>JANUWF010001525.1:715000-1315000 GCA_026120185.1 Voacanga thouarsii | reverse complement strand
AACCTTTGGGAGTTTTGAAATATCAAAACCCTGATGTTTCTGTTATCTAATATTGTGAATAGTCGCATGTTTTCCCTTCCACATATAAGACACACGAAAGGCACAGAGTTGGTTTTTTTTTTCCCTCTGCCATGCTTTCTCTCTCGTTCATCTTTTCCTTTATGCCTTCTTCTTGATTTTGCTAAATCAATAGCAAAGGCTTATGAGAGTTTGTCATTGCCTAAGTTGTTTCACCAACATTGATTGGGCGGTGGAATATTCTAAGAAGCAAAGAGCTTCGCGTTCATGCCACGGAAGAGTCGAAGGATTGCTAGATTTCAACCAGAGGCTTTGACAATCCCTGAGACATCATCTGTCAAGGGAGTTTTTCTAATGATAGAATCGGCTTCTTCACGGGTGAAAAGTCAAACAAAGCACAGAGGTATTGTTTTCATTCTTCCACTACTCTCTGTGCTTGTTTTTTGCCAATGTTGGCTTCTGCATGCATGGCTTTTGTAAGTTTCCAGAGCATCATATACTTGTCCAAATTTATATTTTATATGAATTAAATTGGTATTTTAATTTAAAACTTGATTGACCTTTGGATGCATTCTCAATCACGCAAGCACACAAATATCAACTTCCAAGGACATTGCAAATCTTACCACATTCAAGTTCAAACTTGCTCATTCTAGTACATTCACTTGAAGTATGATCATTTCCGTAAAAACAAGAACATCCATAATCTTGCCTTCTCTTTAAACTGTGTCTTGAAAAATTTTGTACTCTACTACTTGAGAATTTTTGAGGTCCTCTTACACACACTCCATTATTTCAACAACTTACCCTCTCATATTTTTCCTCTTCATATTCCCAATCTCTGTTTCTATATCCCCAATAATTTCTCTCATATCTATCATACTATTTTCCACTTGTGCTTGGCCCTTCATCAAACTCATACCTCTTACCTTGCATATTCTTTGAATGTTGATTCCATCTAGCCATCGTAAATTTTCTGTCAAGATAAGTACCTAAAAATTTGAATAGAAAATATAAGAGAAGTTTCTCGTTTCACTTCTTCATGTGTTTAATACTCAATCGTTTGTAGTCATTCTTCACTCGTATTTGCACTCTTTTTAGCTTTTATAATAATAGGCTTACCCTTTTTCCTTTTTTCAACATCTCAAATTTTTCATCGCTCAAGTTCTTTCCAATTCTTTCCCCAATTCAATGGATTTAGTTTTACTAGTTAAGTTGATTAAATTCTAAGGAATAAGAAAGAAATAATTCTCAAAAGTAATTTGTAACACCAGAGGGGACAATTCTATTAAGGATTTTTTTTTTCTAAGTGCCAGATGCCGCAACAATTAGGATTTTCAAGAACGAATATATGATAACTACTAAGCAAAAATACCACAAGGATCACATATACGAGATCCTATAGAATATAACTTCAACAAGTAGACAAGGGGGTATGTGATAAGATTCTAGGGTATGCATTGATCACCAAAAGCTTCAAATATAGAAATGCAACACAAACTCAAGGAATCTTCAAGAATGATGTACAATGTAACTAGTATGTAAGCTTTACATGGAGTCAATTATACAAGACATCAAGAGATAGGATTCTAAGATAAATAATGATCAACCAATCCTAACTCAAGTATCTCAAGAAAGTTCAATTTCTAGATCAAACCAACTACAAGGATTATATCATTCAAGTCTAATGCAAGTGAAAGATGTAAACTAAGAACTAAACAAGAAAATATAAAGTTACCTTGACATTTCACCAAACACTTGGTAGGCATTAAAGAGAATTCATAAATTCAAAGAGTTCTAAGCAAGATGATGCTACCACAATCTCAAGAAATACAAATTAGAAATTACAATTCACCTAAGGTAATGATATCACAAGTTACAAAATTCAAAGAGAAGTAGTAATAGGAGTTCAAGTAACACAATTACTTTCTAAGTTTAAGACAAGTATAATGAGAATAAATCTTCTAGTAACAATAAGATGATTTACTCAACTAAGAACAATCATTTAAGCAAGGAAACTTAAATATTGCATGGATGGAAGCTTGGTAACTCATATCAGCAAGTTCAAGCATTAAGACATGCCATCAACACTTGATATGTAAGTTGTAGATCAATACATGGTTTTCATCAAATACTTAGTTTACTCAATATTATTTCTCAATTTAACTTTAACAATCCCAAACACCACAAAAGACTTTAATATAGGTATTCAACTCACTAATAACAAGAAATCTAACAAAGAAATCTAAAAGAAATGATAGATAAAAGCTTATAACTCACATATAGTTTTTTAGAGGCACTTAAGCTTTTCATCAAACACTTGATAGGCAACTAGTTCAAATAAAGGATTTCAACTATTGGGATGCTATATTCAAGGCAATTTATCACAAGGAATCAAAGATACCAACATATAAAGTAGTATGGATCAAAGATGCACCATTTATTTCCAAGCTATTTTCAAGTTCACAGGAAAAACTTTTTAGTAGCAAATTGAAATATAAATCCCACTAAAAGTAAGTTAATGAATAAAAAAACTTCTAGGGACTCAATAAAAGAAGCATTGGTGGTCATTTTTGAGCAATCGCAAGTTATTGAGGCAATACATCAAATGCCTTATGTGTAATCCCGTATCTCAACTTAGTCTAGCAAATTTCAACTTTGTTTTGGCTTCAAATCAATAATTTTTCCCACTAAATGAATCTCCAAACATCAATATATCTTGTAGACTCAATTTCACAACATATCCATAGCAAAAGATGAAACTTTTAACACTAAAAAATTGCAAGAATTAAAGTGACGAAAATTGGAAAATTTTTCCAAAAAGTTCTTGAAAGGATTTGTACCTTTACTAAAAAAAATTTGGTTGATTAGAATCAATACAATGCTTACTTTGATACCACTAGATATGATCTTGGAAAGCACCAATTTTTATCTTTCAAATATTGCAAAAAATGCAAGAATAATTTTAACTCAAATAAGCTCAAAGGTAAGGCATTTTATATCTAAAAACGAATATTTAAGAGTTGGTCACCCAACTCTTTACCAAACTTATACACAAGAACACAATATGTAAATGCAATCTATCCTGTTGAGATCTAGGGATCTACTTCAAAAATACCTTAACACCATAATATAACAAGATATTAGAATACCAAAGATAGGAATTTGAAGACACCCAAACTCAATCATAACAAGAACATTAGGGATCCTAGCACCTAAGATTATAGAAGAAGTTGTGGATTATTCCTTCGAAATTTATAGATAAGATCAAAGGTGGGAGTAAACCCTTTGGTTTAGTCATGATGAATTGAGAAACCACCCTTAAAACTCTCTCTTGAGAGAACATAGTTTCTACCAAAACGTTTGAAGTCTAATTGTCCTGTATATGAGTTTTTGGGTTATATATATAAAGCTCTCCAAAGCTAGTTAAGAAACTTCCATAAAATACATGGCTTGGCCTTCAACAATAAAATAAAATAAGAAAAATGTAGGGCTTTCATGGGTGCTGGCTAGTCCCAGTTAATAACCAACTAGCACTGGCTGGTCCACGCCAGTCGGCACAAACCCTTCTCTGGGCAACCCTAATGATGCTGCTCGATTTTTCTTGAGTAACAATGTTTCCTTGATATTTTGTAACCCAAATCTTATTCTTGACGTCCATTATTGTCCAGGATATTTCCTTGATCTTCTAAATAATTTTGAACCTAAGCTTGTTTCCTCTTGATGTGTTGTTGGGTTGTAATCCATCTCTATTTTCTTTAATATCCAATCTTTAATTAAGTGTTTTCTTGATCTTCCTCAAGGATTGTTGATATTTTTGTGCATTTTTAGGCCTTTCCTTCTCAATTCACTTCTTCATACATATCTTTGCTCTTGGTTTGATTGCATTGTTGGCTTAAATTCCTTCTTGATTCTTCTTGAAAATGGACTGTATCTAAAGAGTCATGAGTTGTGGCCTGGTTTTCTCTCCCCTTTTTTTGGAGTAGTCTTCATACCTAAGGCGATTCATATAAAATAAATGAGCTCAAAAGGAATAACAATCCATATGAGAGGTTAAAAATTATTAAGAACAGATATTAAAGGCCAGGGAGTAAGGATTGGAGAAGAGTTTGAAATAAGGAAAGCTATTCCTAACAAGAAGTGATGCCACCCGAATTAAAGAGAGCAAAAGCTCCTAGGTGCTGTTGAGATAAGTGGCACTGCCTAGTATGGTGTTATTAAAGATATTCTCAAAACATCTAAGAACAAACAGCACCACTTGCTCCAAGGTAAACAACGTCACCAACCTTCAAGCCAACACCAAGCTTTGCTATATTTTGTTTGTTTAGCTTAAGTATTTTCCTTTTTAATTCCACGACTTTTCCTATGTTTTAAGCCTTCAAAAGATATATAAATAAACATCTAATGATTGATATTAAATATCAATTTAACTAGGTTATGAAGCTTGTAAATAGGCTCTTTTATCATTGTAAAGATGACTTTAAAACTTAGTTGATATTTGATAAATTAGAAGTCTCTTTTGAGAGCTTTTCTCTTTGAGTTTTTCCCATAAAAATTAAGGCCATCTTAGGATTCTAGTTCTTACCTTAGATTAGGTCTCCAATTTACTAAAGAAAGATTAATTATTTCTTTAATTGAGTTCTTAGAGTCTAGTTCCTCTAACGTTATTTTTAGGAGACCTAATTGATTGCCTATATCTTCCTATCCAAATTGTGCATGGCTTTAAGCTAGGTTAAGGGTGATTGTGGCTGATTTACTAGAAAAAACTTAGTAAGTCCATTTGGGTTCTAGAATTCTTGTTATCCTAGGTTCAAGACATTGGATTAGGTATTGAATGTTCATTCAATTTTCATCTACAAATTTTTATTTTAGAACATCAATTGTGTAACACCCCTCATTTATGTGTTCTGATAGGAAATTACTTTTTATTGAGTGGGTATATATATATATATATATATATGTATATATATATATATATGTATGTATATATATATATATATATATATATATATATATATGAAGGCTTAGAACAAGAAATGATTAGTGTGATTAGAAGAATATTTTGGAGCAATAAAATTTTTAGGGGGCATTGAAGGAATTTTCTATCACAAATTAAGAAAAACTGAGAAGGATTATGGAAAAGATAAGAGACATTGAAATACTCAGTTTAATGCACACATCGTATTGCTAAAATAAAAAGTAAAATACTCAGTTTAATGTGTAGATTATATTGATAAAATAAATTTTTTCCCATCTAAAATGAATAGCAACATTAACTATGGTTATTTTTGGAAAATATAATTAATTATGGTTATGCTACTAGAAAAAGGTTGATTACCAACTATCAAATTCTGTTGGTAGTTATCCAATTTCTGTTGGTAATACTAGTTTACCAACAGATTACCAACAGAATTTGGTTTGTGGATAAAATGCTTATTGGAAAGTGTTACCAACAAGAGTTTTTTAAGTCTATTGGTAATTACCAACAGATTTTACTATTGGTAACATTATATTTCAGTTGGTAATAATTTCTTCGGGGTTAAGTATTTTCTGTTGATAATTTTATTACGTTACCAACAAACTAACTACGTTGTTGGTAAAGTTATTGGAATATTCGAATTATTTATGTTGTTGGTAATTTTGTTGGCAGTTGTTCCAATTGATTGTTTAGTTGGTAATGTTGTTGGTAATTTGCCAACAATTCCTTAGTTGGTACATCTATGTTGTTGGTAATTTTTATTCACTACCAACAAATGATTTAATTGGTACTTAGGTGATAAATGTTGAAAAAAAAAATGCATATTGATAGCTTACCAACTACAATTTAGTTGGTATTCCAAGTATGCTTTGTTGGTATATACCAATAGATAAATCTGTTGGTAAGTAGCTACAAGTTGTTGTTGTTCCTTACCAACAATGATCTGTTGGAAAGCACTTACAGATTGCTAATGGTATGTACCAACTGATAAATCTATTGGTAAGCACCTGCAAATTTGTGTTGGTGATTTTTGTTGGTATGTAGTAACAGGCAAATCTATTGGTAAGCACCTACAAATATGTGGTGGTAAATACCAATAGATTGTGTGTTGGTAAGCACGTACAAATTTCGTTTGGTATGTACCAACAAATTATTTGTTGGCAAGTACCAATTGATTTTCTATTGGTAAATAGAATTATATTATCACTATATAATCCATATGCATATTTAATAAAACAATCCTATATAATATTAAAAGTACATTCGTACAAAAAGTCATACATATTGAAAGTACATCAATTTCCATAACAAAAGTACATCAAACTTTGATGTGGAACAAAAAATAGATAAAGTAAATTTGTTTTGAGTTTAAAACAGTATTTTACTTCATTAGTCCAAAATATGAAACAAATTCAAGACTTTTGATGTTATGGATTTCACCTCGAATTGCAAGCACTCATTTGCATCTCGTAGTTCTTGAGTAGCCTTATATAATGATTCATCAACACTTTGCAATTCTAAACTTTGGACATATTCTGTAGACTGTGTATGTAGTAGATTTCTCTAGGCAGCTCAAATTGAGAGATCCCATGTCATAGACTGTATTACCCTTTTTTGGTGGTCCTACAACTCGAAACCAAACATCAACCTTGTTAACTGGTTTTGGTTGTTCCCCTTCAGGTGTTTGATTTATTATTAGCTCCATCTCTTTTTGAAATTCCTTTTGGTACCTTGCCCGTGACAATGAAAATAGTACAGTATAAATAATAACCCAATAACAAAACTTATACATGCTAGTAAAATAGTCCCAACAAAACAGCCTCCCAAAAAAATAGCCCTAACCAAGAACAAGTTTCCAGAAAAATTATTTTTAAGTTGTTGAAGCAATGATTAATGCTAATTCAAGAACATATCCTTGCCGTAAGAAATGCCAATATACCATTTCTACAAAGAATTTTAGTTTTCCACAGCATATTGAAATCCGATTATGTTAAAATTAGCTATTACAAGGTCATCATCTTTACTTTTAGAATTAACAGTGTCACACAACCAACTAAGCACTTCTTCACCTTTGTTGGGCTTTCGAATTCCAAGGATCAAGTAATGAGAACAAGATAGATCAAGAACATAAAAAAGATACCTCGTGTCAAAAATTGCAAACGTAGTAGTAAAGCATAGATTATCATTGAATATTTATATGTTTTGAGTAGTAAAGTATAGATTACTAGTTAATATTGTGGAAACAATAATTTCTGTAGATCCCCATTAAAATAACACCGCAATTAGATTAGATCTCATAAAGCCAAAAGTATAAATATGTTGATCTTGCGTATTTTAGTGGATATAACACTTACGTATATGTCCTTAGATCGCTTGTCAATAAAGACAAGTTTTGCTGCCTCTGGCAACTCCTCTTCCACCTCTAACATTAGCCTTTCTCTTTTTAGCACTTGCTCAACCTTATCTTTAGTGTTTTGTTGTGTGAGGGAAGACATAAATGTCCATCTGCAAATATTCACGATGGTATTTCTCCTTTTACAAAATCATCATAAAATGGAAGTTGTAACGTATTATATATAAGAATAATAATTACAAATATATTTCAAATAATGAATTAAAAGAAAATTCTATGTATTATACAAGCTTTCTCTTGTGTATAGTTGCTGGGATAGATCCTCCTGAATAATTTAAGGCTCCTAAAACACTCTTCTTGTTTGCTGACATAGTCCTTGACATTTTCTTCAATGCATCACTATCATAATATGGTCGGAACTCATTGTAATGCTCCTCTTTTATGAAATCATGAGAGAACAACTTCCTTCTTCAGTATTATTAGCAACAAACAACATACATGTGGGGCAAATTTGAAGTCTCAAAGGTAAACAACTAGGAGAATAGAGCTAGAGCTTGATCTATAATTATTTTAAAATCAGTACTTTCATATGCAATTATCCTCAAACTAGTCATGACAGAATCAGTTCTTACTTTTTTTTCCCTCTAAAACTATCACAAAATTATCCTTTATTGTACTAAAGAACTAGTTCTTACTCTTTTTTTCTCCAAGGCCATCACAAAATTCCATAAAATATGAAATACTGAAGTAGTGTATTAGTCTTCCTTGACAATAAAAGAGGAATCGATAAATTCTCCACTTTTGCACAATCCCTATCCAAAAGGAATCAACTCCAATCTCTAGTTTCTTGTTTTCCAAATGGTATAAGATAAGTCTTTTGTAGTTTCTTTATTTTGCCCTCTTTTTCTGGGAAGTATAACCAGAGATTACAGAATTTTGCTACTAGTACACCATATCATTGCTAGTATAGTAATAACTAGATCACATTAGACATCCCATCAGAAGGGTTTCAAGAAAATTATGATTTTTGCAGTAATTTAAACTTACATATAAAGCTAATTTTTAGGTTGACCGAGTTTATCTCCCATGTCAAAAGAGTAGGATTCTATTTTATTTCTCTTTCTAGCAAACACAATGACACAGATAAACTAAAGGGTAACATATTGACAGCCAAAGATAGATGACAACTAAAGATATTAATCTGAACAACATATATTTGAGAATTTATTAAGTTGAATATATTCATCTAACAACTTTTATCCAACTTTCTTTATTTATCCAACATTTATCTATCTTGCAAAAAAAAAAATAAATAAATAAAAACTACCGTTTACACCAAAAGATTTATAAAAACCTCAATTATCAAAATAATAACAAGAAGAAATAGAAAAAAAAAAAAGTAAACTGAGTGCTTATCCAAATAAATGTTTCTTAGGCATGACTTATTCTCTTTTTGGCTTGTAGATACTGAACACAGAAAATAGAAAAAAAACTGAGCTATCCCCTTCCTACCTCAATCAACAACAACAACAACTCCCTTAACAAAATCGATTCAACCTCCATAAGTCACAACCACTGAACAACAACATAATCACAACTCCAACTCCTCAAAACCACAACATAAATACATGCACAACACCCACATTTCAACAACTGAACACCCCAATAATTTTCAATGAAAATGTGCTCTATAATCACAAAAATAATAGGAAAGCAGTTCAAGATTTATAGAGCATAAAATGTAGATCAGTACAAAAAAGATAGTGCATTTTATGGCAACTCAGACTAGAAATAACATATGCATAAGAAGCAAAACAAGAAAGAAAAAGAGTGATCAGAAATTCAATCCCACCAGCATTAAACACTAAATAATGAGTAGATTAGATTAAGAGAGGCAAAACAGAAATTAAACATTCCCACAATAAGATAGTATGAGCAGGAATATGCCAACTGCTGATAGAGGTTATTTCCACAGCAGTGTGGATGGCTTCAACGCTGAAAATTGTAGAGATTACTGTGTAATTTCTATAGTATGGAATTGGTAGCAACTATTTAGGGCTCGTGCATTGAAAACGTCCTTAATAAAATTCCATGCCCATGTTACAAAATCATGATTTAAGAAATGGGCCAACTTCCCCAACAATCCCCTTCTTTCTAAATCAGTTTAACAAAATGTCAAGCCTAAGGATGGTTTGTCTCTTATATAGCTCCTTTCAATAGTTATATGTTGTTATTTCCTTTTAAACACGTGCTTGGTATTCTTTCTCAAGTTTAGGAAACATTTATAAACAAATCTTTTATATTTTAAATTTTCTTTTAACATTGATTTTGTTTCCAAAGAAGTTGAAAAGAAAAGGTCAAATGCATTTTCCACTCTTGTGATAGATTTATGAAGATTTAATTTTGTTTGAAAAGTAACTAAAGTAATAAAGAGGCACCCATATGCATTAAATAAAAATATACCAATGCTAGTTGGGGATATCTTCAACTTGTTCAACTGAAAACCCCACAAATTCCTGCTGCACTGCCAGTCCAAGAAAACACATAAATCAATAAGGTCACTGGTTTTGACGATTGAACCGTCCAAAAAACTTACAGAATATAGTGAAAATTTGAACAAAAATCTGCTAAATAATCAACAAATGGTCACGATTTTATTAGATAATTAAAATGAAATCAATGTGTTCAATTGAATACATCCAAAATAAATTACTACAAAATATAAATATGTCTCAAAATTCTAACATATTGTAACTATTGGAAAGTATGCCCTCAAAAACTATGTATTATGTGTAAACATATTGTAGTAAAATGTTTATTCATTCAATTTAGTTTATTTCTTATATTATTGCATACTTAAGGTCCAAGTATAACAAGTAATAGTCTATGTGTTGGGTCGTTCATCGCAGTAAGGTATAGACCATGGGTACTTGTCATATAAGTAATATTGAGTTCTTAGTCATTTGATGGAACTAGGCAGTTCAACAAGGTTAAAATTAAGTTCTTAGTCATTTGATGGAACTGGGCATTTCATCAAGGTTAAGATTATTATGCCATGATTTCTAATGAGGAATGGTTTACCTTGATTCGGAGAGTAGTTCACTCATATCATTGGCATAAGCATATTTTGGATAAGTAAAACTAGACCTATAGTAGTGGTCTCTCTTAAAGTAATATAATTGTAGAGACTAGACTATTACTACTATAGTGTAGACGGATACCTTCATACTTGAGTATGAGTTGGTGATTTGGCGAAGTTGGGATTTTATACTTTGATATATGTTGGGTGAGATTTCTTTTGTGAGATCAATATCCTTGTATGTTAAGTGTATTATTCTAGTTAGTTAAGACAGACTCATATAATAGAGTTTCTATGCTTCACTTAGTGAAATTAAATCACCCCCTTGTGATTGTCCGAGATAATCTAATGATCTAGAGCCCTGGGAGCGTGACTCTAGATGTGGCTTTGAAAACTAAAAACTTTCCACTACATTTTCTTCAATGTTTTTCGTTTTGATCCTTCAGTACTATTCACTGTCACTATAGAATTCACTATCTACTTCATCTTCTGACTCTGAAGTAGATATTACTATATCAGATTCATCGGAACTACTTTTCAACCCTTGGTCATTCTCTTGCAAACTAACATTAACAGAGGGATCCACATCTTCATAAATATTGTTTGGGTCCCTTAGATTGTCTAATGGATCATCCGTAATATCAATACTTGGATTCTGAACTTCATTTTCTTGCAATGCACTATCAATTGTAGCCATCTCTAACGTTTATCTTGCAGCAACATGACAAACATGCAACCAATCTGCAGTATCCTTTCTGGGACTTGGATATGGTACAAAATACACTTGGGTTGCTTGAAATGTAAGTGCAAATGGCTCAAATTTGTTTCATAATCTTTTAGGATTAATAGCAAGCATTTTGTACTTAGAATGAATTCTCACTCCCACGTCATGTCTTGGATCATACTAATCACAATGAAATAAATAGGCATGTTTAACAGGCAAACCAGGATACACTAGTTCTACCACTTCCTTCAAAGCACCATACTAATCCACTGTGCCTCCATCATCATTATTAGAACCTTTTATGCATACGCCACTATTTGTAGTGGCTTTTCCTTTGCTATGAGTAACTGTGTTAAAGTTGTAGCCATTCACAAAAAATTGTACGTGTGCACAAATCTCTTTGGCCCCCAACTTAGATGTTTTATTTCATCGTTTGAAACATTGTTAGCTAAATCATGCACCTATTTGACACAAAAATATTGTAACTAAAAAAGTTAACGTTAATTAGAATGGAAATTTGGGATGACACGACATTAGATATATGCTTACATATTCCTTCAACCATTGAACAAACTATCTTTCCAATGCTAACTCTAAATCAGAATAAAAAATATTGGCTGTATTAGAGCACTTCTCAACCATGAACAACCTGAATTTTATTAAAAATAGAAAAAAAATAGTGAGATTTTAAAATTTATCTTATTCCAAAACAATTTGTGCAAATTCATATTCACTCCATATATGGTTGGACCTCTTCGGTATTTAGCAACACATATAATGCAGCTGCATCATACTCTTTATCTGACAGGAACCTTATTTTTGCAGCACCTAATGGCCTCCCAGGATAGCTAAATGTTAAAATAATTGACCCCATTAACCCATCCCAACCACCACCATCGTCATTACGTTCAACCCCTCTACTCTTTGTTTTAATATTATGATCAAATTAAAAAGTACAAAACGTCTAAACTTCTTCAACTAGGTATGCATTGCAAATTTAAGCTTCAACTCTTGCTTTATTTTTCACCTTCTTCTTTAAATTGTACAAGAACCTATGGTTGGAGATTTATCAATATGGATATTAACAAATTGAGGTTTAATAAGTAATAAATTAGATATTTAACTAACCTCTCAAAAGGATACATACACCTATATTGCACAGGACCTCCCACTAAAGCTTCATATGGTAAGTGGATTGGCAAATGTTCCATTGAATCAAAAAAGCTTGGTGGAAAAAATTTCTCCAATTTGCACATGATCTTAGCAAAATGCTCTTCTAGTTTCAAAATTTATTCATCACGTAACATTCTAGAAGTCAAGGCCTTGAAGAACAAGCTCAATTCTATTAGAGCATTGCTGACAACATTTGGAAGCAAATAGCAAAATGCTATTGGTATCAACCGAAGCATGAATACATGACAATCATGGCTCTTAAGGCCAAACAATTTGCATTGCTTCTCATCCACACATCTTGACAAATTGGAAACATAACTATCTGGGAATTTCAAAGATTTAATCCACTTACACAAAATTTTTCAACCATTTTTGTACATACAATAGCATTCCTTTGCTTTCTTAGTACCTTCTTCTACTAACTCTAAATCCCTTCGTCGGAAAATCTCACATAAAACGCTCTTTGCATTCTCATGGTCTTTTGTCTTCCCCTTCACGTCAAAGACTGGATTGAAGATATTATCAAAAAAATTCTTAATAATATGCATTACGTCAAGATTATGCCTAATGACATTTGTCATCCAATATGGTAAGCTCCAAAATATACTTTTCTTACTCCAATTGTGGGATTTCCCATAGCCTTTGGGTGCGTCATTCCCACCATTTTCAATGACAGTTGGCAAATCCTTCACCTGTGCCCATATTTCATCCCCACTTAGTCTACGTGGGGGTGCTGAATCCTCAATTCGGTTCTTTTTAAATGAGCTCTTATTAAAGGATGGTCTAATGGTAAAAACTATTAATGGCAATTAAAAAGGCATTGCTTTTTAGAGTTTTGAAGCCTGAATACCTTCGATTTTTCCATACAATATGGATAAGATAATCTACCAACTGTACTCCATCCATACAACATGTTAAATGCTGGGAAATCACTGATCATCCATATTAAAGCTGCTTTTATTTGAAAATTTTACTTCTTTGAAATGCTATATGTAAGAACTCTAACTTCCCATAGATGTAGCAATTCATCAACTAAAGGCTGCAAATAGACATCGAGCTTCTTCTTGGGGTTATTAGGACCCGACATTATTATACTAAGGAAAATGTATGGTGTTTTCGTATACATACCAAGAGGTAAATTATATGGTGTTACCATCACAGGCCAACACAAATACTGCTTACCAGATATCCCAAATGGTGTAAAACTATTAGTGGAAAGTCCAAGTCATACATTTCAAGACTCAGAATAAAATGTTGGGTGTGTACTATTGAAAACCTTCCAAGTTTTTGCATCAAAAGGATAACTAATGGTGCTTTGAACGGATTTATGTTCCGCATGCCATCTTATATGCTCAGCTATAGTTTTCAAAGCATACAATCATTGCAATCTTACTGTTAATGGGAGGTAATGCACTTTTGCATATGCTACATTTTTCTCCATGCCTGAACTTCCTTTTTTTGGCTTCCATCTAGGATGGTTGCAAAACATACAGTGTGTGAACCTAATACACTTTTTTCAAAAAAGCATACAACCATAATCTATTTGTTCATACGGAAGTCCTAACCTAGATACAAGCATTTTTGTCTCACAAAAGTTTTTAGGCAGCTTATCCTTTTTAGGTATGACATCTTTAATCAGTTGTGATATTGCATCATAACAGGCTTCAGGTAAGTTATAATCAGACTTAATGTTAAGAAGTCACACGACTGTGGATAACTGGTTCTTCCATCTGTATAGCTTTATTAAATCTTATATCATGTCATGTTACATCAAATACCATTTCCCTAATTTGATGGCTTACAATAGGACTTTCATCTTTTTCATCATCAACCTCTACGCTATTCCTTCACTGTGAACTAAAGATATAAGGTTCCCCATGAGCATGCCATTGATAGTAATTTGGGATAAATCTGTTTTAACATAAATGTAGCTTTACATCATCTACATCAGAAAACCTACAGTTTTTGCACTTTGAGCATGGACACCTTAATTTTCCTCCATTAGTAAAATCAACTTGTGTAGTTGCAAATTGAGCAAACTCATCAATTCAGTGAAGAAACTCCCTTGTTGACCTTTTTTTTTTTTTTTTTTTTTGCCAGGTAAGAGCGTATTATACATTTATGCTCGAGCTTCTATTATCATATCAACCTACGTTTGGAGACAAGCTATATCACCCATTCACCCTAAATACACACTTAAGCTTTTACATATTTCCCATGCATATACACACATATACAAATGAAGGTTAAATTGATAATGGATAATACCACCACCAAGAAGTAAAAAGAAAAAAAAAAAGAAGATAGAATAGAAGGATTCCAGCTTTAAGATCACACAATACCCAATAGAAATATCTAGTGTTTTTGTTAGAATCGACATCTGAGGAGGAATTGGAGGGTACATTTTAAAATTAAGATATCCGGTGTTCATATGAAAATGCATCGTGTCAACTATAATTATATTTTGATGGTTAAAATTAAAATAAGACTTCAACCAGAGAAAGTAAGCATCAATGTGGATTGTTCATAGCAAGAAAAAAAAAAGATATTGTGAGTAAATTATAACCATATAGCCATATAGTAGTAATTAAAATAAGCTCATTTCACAAGAGACATTAGAGGCTTTCCTTGTTTTCTAAAGCAATCATAAATATTTTCTAACACAATCCTAAAAAGCTCATCATGACTTTATGATGAAAGGAAAGACAGGTGATAATTTGAACTATCAAATAACTTTTTAGCAGATGATAATTTGAACCATCTTATAACTTTTTAACTTTAACATGCTGCCTACAGATGATTAATCATTAGCATGTATGGATAAATAAAGCAAAACTGTCAATCATAGTGTACTAGCATACATAGTTAATTTTGATAAAGACAATCAAGGAATCTAAAATAAAGCCTACAACTAGGATGCTACTCAATGACACCTTATGTCCAAGAAAACTCATAAATAAAGTGAATGAAGAAAAAAGAAAAATTGTACATTCCTTTCTATGCGTTTGTAGCTTCAAAAAGATATAGCAACCTCAAGGTTAAATATTGCCTTTTTGCTTTAAAACAAGATAGAGAAAATAACTTCTTTTGCTATATATGTTTTCTCAATACTGCGCATAAACCAAGAATGAAAAGTTCCGTAAGAGAATATAAGGTTCTATTTCCACATAAGAATGCAGTTAAATTCCTCCAACCAAACTTATATAACTTAGCAAGCCAAACTAACAAATTACATTCACTATAGTTATATACATACCCACTTGAATGCTTATTCGTCAACTAATTTTGACCCTGCTTTTAGCAATGGAGAGAAAGTGAAAAGTGACATCCGTATTAGATGATTAGCCTCGTTAATTATTCTTTCGATTCCAACATATTCCCTTAACAGTATAGAAAACCCCCTACCCAAATCATTTACCTTTCTTTTTGTCTTCATTCCTACTATTTCCAGATATCTTCACATGTAAAAACCAAGTTGGCAATAGGCGTCGAATAAGTAAAAAAGTCAATTCTTGAGGTAGGAGCATTTTCATTAAAACAAAATCACCTCAAACATCACAAATTAATCTCTAAAAAAACCGACACATTATTCGTACACCAACACCCCAAAATCAAGCCAATATTCTCTGAGATTGGAAAAGGAATAATTTTAGCTCATTCATACAAATATTATTTCATACGTAGAAGAAATAATTTTAACTCATTCATACAAATATTGGAAAAGGAAGAAAAGAGCAATAAGATGTTTTGAAAAAATTGAGTGAACAAACCTCTCACGATAAAGCCAAGTGAGCCTATGAATCTCTTTAATCAAATCGAAAATCCTCTTACGACTCAGCAGTGGTAGAAGATCTTTGCCAGTGGTCCAACTATAGTAGATTAAGATCTTCGGTAGTGATCAAGCGGCGGCAACTCTGTGGCTTGATTAGTGTTCAGCGGAGAAGGGAAAGCCAAAAAGGGAAGGGCGGGTTCTGAAACTCACAATAAGAAACAAAAGGAAAAGGAGAAAAAAAAATCATCTTTTTGAAATGATATAAATATTTCAAAATAAAAAAAAAGTATCTAATAATATTGTTTATTTAACAATATTTCTAAGCTATAATAAATAACCACCATGTAATTAATTGAAAAAAAATTGCTTGGCAAAAAATTCTGGTGAATTGTGGCGGTGAGAAGACTATTTATGGATAGAATTTCGGCGGCCACAAAGGAGAAAAAAACAAGAGAAAAGGAAATCAAAGAAATTAGCAAAAAGAGAGAGAAAAGGTGACTAGTGTGTGAGTTCTTGAAAGATCCTTGGAGCAAATCACACCAAAGAGCTCTAAATACAAGGTAAAACCTCACCATGCTAGAATTAAAGTTGTTGTTAGGTGAATGGTGATTATTTTGATGTTAATTTTAACATGAAAACATGATTTTCATGTCTTGATTTTGGATCAAAAGCTAGGGTACATAAACTTTGTTTGTGAAATTTGTGTGTGATTACGTGTGTCGGCTGCTTAGGGGATTTATGGATAATATTTTGAGTGATGAAGGAATGATTATTCATGGTTGTTCATGTGAAACCCCAGCTAAAACCAACCTTAGAGTAAGGGGGTCGGGATGCATATCATATTTTCTTGTATGCATAAATATATTTTTGTATGATTTTATGTGCTTTAGATATGTGATTTCTAGTCTCGATGGCTTAATTGTGGCTATTGAGTAAGAAGGGCAAAATCGTAATTTTTGGTTAAGGTGAAAATAGGGAGATAGCTTGAGGATTAAATAGGAAAATTTTTGGGAGAGAAAATAAGAACAATAGTTGTTGTGGTTTAGTTGTTAGAGCTTTGGAATAAACCCTTGAGGTCTTGGGTTCAAATTCCATCATTAGAGTTTTAGCAAGATTAAATTTTATTTTTGTGTAGGAAGGCTATATTTTGGCCCTTGTATGCTTTAGGGAAGAGTAGGAGTGTTGTCCCAGGGGAGACATGATAGGGATGTCCTAATCCTACTCTTGTGCTTTTCAAAAATTTCTAAGGGATTCATACCCTTCTTGATCTCTAACTTTCCTTAATTCTTAATCAATTAGGTTGATTAATTTATCCAAGCCAATTTTATTTCCAGAAAATTTCCAGCAAGCATCTTTGAGCTTGGAGTGTCGAAAATGTCTGTGTGAGAATGTCTTCTTGACCGAAAATGGGGAGGAGTTGTGGAAGGTTCCCACGAGAATTAATCTCCATGGTTGAACCTTCAAACTCCAACCTAAGTGTGTTCATCTTTTTCATGTAGTAAACTGGAAATTTTTCTAGCTTCTTGACCAGTCCAAATATCAAAATGTTCAGCCATTTTTCCCTCCCAAATACTTCCAGAAAAATAGCCATCTTGACCAACTTGAAGTCTGAAATTGCAAGGCCAAAAACGGACTGCACAAAAGCTGTGCAAACCAGAAAAATTTCTGGACAGCTTTCGCAGCAAAGCAATCCGAAAAACCCAGCTGTTCTTCCACCTTTTTAACCAGAAATTCAACCTTGATTTTTTTCCATAAAGAAGGCTGGAAACTAGCCTTAAACGACCCTCCAATGGCCCTTCAAACCCTCTGCAAGCTGACTAAAATATGGCAGAAAAATCTGCCCAGAAATTCCAACAAGCTTGTAAAAAAAACTTGATTAGAATTTCCAGCTTGTTTCTCCTTCACCCTTGGCTGAAACTCATCCCATTTTTCTGTACAAACTTCCCTTGAATAGCCATGAACTGAGCTTCATCATCTTCTCCAGTATTCGACTTGAAAAACTATCCCATGGCTGCTCCTAAAATCTCTCCATCAATCACTCCAATCAAACTATTGATTGAAGTCCAAAATTCTAGCAATTTATTTTAGCAACCTTCCATGAATTAAACCTCAACCAACCAGAAAACTCCTTCACCATTGCACATCATATTTCGGCCACCATTAAGCTCCTTTGAACAGCTTTCATCCCAGTAAAAACCTCAACCAATCAACTGGCCATTGGAGCTTTCAAAAGCTCTCCATTAACCAAGATCTTTTTACCATATTTGTTTCCAAAATTGATTCCCTAAAATATTCTTTTTGAATTTCAAACAACCAGCTTTCCTTTTCCTCTCAAATCAGAAAATTCAATTACCAAAACCCTCCCAAACAGTCGGCCACTCCTTCCCAAATAGAATTTCGGCTAGCTCTCTCTCTATTCTCTCCATTCTCTTCAAACCTTCAAGAACACCTACTACCTTCTCACGCCTAAGGCCACCAAAACCACTTCAATCTTCTTCAAAAAACTCCAGATTGTGTCACTCTCATGAATCCATTCCTACCATTTTGAACATCAAACTCAGAAATCAAGGTCTCTCTTTTGGATCAAAAGCCAGAATTTTCTTGAAGGCTCAAGAACACCTTCAAGGTAAGCATGATCAATCATTTCCATCTTCACTCATCTTCAACTCCTAATGAATATATATATATATATATATATATACACACACACACACACACTAATGAACTCTCTTTCTGTCTCTCTCTCTCTCTCTCTCTCTCGGCCGAATGGTTACTTCAACCATGGCCATATTTTCTTCTTCTCTATTGGACGAATCAAGTCTCCTAAGAGTAAGGATTCTTTCGAAACTACTTCAAGGTAGTCATCAATCAAGTAAGCCTCTTTAACCTTCTCTTTAAATTATAGATTCATATCTCTAGGATGATATTGGAAGGGGATGGATTATGATTAGGGTTTGAGCATGTGTTGTTGTGCTGGAGTTGAGATTGAAGCATGAATGAATGTGTGAAAATGATGGAGTTGGGATTGATGCATGAGATGATTTGTCTTGGTTGATTGTATGGCGTTTTTAGGGTTTGTTGCATGTCTTCATGTTGTGAATGGTATGAATGATCAAGCATGTTAGAGATTATATCACCTTTGGTGAATATGGTTTTATGATTGTGTATTCTTGTTAAGGCCATGACTATGTTTATGTTAGTAGAGTTTGGATCATGTCTTGGTAGATTTGGACCTATGCTTTTATTCATGATTTGGATGTTTTGTTGATTGGTGTAGAGTATATGTTCATGATTGTGGTTAGCAAAAGGAAATATGATCATGACCTTGTTGTCCCTAAGCTAATTTTATTCCATCAATAAAATGATTATTACTATAACTTCTTCTAGTAAATTTCGAAAACCCTAGGAAAATGTGGATTTGGGCTCTTATATAAAATAATGATATTTTAGTCAAATAAATGATAGTTTTTATTTAAGAAATAAAAATATATAGATATTATATTAAATAAAATATATAGAAAATAATAATAAAGCCTTTTATATAAATATTCATAATAGGTAAAACATTAATTCTGTAAGTCTTATATTCAAAACTACTATTAAAATTTATTTATTATCTTTCAATCGAAACCATTAAAATTTACATACAACTAATTTTAGTTACCAATTATTTTCTAACAATAAATTATTAATAGATTATTATTTTAAATAATTCCATCTAGGTCCTAGGACCCTTCATCAAATAAATTCTAATTATTTATAGTAAGATTTAAACCTTCAACTTATTAGTACATATTTCCCAAAACCCCAATTATTCTAATACCAAACTAGACTTATCTTATAAACCCTTTATTTATTATCTAGCCTTCAAGCTTGGGACACTAGGGTCATACTTGTAGTAAGTTGAGCTAGGATTATTTGTGAAAGTAAAATTTTGGCCTGAGTTTAATTGTGGCCTATGTTTACCCCAGGTGGGGTTAGGTCAGCATGTGGAGATCTTTATTTTATCTCGAGCAAAGGATCAGGTAAGCTACTGCATAAAACTTGTTTGATGCAAAACGATTCCTATGGCAAGCCAAGTATGGAGTGCATGGACACTCACTTCTATAAAGGCAATTGAGGATTGTCTCCTTTCTCATTTCTGGCAAACAAATTATTTGAAAATCAAGGGGCAATTTTACTCAAATCCTAAAACTCTTTCTAAAACAAGTTTTGCCCCAAACTTTGGAAATTCTTAATTGCCATATTCAAGGGGAGCTTTGTTTTATTCAATTTTCTCCCAAGTGGGATAAATTGCGTTGAGTGCTTAATAAGGGTGGACTGCTTGGACTAGTTTTTGAAGGATTAAGGTAAGTCTCTCAGTAGGTGGCTACCTCTGAGGGCTAAGTCATTCCCGGATAAGATATCAGTTCAGTGGGTCGTGCCGGTCCAAGCTAGCAAGTTTCAGTCAGGTGGACAGTGTATTGCCAGAATAGACAACCGATTTTGTTTGGGTATAGAGAATGAGGAGTATCTTGCCCGGTAGGCCGATCACCTACTTTTTGTCAGTCTGCACAAAGTGTGGCATTCTGACCGTTGTATGGTTATGGGGCCCAACGTGCGGTAACCCATGACTACCCTTTTGAGTGGTTGATTTTATTGTACATGTATGCTTGGAAAAGCCAAAACACCACACTTGATTTTGACTATTGTTTATTGCTTGCCAGTGTTTCTCTTATGAAGTTCTCATACTTTCATTCATGAACTATTTTCACTGAATACTTAAAGCACACACGGACTTACTGAGATTTTTATCTCATTACCCTTTTACCATGATTTCAGGTCGATCCTACTATGGGGATGAGTAGCTAGTTGTTACCTGCCTTGGAAGATATTCTGATATTTATTTTGTATAATGCTTTGGGAGTTGAGAGTGAAAAATTTTTATTTTGGATTTATTCATGAATTTTTGGGTTGTAATAAGTTATAAATTTTAAAGTATTGCTTCATTTTTGTTGTGTGTCCTAGTTATAAAGATCCCTTATCCTTTAGACGAGGCGACATCCCCGGCCCTATTGGGCCTAGGTAGTAGGTTGTTACAGTTCAAAGGGTTGATCTTGGTTGAGGAGATGATGATCAAAGTGAAATGAAAATGGAAGTTAATTGGTTAGAACGATGAATTATGCTATCTTTTGATTGAAGGAATTCAATAAACGTGACTTTTATGAGTCATTGGAATCTAAAAATTGAAGGATCAAATATGATTTCAAGGGAAAATTGAATTAATCTAATGTTCTCAAGGTGTTAAAGGTTAAAGGAAATCAAAGGATACCATGAATGGTTGAGATTAGACAAACTACTGGGACAGTTTTTGCCTCTTCATTGTGTCACAAAAATCTGAACTCAAAAAAAGGGCTAACACAGATTTAAATTTAAGAGTCTTACGATCATTTTGATATATCATAGAGCCCAATCAGAGTTGTGGATTGAAAGTTATGTACGAAACAAAATCGTGTGTCAGGAAAGGAAATTCCAGAATTTGCATTAGGAAATGAATGAACTTAAGAAGGATTAATTGTGTGCTTTTGGGATGAAATGAATAAGAAACATGAACATAATTCCTTGTTCATGAAGAGAAGAAGAATATGGAAAAAGGAAAACTAAAGAATTGAATAAACGACGAAAAAACGACTTGAACGACCGTTGTGCATTTTCTTAAACGTCAGTTGAACGTCGGCTAACTGTCAGGCACATTGGTTGAACGTTGGCTAACCATTGGGCACGTCGGCTACTTCTTAACCAAACCCAACTAAACAAAAAAAATGATGTTTGATGTAGTTTTTTCGGTAAATAGCTAATGACTTGTTGAAAACAGTGAAAACGGTAGTCGAATAGTGTGAACAATAAAAGCTTATTTAGGATACGAGGTGAATCCTTTTGACTTCTAAAACCTTTTGAAAGCTAGTATGCTTTATTTTTCCATGAAATGTTACGTTTTGCACTATTTTGGAAATCCCTAAATATATTTGAGGTTTATCTGAGCAAGATTTATTTTTATGCCATTTTGGCCTCGAATGAACATATAATTGGCTTAGAAACCTTAACGGATGACTAAAGCATGAATTTTGTAAATTTAGTCCTTTTTGAATTAAATACTTACAATTTTTGAAAATTGAGAATTTTTGGAATTGGGTATTCACAAATTGACTAGAATATCCTTATTGGAACATTTTATGGAAACATAACCGAAAATTTTGAATTTAATCCTTTTTTAGGATTAGAATTCAGGATTTCTTGAAATAAGTTCCTTTAGAAATCAGGTATTTGGAAAATGATCCAAATGTCCTTATTGGAATGTTTTATGAAAACTTTTGAAATAGGGTATTCGGTAAATGATCGAAATATCCTTATTGAAACTTTTGTGAACATTTTTCAAATTGGATAATGGTAAACCCGCATACCCTTGGAAAGTTTTTTGGAATCAGGTATGGGTAAAATAGCCCGAATACTCTTGGAAATGACTTTTATGATCGAGTACGAGCAAAATAACCCGAATATCCTTTGAAATGACTTTTGTGATTGAGTACGGGTAAAATAACCTAAATACTAATGGAAACTTCCTTTAATGTACAAAAAGAACTCTTTGCCCTATTTTGACATGGTTTTGGAAAATGATCTCTCGATATGATCCCAAAAATGACATTTCGATCCCAAAAATTACTTTATTGGCCTAATGTACCAATGCAATGAACTGATTGGCCCTGCGGAGCCTACGGGAATAATTATCTGACTTGCGAATCAGTGGGATCAATATCTGAAAAGTGATATTTTGGCCCCAAAAATGTTTGATTTGAAAATCTTGCAAGAACAAATAGCCCTCTGGTATGATCAGTCAGTAGGGATTGGTATTGGAAACGTTGAGTACTCAGCAAGACTTTGATCTTTGTACTAGCTTATGTTAGAGATTGATGACCCCAAGTTGCCTAGCTAGTTCTGGGGTTTGTCTTACTCCAAACAGGGTGACAGGACATTGAGATGAGTCATCCTAACTAGTCGTTTAGCACTTGGCAATTGCCTTATGCCTGCAAGCATATTGTTTTAAAGTCGTTCGCTAAATGCTGGGCAGGGACACTCGGTAGCATTTGACTCCTTGTCGCCTAGATGGTGAATGACGTCAGGATTGGGATCTCTTGGCTTACGATGACAAGTAAAATATTTAGTATGTTGCGGTATACTTATTATTTATTCTCGATAGTACGCTGCAGTGTACTTACTTTTCGACAATGCACAGTTGAGTGTTGTAGGCTGCAATAAGCACAATGAGATGTGACATCGAAGGTGAAGCCTTGTGAACTTTGCATGCAAGCCGACCTTCTATTAGAGAAGTGCCTGTGATGTGAACATTAGGGTAATGATTTGAAATTGAAATATAGTTTTTGAAAAATGATTGAGTTATGAATAACTCTTCTTCAGAAAGTTTGGAATTTATTTCAGTGGAAAAAAGAAAAGAAAACTTTTCTGTAGTGCCCTTTTGGGGACAAAAACGTAATATTACTTTACTTTATATGTTTTTGTAAAACAATGGCATACACGAGACTCATTGGGTGATTTTTCACTCATATGTATCTTTTATCTTACTGTTTTGTAGGATCCAGAGTTAAGTAGGCCTACAGATAGGAAGACGATACCATAGTGAGAGCAGTAGATGTCCGGACACTTTCTCTTTAGATTATGTACTTTATTATTGATGTGGTATGGAGATTGCATGTACTAGATTCTCTATTATATATGTATGTGACTATCGGTATGAGTTATTTGTATCATTATGGGCCTTGGTTACTCTTTCCTCATTTGTTGGTAATTACAGTGGAAACTATTTAGCAACTGAAAATAAAGAAAAAGAGGAGAGAAAGAAAAGAAAAGAAAAGAAGAAGAAAGAGAGAGAAAGGAGGAAGGAAGGAAAACCTTGGGAATTTTCAAGACTAGAAGACATCATTCACAAGGAAAAACCCTATCCTTCAAGAATTAAAGTATTCCATAGCTTATGGGAAGGATTTTGATGTTAATTTTGATGGGAAAATTACATGAAATATAGAAAGTGGTTTATAAAGAAATGTTGTGTTGATATTTTGATGAAGATAAGTGGCAATTGATAGTGGGTGTTATTTGCTGTGATTTTTGTGATGCTTAAATGTGTTTTAAAGGAGTTGTGAAGGGTTGAAGATGGTTGTACTTATGGGAGGAAATAAATAAGGAAAGAAGAGAATTTGTAATTGTTAAGAAAATGGAAGACTAGCATATATTCTTCATGGCTATTGTTTTCGTTGCTTTATATGTGATGATTCTGCTTTCTTCATGACTAATTATTGGAAGATTATATGATGTTAAGATGGAAAACAAGATGAATTAAATTGTGGTTAAATGCTAAAATGAGAATAGAATAAGTGAAGAATGCATTTTGCAAGAAAAAGAAAAGATTTTATGGAAAAAGTATAATGTTTAGCTTGCTGCAGTTTTGTATTGATCCCAGATTTGGTAGTATAGAGCTTTTGAATTTATAACTAGAGGTCTTAAGAGTATTTTTGTACAAATTTAAGGTAATTTGGACTTGTGGACCAAAAGTTATTACAAAAATACGAAAGTATGTTTTAATGTGAAAATGTAAGAATTTTATTGAAGAAATGAACTCATATATCATTTCCATTGGGAATCAATGGATAAATGAGATGTTTAAGAGGCCATGTGAATGTCTTGCAAACATGTTGGATGAAGTGATAAGGAATTATACATATGAAGAAGACAATGTTCCCTTAATTATTTCAAATGATGCACTTCTATTTCTCATAAGAAATGAGAATTTTGGAAATTAGTAGTTTCCTTGTCAGTTCATTTTGTTAGCAATATATTTGTTTCCTTATATGTTAAAAGAAGAATGGAATGATCTTTAATATAAGTGTATCTTCAAGGACTTTGTGAAAGTTTATGGATGATATATAGCTCAGTGGTAGCGTTACACAAGGTGAGTCCCCTTAGATTTCTAAAACTAGCATTTCTAGTGAATTTTTCATTACACTAAGCTATGCTTAACAAATCCTTTCGGTTTCTTTGAACAAAAGCATGGTTTTCCTATGTAAAAATGATATTGTTCCATGCTGGATTTTCAAAAAGACAATGTGAATCTTCATGCCTATAATTATTCATTATTGGTGACTATTTTTCTTAAGGCATAAAGATATGGATAAAAAACCTTTAGATTTTCTTGAACAAAGTTTGGTTTCTCTGAACAGGAAATGATTGAATATTTTGGAAAGTAGTATTTCCTACAAGGAATTGCGAGTCATTTTTATTATAAATATTTTCTATGTGCATTGAATGCTTCCTTTTCATATATTATGTGACAAAATAGCATTTTAATTTGCACAAACACTCACCGTTCCATGTTAAAGGATAAAATGTATGAATTAATGATTTCTTTCCCTATAATGGAATGATGAAAGTATTTGTATTGTTTTAAGGAATAGTGAATATGAAATCCTTGAATTTATTTCCTTTTTTAGATTTAGAATTCTGGATTTGCTGAATAAAATTCCTTTTAAACTCGAGTATGCATAAATTATGAAAATAACCTCAAGGAATGCTTTAGAACGCGAGAAGGACATTTTATCGTTCTACGCTAAAATTTTGGAAAATGATTTCTCCGCATTAAATCAACTGTTCAAAGACATTCTTACTGCAATGCACGAATGCATTTTCCCTCACATTCTGAACTATGTGATGAGATGATTGAAACGCTTATGACTTTTTTTATGTTTTATGGACTTTAAGAATGATCACTCGAAAAATGACAAACTTTTGGAAAATAATATTTTAGCCCTAGAAATTATTTTCTTGATCTCCCTTCAGGGAATATGATTCCTTCAAAAATTGTGATATTATGACTGATCTTGTTAACTAGGGAAGATGTTGAGTACTCAGCAAAGGCTCTAACCATTGTACTATATTACGTTAGAGATAGATGGTCCCAAGTAACCTGATCACTTCTAGAATTTATCTTACATTAAACAGAGTGACAGGACATTGGAATTAGCAAGATCCCTGGCTCTATTGTCCCAATACAGAAGCAAATCATACGTAAGCCACCGGTTGAGATGTACCTGCTTCTCGTGAGAGATGTACTTGCTTTTATTGAAATTGGGACCCATGTAATTGAAAAACTCATGTTTTCTAAATGAGTAAGAATTTTGAATAGTCACTAATATAGTTCTTCCACTTCTCAGTTGTAGTGTTAATTTCAATGGCAAAACGCAAACACTTTCTGATACTAGTCTTTTAAGAACAATAGTAACACACATGGGACTCATTGAGTATAAAACTCACACATACCATTATTTTCTCCTATTTCTTAGGAATATGAGCTAAACATATGTGACAGTGATGTCAGGTTCATTCATTTGGCCCAGTCTAGCGAAAGTTTAGTGATTGTACTAGGTACAGACTATAAATTGACTTATTTTATGTGTTTGGGACCATAATAGATGTAATAATCCCCTAACTACTATGCCACTTGAGTGAAAAAAAAATTTCTTTGTATCCGCTGTAAGGTTTTTATCGTTATGAAGACCCCTTGTTTGGGAGTTTAGACGTGGCGACATCCTATGAAGATAAGACCCACTGCAACTATAATATGTGGGGTGTTACAAATTGTGTTCTTGTTTTACACATCAATTAAGCTGTGAAATCACTTGTAAAATACCCCCCAAGGATTTTGTATCATATCGATATCAAAGTAAGGAAGAGCTTTGATTCTTACCAAGGCTTGTTGTGCAAGAAAAAGCTAAGCAAAAGTGACATAAAATAGAGTAATCTCAGAGTTGAGAATATTACCTACGAAAGATCATCTAAACTTTAGATTGTCTTAAAGATTTCTTGGTGAATTGTCCTTATTATGTTTTCATATCATTGGAGAATTATTTGAGATTGTGAATTGTATTTAATTGTGGCTCAAATTGCTTAAAATATTAGAGACGTTTGGAGTTACAAAATTTATATTTCAAGTGTTTGATATATTTCTTTATGCCTTGGGATTACTTATATGAGACTTCCAAATGCTTCTAATAATGAAACATAATTGTTTCCTTTTTATTAAATTGATCTTAGTGGGATATATCTTTATTATTGTTACCAGAAAATTTTTCATTGTGATCATTGTTTATATTTTGGGAGCAATTGCTGCATTTTGAGATCAATCTATCTTTTCTCTTTGAATATTTGAATTCCTTGTGCTACCATGCCTTGGGCAAACTATTAATCATGTAATTCTGTTGTTAGGGTAGAAGATAGTATCTCATTAGATGAATTCCCTGATTTCATTAAATTCCCTTAGATGCCTACTAAGTAGTTGATGCAATGCTAGTAGACGCTAAAATGCTTTATATGGACTCCTAGCTTTCATTAATTACACCTATAGATTTCATTGTTGTATTTCTTGTTATTGGTAGGGTTGAAGTATCCTGAAATCTATTCTACTTGTGATACTTGAGCTGGATTGAATTTACTCATCTTAGTGGATCTTTATTGCTATTATTCATTGATGTTTATGGTCTTCTAGTTTCTTATTCTTGAAATTCTTGATTTTTTTGAACTCTTGCTTTCCTTGCTTAATCCTTTCGTAATTATTCTTCATACTCTCTTTACTTATTGAAAGTGATCTTGTTGAACTCTATTTCTTAACTCTTGAATTGACTTGCTTATAGTTGCTTATCTCTTGTTTGTTTGACTTCTATCTAAGACTCCTAGTTGATTGTCCTTAAAGGGTTAGATTGACTTGTTAAGTGGATTAGCTTCTAAGGAAGTGGAGAGGTTTTTTTGAAAGAACTTATTGAAAACTGAGAGTTTAGAAGAAGCTAAAAAGGTGAACTTATATTAACAAATGCAAAGAAGAGGTTAAACATATGTGATTACGTGATCATCTTTTGAATAGATATACATAAGGGAGTGAATTGTGAGAAACTTTCTTTTTCTTTAATTAAAATTTTGTAGTTAACCTGTCTTAGAAGATCACCATATAGTTTGTGGAGGTTCATATGACTATTGAAAACAATCACAAATGAAGGAATAAGGTATATGACATGATTGTGATAAGAAACCTAAGTAAAAACGTAGTGGATATAGAAGAACTGCTGAAAATAGATGGAGTTACAAGGTGAAGTATAGGAGAATGAATAATGAGAAATATATTGGTGAATATGAAAACTTATGTGCTAAATAAGTTCAAGGAAGAAGAAATGAGTATTATAAAAGGCCTATGAATGGAAATGGATGAAGCGCTAAAATTGATTGGGAATAATTGATGAGGCATTCCTTCTTTAAGAATAAAATGGCATTATGCTTCTATTAGCAGGTGGCACAATTCATGTCATGTGAGGTAGTGCTGCCTCGATTTAGGTATCAAGATAGAACCCTTTCAATGTATGTGTTTGGTCTTCAAAAATTCATGTTCGCTTAAAATTCCATTTAAATGAATCAGTGAAAATCGAATTCTCACTAGAGCATAACACTAAACAAACATTAGAGAAGTTAAGCAGCAAGCATGTTTGAAAATATTATCCATATAAAAGCTTAAAATTCTATTTGAATGAGTCAGTGAGCATGGAATTCTCATAAAAGCATAACATTAAACAAATATTAGAGAAGTTGGGGAGAAAGAATGTTTGAAATGTTGCCCATATAAACATTTATTATATAAGAAGAAATTCATATTTAGAAGAGAAGAAAAAACAATTGTTTTATCAAAAAGGGACTCATCTTGTTTGTGCTTGAATTCCTACATTTCTTGCTCAGATTTACCTACAAAATAATCCTTATATTATCTTTCCAATTAACATGACACTAACTCTAAATCACTACAAAAAGTGTAAATATGATGACCAAAAACCGGTCGTAACTAATCAATATATACAACAATTTTGGAACTGTCTTTTTTCCTAACAATAAATGACGATTTAGTACAATCCTTCATATTTTTTTTTAACAAATAAGATGGTCCATGGCAACTGTCTTATTTGTTGTACAACAGATAAGATGGTTGATTAGGATCGTCATAATTGTTGACACAAATATGAGCGGTTTGCCCTAAACTGTTGGTTATTGTGAAAAAACTATGATGGTCTGTATAAACTGTCATATTAGTATACCACAATTGTGTTAGACTATCATATACTTTGAGAAAAATATGACTATTCTTTCTAAACCGTTATTTATTATTAGACAAATATGATTAGTGCTTGTTTTATCTATAGTTTGCATGTCATTTGTGCTATTTTTGTTGAGAATTCTATTTAGATGGCTACTCATCCCCATATTTTAACCTTAGTTTGTGTACGAGTCATAGAATGAAATTTTAATGGAGAACAAGGTTGAAAAGAGCTTAAATAACACTTGAATGAAAACCAAGTGGCACTGTTTGGTTATTAGAAGAAAATAGCCGCCCAACTACTAAGAAGAGATGCTGCTACCTAGTTCATCTGGAGGGGTGATGTGTTCAGACTTGGGCATAAAAATCATACAAAAACTAAGCATATTTCCAATCAAGTTTAAATTAAAACGTTCAACTCAAATCACACAGATGAACAAGCGTACTCATCATTAACCGAGCATAGGGTTCAAACGAGTGTCGATCCTCAAGGAAAAAGTAGACATTAATCACTTTTCTTTCATTATTTAACTGACTTAATAACGTGAAAAAGAAATAAAAATAAAAATAAAAATATGTACATGTCAAGGATGTAGGTTTATGTAACTCGAGCCATTGGTTAGACAAACATGATCTTGAAATATCCAACCTTTATCATAACTAATTATTCCCTTAGCATCATGAAGGATTAAAGTAGATTTACTTCGATGGTCAATCCATGAAATCACTATCTTCTAAATAAATTAGAATCACTTGGTCTGTATCAACCAATTCATCCAAAAGATGCATTAAACATAATCCTTAACTAAATTCCCTTGGTCTCGAAAAATTCAAAGCATGAAATTAATCAATGAACCCTTGGTCTCGGATGACATCAATTAACCTTCAATTACTAGTTCTAGGTAATCAACCCCCTTGGTCCAGCAAGTCAATAGCCAACATAATATGAAATTAATAAATTAAAACTACCATCAACCCCCTTTGGTCCAGCAAGTCAATAGATAGAACCAACCAACTAATCTCGTAATAAGCACAAGTAATTGAATACCAAGAATAATAGTCAATTAATCAAAACATTAGACAACTTTAGAAATCATAAATATCTACGTTGAATTATAATAAAACAATTAACATATCATTGTCAAGAAAAAGAAAACAAAGTAAAAGAAAGCACTCATAGACAAGCCTCCTTCTTCTTCCTTTGAAGACCTTCTTGTACAACCCTCCTTCAACTTTAAGAATTCCTCCATTATTGAGTAATTTTCTATGATGATCAATGAATTCTCTCAATTTCCCTTGTGTTTTTCATCTATTTATAGCCTTAGGTAGTGCCTAAACTCGTAGGTACAAAGTTCTTGGCCGAGTAGAAGTTGGAAGATACTAAAACTCCTCAGATTACCAAAAATCGCGTAGAAAAAATCAAGCACCGCCTTAACTTCAGGGCACAAGCACCGCCGCCTTGGCTCTCGGAGCTGGTGCCGGTTCCAACTTCACAGTCGGCACCGCCTTGGTTATGTTCTGTTTCAGTAATTTTTCGTCACTCCGAAGTTCGTGCAACAATTCATGGCCAGCGCCGGTTCTAGGGCCATAGCCAGCGCTGCCTCTCCTCTGGTTTGCGACATTTTTGCTTTGTTTCACCCTAAAAATCTACAATTATGAACAAAATACCTTTCCAAGGGTAAAATCTCAAATATGAAAAAATATGACTAATTATTGCGCAAAATGTATTACAAAAAAATCTCAAATAACTAGGAAAAGTATGACTAATTTAGCCCCTATCAAGGGGCACTGCTTGGTCTCTATTGTTCATCAGCTTCGATTTACTAGGAGTTGGCAGCACTACTTGGAGTGATCCATGTGGTGCTATCTAGTACTTAAGTGGGAAAAATTCTATTTCTCAAGCAGCACTGCCTAATAACCAAGTAGGGCTACTTGACATCATAGAATGTCCCTATTTTGGTGAATTTCAAGACTTGGGCAAGGGGACACTATAACCTCTTCTAAACCCTAAAAGAGAGAGCCACAAAAGAGAGAGAGAGAGAGAGAGAGAGAGAGAGAGAGAGAGAGAGCGAGAAAGAGAAAACACCAAACAACCCTTGGAGAACACCAAAAGAGGCAAGAAAGAAGGATCAAGAAGGATCTTAGGGGAAGAAAGGAGGATTGCCAAAAGAATTTGCAAAGAAGAAGGGGATCATACTTGTCCATGAGTATTTCTCCATCTTTCTTTTGTAATTCTAATTTCCCAATTTGGGATTGAATTGATTTAATTGTAATTAAAAGGTTGTGCCCTAATTATGTTTAGTTTTAAGTTATTCTTTTAGCTTAATTTAATCCTAGTTTTATTAATCACTTTCTTGTTTTAATTGTGATTGAGTTGATTATACTGATTGATTAAGTTAATTGATCTGTTTTCCATTGACAAACTTGAGAGTGGATTTGAGGAAAAAGAACTTTGTGATTAATAGGTTTCTGATGTTGCCTAAAGATAGAGAGACATTACTTCTTCTGAGATTTAAATTGGGGGTTATTAATTTTAATGCTTATTAGGTTCAATTTGTTAGGTAAAGAAATCTGTGAATTGGGCTAAGGGTAAGAGACTCATAACTCAAAAGAGAATGGGTATCAGTTGAGTTAACCTTACCAGTGCCAGATTTGTTATTCAATTGTCTTAAGTTGTATTTGATAATAATTTTGGGGAATTCCATTTAATTGCATATCAAATCTCCTTATCTAATTCCTTGATTTTTCTTGTGATTTATTGTACTTATCTTGTGTGGGGTTGATGCATTCTCTGTGTGGGTAGTTATGTTAGTTCTATTTACTTTTATCCTTTTGAGTTTGTCAGCTAAACAATGAGATGAGAGTGAAGTAGAGGGTACTTGTCAACTTTTCCATGGATTTGATACTTGCTATATCCTATGCTATATGATGAGTATACTTGTTCTAATTGTGTGGTTTTAGAATTAGCATTTTAATTAAAACTTTAGTATTTTGTGTGACCTCATTAATACCCTTTCCAATACACCTACTATTCATATAACAAAATATGATGATTATTGCCATAGTATTTTGGTTTTAAATCCTACAAAATCCTTCTATAGCATTTCAAATTGTATCTAATTACTTTCAAATTTGACCATAATAGTTTTTTCTTTTAAATGATTTTAAGAAATCAAATGGTTAGATCATTAATTTGGTATGCTTATATCTATAAATGCATCAAGGTTTTCGGTTGTTGTATATAACTTATGCTATATTATATGGTACAATATATTCGATTACTATCAAATTTTATCATAATATTTTTTTAGTGATTATAACAAATCTAATGGTTGGATTACTAATTTAATATGATTATGTTTATAAATGCTCTGGGGTTTCTAGCTATTGAGAGATTATATTTGGAAAATGAAGTAGTGTTGGGTATCTCTCATGCATATCATATATGGCGCAACAGAAAATAAAATGAGATACCTTTCTTTGAACAAAAGAGAATAAAGGTAACAGCTTTTTACCTTTCTTTGATTGTGTGGAAAACAAAAATTTCCTTCTTCAAGTCGAGGCGCGATCCAGCAATCCTCTTGATCAAACACCACGAGAGTTGAACGTCCAACCACTATAATCACAATGTGTGATTATCTCTAACAAAAATTCACACGAAGGATCACACTCAAGCACCAAGATGTTTATGTGCTAGCATAAACCAAGATGGCGGCTAGGGTTTATTACATGAACAACGAGAGAGAGAGTAGAGAAAGTAGGAAATCGCGTGCCCTAGGGTTTTGGAGTTTTTCATGTGTCTTACTCTACCAGGAATTTCGTGGATATATCCTCACTATATCACCCAAAAAAAAAAAAACTGTTGAAAATACTCCATCTGAGAATTCTAAAACAGTTAGAATTCCCTAATTGTAATTGGAAACGTCAAATTTTCACAATTACAATTTGGCTTGTAAATTATAACTACTTATAATTTGGCCACAACAACTTCTCTTTCTCACAATTAACCCCACTATGTTATCAAATAAGATCTTGAGTATACAATCCTCTATTGTGTGTGACCTATTAGATTTCCCAATCAATTGGTAGTGAACATGAATTAATCTAAACGTCTTTAAGATTAATAATCCATAATTAATTAGAATTAATCATATTGATTCTAATCAGGATTGGTTTATTAATTCACAAGTTAATAAACCTATATTCCCAAATCATGAGCGGTATCTAGCAACACATCATGACCACCCTAGAGTCCGGAAAGTCAAGTGGCTTGACATGAACCCTTCAATAACAAACTATTATGTAATTAACTCCTTTCATCATACTATATCTCATTCAGTTTGGAGTACAGAATTAGTGCCAACTCCCTCCAGAATATATATTAATTCTAGACTGAATATAATAGTACTTGTACCAGGAATCCACTACTTTAGATGTATATCAATTGGAATTGTATCCAATACACAGTCGCCTTAGCCAAAGACTTCTCATGTAGTAATTCCTACAAGTGGCCATGAGATATTCACCCCTACTATTAGAAGTGGTGAATCCTTTATTGATCTTCTCAACTACTTTCGTTAACCTCACAATGTACCCAATATCTATCTTATAGGTGACCCTTGATCTGACTCCAGAGATTGGAATCAAATCACAAAGCTCAGCAAACAAAGTACCTTGGAGATCTCAAGTTTAAGGATACTTACACTTTGCTATTTTGAGATTATATCACTGGCACTAAATAGTTATCCATGTGATTATCTCATAGCTAGGTCATCCAATGTACTTGTTCCATTAACAAGTATCCACGTGTTAACTTTGAGTATCTCAATACTCACGGATATGAGAACCACCGCCTGATCAAGTTAGGAAGTCTAACATATGCTAGTTTTAACGCATTAATAATGTCATGTCTCATTAATACTACGACTAGGGACTATTTAAGTACTAACACTATACAGTATAGTAGGAATCTCATATCATGATCTCTATCATGATTTCATTAACATAGTGTTGTACTAGAGACTTTATCTAACAGCACAAAAGTAATTAAAAGAAACTGTAAGAGAAATAACACCTTTTATTAAAATAAAATATGTCATATACATCTACAGGTGATTGGCTCTAGGGCATAACACTAACAAACTCCCATTTGCACTAGAGTCAATCATTCATGTATCTAATACTGAATGACTTAACATACCTATCATGTTTCTTTTGGGATAGTGTTTTTGTAAGCGGGTCAGCTATGTTCTTATCTGTGGGAACTCTCTCTATCTTTATTTCCTTAGCTGCTTTAGAAGCGACCATGTACTCAACTTTTGTCGTAGAGTCAGCAATAGTCTCTTGTTTGGAACTTCTCCAAATTATTGCCCCTTCACACAACGTAAACACGTAGCCGGATTGTAATTAGAAATCATCTTTGTCAGATTGAAAATTGGCATCAGTATACCTATTTATTTTCAAATCACCTTTTTCATATACTAAGAACACATCATTAGTTCTTCGTAAGTACTTAAGGATGTTCTTTATAGCCACCCAATGACCCTCACTAGGGTCAGATTGGTATCTGCTCGTCAAATTGAGAGCACAAGATACATCGGGCCTTATACATATCATAGCGTACATGATAGATCCAACTGCCAAAGCATATGAAATCTTACTCATGTGATCCCTTTCAACTTGTGTCTTGAGAGACATCGACTTTGAAAGGCTTACACCATGTGACATGGGCAAGAATTCCTTTTTGGATTGATCCAGGCTAAACCTCTTTAGCACTTTATCTATGTATGTAGACTGCGAAAGACCTAGCAACCTTTTGATTCTATCTTTATAGATCCTTATTCCAAGAATATAGGTTACTTCTCCATGGTCTTTCATGGAGAAATGTTTGGACAACCAAACTTTAACCATTTGCAAGACAGGTATATCGTTTCCTATTAGCAATAGGACATCTACATAAAGCAATAAGAAAACGAGTGCCCTCCTACTAACCTTCTTGTATACGCAAGGCTCATCCATATTTTGAATGAAACCAAACTCTTTGATTATTTCATCAAAACGGATGTTCCAATTCCTAAAAGCTTGCTTAAGTCCATAAATGGACCTTTACAGCTTACACACCATTGTGCTATCATTCGATGTGAAACCCTCAGGTTGTGTCATATAGACTTCCTCAGTCAGATTTCCATTTAGGAAAGCTATTTTCACTTCCATTTGCCAAATCTCATAATCATAATGAGCAGCAATGGCTAGGAGTATCCTGATGGATTTTAACATGGCTACTGGCGAGAAGGTTTCATCATAGTCAATACCATGTTGTTGACGATAACCATTCGCCACTATTCGTGCTTTATAGGTAACTATGTTACCATCCACGTCCATTTTCTTCTTGAAAACCCATTTGCACCTAATAGGTTTAATTCCTTTGGGTGGATCAACTAAAGTCCATACTTGGTTGTTGTACATGGAATCTATCTCTGACTTCATGGCCTCAAGCCATTTGCCAGATTCTGAACTGTTCCGAACATCCTTGTAGGTAGTAGGCTCATCTTCATCTATGAGCAATAATTTATTGTGGTTACTAATGAGAAATCCATATCTCTCAGGTTCCACACGTATCCTACTAGATCTACGATGTTCTTGTGTAGTAGAAGGTTCATCTATTCTCTCAATAGATATGGGATCAGACGGTTGATCCTTGTTTGTTTGATCTTCTTGAACTTCACTAAGTTCAATTTTACTCCCACTGTCCTATTTGAGCATGTTCTCTTCTCTAAGAAGATGGCATGCTTCGAAACAAACACTTTGTTTTCAGATGGTAGGTTGAAGTAATATCCAAAAAATTCTTTCAGATATCCCATAAACAAACACTTGTCAGTCTTACTATTAAGTTTGTCTGATTGTGGCCTTTTGACAAAGGCAGGACAACCCCATACTCGCAAGTGAGATAACTTTGGTTTCTTACTAAAGAACATCTCAAATGGGATAGAATCAATCGATTTTGTTAGAACTCTGTTTAGTATATAAATAAAAGTCTGTAGTGCATACCCCAAAAATGATTTTGGCAGCTCTACAGAAGCCATCATGGTCCATACCATATCTAGAAGGGTTCGATTCCTTCTCTTAGATACATCATTATGTTGAGGTGTATGTGGTGGAGTCCATTAAGATAATATCTCATTATCTCTAAGATAACTCAGAAACTCTTGGCTCAAGTATTCTCCTCCTCGATCAGATCTTAGAGTCTTAATACTTTTGCCAAGTTGTTTCTCTATTTCATTCCTGAAGTCTTTGAACTTATCAAAGGCCTCAGATTTGTATTTCATTAAATACAAATTCCCGTATCATGATAGATCATCAATAAAGGTTATGAAATAGTTATAACCTCCTCTTGCTTGTATTGACATTGGGCCACATACATCAGAATGTATGAGTTCTAATAACTCCTTAGCCCATTCTCCTTTTCCTGAAAAAGGAGTTTTAGCCATTTTACCTAGTAAACAAGACTCACATGTGCTATATAATTCATAATCAAATAACCCTAAGTCACCAAACTTGTGTAACTTAGAAATACGATTTTCATTTATATGGCCCAAACGATAATACCATAAGTAAGAGGTGTTAGAGTTATCTATTTTAGGTTTTTTATTATTTATATTAATAATTGGATTATCCAAGTCTAGAACACATAAACCATTAACCAGAGTTGCTGAACCATAATGAATATCATTCAATGAAAAAGAACAACATTTATTTTTAAATATCAAATGAAATCTATTTAAGTCCAAACACGCAACTGAGATAATGTTTTTCATTAAAACTGGTACATAATAACAATTTTGCAAATCTAGAACTAATCCCAATGGCAGGTTTAGCTTGTATGTCCCCACAGCAAGTGTAGCAACCTTTGCCCCATTTGCAGTACGTAGGTTCACATCGCCTTTCTCTAGCCTTCTATTGCTCTTTGGTCTCTGCAAGTTATTGCACAAATGAGATCTACATCCGGTATCTAATACCCATATCTCATTTCTAAAGGAAGTATTTATCTCAATCATAAATATACCCGGAGTAAAAGTAGAAGTACTTGCAAGCTTCTCCTTTTGCTTCTTGTTCTTAATTTTCTCTAAGTAGGCCTTGCAGTTGCGCCTCCAATGCCCCATCTTGCCACAATGATGGCATGGGCCCTTGGTGGTAGCGTCCTTCTTCTTCACACCACCTTTGGGCTTTATAGGAGCCTTCTTCTTCTTTTAAACTTTCCTCTTAGAAGAAGAAGATTCTACCATTAAAACTGCATTGGAGGACTACGCAATTTTGAGAAGATTGATCAACTTAGGAATGGTGGACTCAATCTTGTTCATCTAATAGTTAATCACAAATTGTGAAAAACTGTTAGGCAAAGATTACAGAATTAAGTCAATACTTAAATCATGGTCCATCGCGAACCCGAGTGATCCAAGCTTCTCTATCAAGCCCAGCATCTTTAGCCCATGAGTGGCCACAGAAGAACTATCTATCATTTTGCAATGGAATAGTTGCTTCAAGATCTCGTATCTCTCAGTTCTGGCTTAGGCATCAAACAGCTCTCGAAGATGTAGTATAATCGATTGAGCATCCATATGCTCGTGGTGTTTTTGTAACTCGAGAGTCATGAATACCAGCATAATACATGATGCTGTATCACTATCCTCCTTGTGCCTTTTGTGGACAACATGCTTATCAGCATGAGTATCTTGAGCTGGTGGTGGCGGAATAAGAGCATCTTGCACGTAGAGCAACTTTTCCGATTTGCGAACGATTTTCAAATTTCTATACTAGTCGAAGTAGTTTGATTTGTTTAACTTGTTGGTTTCCAAGATACTATGTAGGTTTAAGTTTGTTGACATGATGCAAGTGACCTAGATGTAAAGATAGAGAGAATTAGCTATTGTATTTGCACATGAAATACAAATAATTAGGACTTTAATTAAATGTATTTTTACTCCACTATTTTACTCAAACCAATAGCCCCCACTACTGATTCAGAAAAGCCCATTGGAAGCTTTCCTAGTGGACCGGTATCCAAATTCCTCAAGAATAAGCTTGGGTTTGCCCAATAAGCCACCCTTGAGTTCATTGGTAGGTATCCAATACCAATTACATCATATGTAACTACCAGATCATTAGGTGATTAACAACTTTTAATCTTAAAGCCTTTTAGGCTACCCCAACTTTTCCTCTAAATTTCTTTATGCTTGAGTTTTCCCAATTAGGATAAAGAATTGAGTTAAACCTGACCCATTAATCAGGAATTTAATTTCATAGCTTGAACATGCCTGACGTTAAGTAGGCTTGGGTTTGCCCAACAACCTAGTCTCGAAAAAGGACTCTCGTTCTTACTATATTAACGGAAAGAATTAGGTTTAATATTAATTGAGGGATTTGTTCCTTTTAGTGATTTCAATAACTGACATGCATAAAAATTAATAAATTACAAAATTGATAATCATGGTAATAAAGCGATTATGTGGTATGGCTATAGACTTTACTCTAAATTAATTTCTTTGAGCCATAAAAAAATTCATATAGTTAACCCTATGTGTTCATGCATGATTTAAGTAGAAGGTCTTACATTCTCGCATTGTTTTGGTTGCCATCTCCAAAATAGAATAATTCTACTCATATCTAACCTATATAAACTAATTACATAACTTCCTAAAGAGAGAAAACCTCAAGTTACATTTGAGGGGAGTTAGATGAGAAGAGAATTACATAAGAATTCTAGAGAAGGCAGGACATGCAGGCCCTATTTCATAAAAAAACAAAACTGCAAAATGCATGAACATATATAATTGGTTTTAGTCCATAACCATCCATCATGTCATTAATTATGCTTAAATAAAATAAACATATAGTTTTTATTATTCCAAAATCACTATCTTGGAAAAATAAAATAAATTCTAAAATCAATATTTTAGAAAAATACATTAATTTTAAATTTTCAAAATCATTATTTTGAAAAAATAAAATTGTTTGTCTCAAAACTAATTTTGAGAAAATGTTTTTGGGTCCCATCAAGAAAATTTTATTTTACCGCCTATCATTATATGAGATTTTTCTCTTTCAAAATCCTCTTTTTTTTTTTTTTTTGTTGGAATGACAAAACAGAGCAGAACTGGCATCGGCTTGGAAGCCAGAGTTAGCACCGACTGCGGTCTGGTTTTTATGGAAAAAAATTTATAGAAACGATTTCTAGATGTTCGCAAAAGAACACGGCACCGGCGCTGGCTAGGAGCCAGAGCCGGGGTCGGCTATAGTCAGGAACAAGGCGGCGATTTTTGAAAATTTTCCAGCAATAGTTTTTGGTGCCTTCTTCTTCTGCAAAATTTTAGTGAGAACAATTTTCAGTAGTATTTTCTGTTTTGAAGCTCGAAATAACAACCAATTTGTTAGTTTTAACAAAAACCAAAACAGAAAATTAGGATGAAACGGAAGGCAATCAACCATGTTCAAGAAAATGTTTTTCTACAAAAAAAAAAAAAAAAAACTTGCAACACATAAAGAAAGCATCTTTCGAAATATGTTGTAACTTTTACACAATCATATTATGCTACGGACCTAAGCCACAATGCTCGAAACAATTTTGACTCGAGTAAAAACAGTTTTCACAACAAACAAAGACAAACACGAATTCATGAAAATAGCTTTTCATGCAAAAAAAACAATGTCTGCAAACCACACAAAGCATGGCTCTGATACCATTGTTGGGTATCTCTCATGCAAATCATATATGGCCAGTGGAAAATAAAACAAGATACCATCCTAGGATCCGCATGTGTGTGGAAAACAAGACATAAAGGGAACAAAGGTAACAGCTTTTTACCTTTCTTTGATCATGTGGAAAACAAAATTTTCCTTCTTCAAGTCGAGGCGCGATCCAACAATCCTCTTAATCAAACACCACGAGAATAGAACGTCCAACCACTATAATCACAGTGTGTGATTATCTCTAACAGAAATCCAGATGAAGGATCACACTCAAGCACCAAGATGTTTATGTGCTAGAATAAACCAAGATGGCGGCTAGGGTTTATTGCAAGAATAACGAGAGAGAGAGAGAGAGAGAGAGAGAGAGAGAGAGTAGGAAATCGTGTGCCCTAAGGTTTTGGAGTTTTTCATGTGTCTTACTCTACCAGGAATTTCATGCATATATCCTCACTATATCACCGGAAAAAAAAACCTGTTGAAAATACTCCATCTGAGAATTCTAAAACAGTTAAAATTCCCTAATTATAATTGGAAACATCAAGTTCTCACAATTACATTAGGCTCGTAAATTATAATTACTTATAATTTAGCCACAACAACTTCTCTTTCCCGCAATTAACTCCACTATGTTATCAAATAAAATCTTGAGTATATAATCCTCTATTGTGTGTGACCTATTAGATTTCCCAGTCAATTGGTAGCGAACATGAATTAATCCAAACATCTTTGAGATTAATAATCCATAATTAATTAGAATTAATCATATTGATTCTCATCAGGATTGGTTTATTAATTCACCAATTAATAAACCCATATTCCTAGATCATGAGCGGTATCTAGCAACACATCATGACCACCCTAGAGTCCGGAAAGTCAAGTGGCTTGACATGAACCTTTCAATAACAAACTATTGTGTAATTAACTCCTTTCACCATACTATATCTCATTCAGTTTGGAGTACGGAATTAGTGCTAACTCCCTCCAAAATATATATTAATTCCGGCCCGAATATAATAGTACTTGAACCAGGAACCTACTACTCTAGATGTGTATCAATTAGAATTGTTTCCAATACACAGTCACCTCAGCCAAGGACTTCTCGAGCAGTAATTCCTACAAGTGGCCGTGAGATATTCGCTCCTACTATTAGGAGTGGTGAATCCTTTATTGACCCTCTCAACTACTTTCGTTTACCTCACAATTACCCAATGTCCATCCCATAGGCGGCCCTTAATTTGGCTCTAGAGATTGGAATCAAAGAATAAAGCTCAGCAAACAAAGTACCTTGGAGATCTCAAGTCTAAGGATACTTACACGTTTGCTACATTGAGATTATATCACTGGCACTAAATAGTTATCCATGTAATTATCTCATAGCTAGGTCATCCAATGTACTTGTTCCATTAACAAGCATCCACATGTTAACTTTAAGTATCTCAGTACTCACAGATATGAGAACCACCGCCTCATCAAATCAGGAAGTCTAACACATGCTAGTCTTAACACATTAATGATATCCTGTCTCATTAATACTACGACTATGGACTATTTAAGTACTAACACTATACAGTGTAGTAGGAATCTCATATCATGATCTCTATCATAATTTCCTTAACACAGTGTTGTACTAAGAACTTTATCTAACAGTTATATTACACAAAAGTAATCAAAAGAAACTGTAAGATAAATAACGTCTTTTATTAAAATAAAATGTGTCATATATAACATATAAGTGATTGCCTCTAGGGCATAACACTAATAAGTAGAATGTATCAAATTACCTTCAAATTTGGTCACTGAACTTCTTTTAACTTTATTAATGCATCTAACGGTTGAATCATTGATTTGCCACGTAAATTTCGATGCACACCTTGGGTTTTCATATATATTTGTCTAATATATATACGGTAAATGCTAATTCAATCGATTAACTTCAAATTTCATTACAATATCCTTCTTAACTTCCCTAAGATATTATTTTAGTTAATATAATGATAAAAATATATAGATTGCGAGTGAAATTTGTCTAATTACATACATACATACATACATACATACATACATACATACATACATACATACATACATACATACATACATACATACATACATATTCACACACACATACACACACACACACACACACACATATATACATATCTTGTGGTTATTATAAATATAGAAATAACATATTTAAAGACAAGTCAAACAATATATATATATATATATATATACACACACACACACACACAATAGTATGAGAAAAAAAATAATATTCAAGAATTGAAACAAATATGATCTTTACAAAAGAAAGAGGGTTGTTAACCGCCATATTTAGTCTAACAAATTTAATAACAATAAAAAAACATGGGTTCCACTTTTCCTCTTCTTCTCCTTCCCTGTTCTCTAGTTGTGGCCATTCTTCTTTGTCATTTCTTTTCTTCTCCATCCTCATTCTCCAGCCACCACCATTTATTCTCTGTCTTTCCTCTTCTTCCCTGTTCTCTACCCATTTCTCCAACGGCATCCCTATATATGTTCTCTGTCCTACTATCATTGTCTCCCATTAGGAAAAGCAATAGAGCCGGTATGGGTCAAGGACTAGAAATCTCGGCCGTACCCCTACATACCCCCTATATCCCCCATCCCTGATATGGGAAAAGATAGAGATCCCCATCAATACCTAGTCCCAGCCCAGTGGGGAAATGGTGGCCCAGTTAGGCCTAGCGGCCTAGGAATATTTCTAAAGATTTAAAAAAGAAAAATTTACCTCTGATATGTTTTCATTCAAAACTTTTTAATCATTCTAGCAACTTTTGCAGTGGTTTCCAACAGTTCACGTGTTAATCATATTACTAAATTAGTAAGACTAAAATTGATAATTCATAATTCATTCCTTTTGTTTTTTTCTTTTTTGTTTTTTTCTTCTATTTTATTCCTTTTCTTTTATTTTCTTTCTTTCTTCCTAACCAACAGAGGCTCTCTCTTTTCTCTTTCTCTTGGCTAGCGCCACCTTTAAAATTTGAAATATGATTATTAATACTAACATAATTTTGTTCAACTAAATAATAATTTAATTATTAATTTTCTATATGCAAATAGTATTAAACATATTTTATAAAATTTTGAAATTTTATAAATCATTAAAATTTTAATTCTTGTGACTCTGTCAAAAAGAACACAATAAAAGTCAAAAGTTGTATTCTATTTAAAATAAGTATATCATCTGCTCATTAATGTAATTCACAATAATCCTATTAATGATATGAATCCTTATGTTATTAATTAGTTCGAGTAATGCTACGGACTATTCCAATGATTATAATATTTTCTTCTCATAACAAGGAAAATAAACTAGAATGAAGAGAAAGCAATATTAAAAACCAAAATAAAAAATACGCACGAACTATATTCAATCATAAGTTATTTAGGTAGGTAGTACAAAAGAATTGAAACTTTTTTTTTTTTTTAATATCATGGTGGACATAATTAACTAAACATCTTGCACTACTTAATATATTTATTCATTCCCACTTATTTATTTCAAATTAGCTTTGAAAAGTTTTGGTAGCATATAGCTACATTGATCTATAGTAATTAGCATTATAAGATAAATTACTTAAACTAAGTTAATGCATCAAAATAGAGTCTAATGGTAGAATAAGCTTACAACAAGTGGGTCAGGCCGGAAGGGTCGAGGCAAGGCGAGGAGCATGCAATCCCTACCTGACATACCCCTAGCTAGTGTGCCGTGGAATGAAGCCTGGCCTCATTCAAATCAAGGAATCCCTGACCCAACCGAGTAGGGATAGACTAGGCTGGATCCCAGGTTTAAACGAAAAAATTGCCATCCCTATCTCTCACCTATAGCCAAACCCGATGCCGCCTCATTATCATTTGCCCCCGCCATCTCTTCCCTACTCTATTCTCTTCCTTCTCCACTACAAAAAGAATAGCCTTTCGTGACAAAAAAAAAAAAAAATCTTAGCTAAAGGCCAAAATTTCCTAGCTAAAGTCCTTTCATGACCAAAATTACTTTCTCGTCCTTTCTTCGCTGAAGCGTCTAGCCAAAGCTTCTTGCTATTCTTCATTTTGTTCCTAAAGAGTACCTTTCAACTAGGAAAACAGCTAAAAATTAGACTTTTTGCTAGGAAAAATTTCCTCACTAAAGGTAAAAATGTTTTGTCATAAAAGGTTTTAGTTTTGTCACTGATGATGGTTTTTAACGACAAAACGTTTTGTTGGTAAAATTTTGTCCCAAAAAATATAATTTAATTTAAAAATTAAATATGATGGTGAGAAAATATATTACTTTTTGCGACAAAAACATTTTCATCGCTAATAGAAAAAAAAATTCACTGCCAAAAGGGGTCAATGGCAACTATATTACTCGATATAATAAAATATTTTGTATATTTATATAATTTTAAAAGTTTATTTGTTGTTAATTATGTCATCTTTTTCTATTAAAATGATTTATACATATATATACAGAAATAAATATATACATATATATGTGTGCAAAGTGTTATAAATATATGTATATAAAAGAGCTCCAATGGCCGAAAAGGTCATAAAGCCATAGTTAAAGGCTATGATACCTAAGGTTTCTTCTTCAAGGATTGGACCTAAGCCCAAAAAGTTCAAGAAGAAGAAGGGTAATATAGTGGCCCAGCCCAAGTCCCAACCTAAAGACAAACCCATGGGCAAGTGCTTCAAGTGTGAAAAGAATGGATACTGAAAAAAGGAGTGTCCAGATCTTCAGGCCAAAAAAAATCCCACAAGTAATGTTTACTCACTAGAGTTTGTATCTATGGTTGGATCAACTTCCACTTAGATTGTTGATTCTAGAGCCACTAATCATATTTGCAACTCCTTGCAAGGGTTTAGGAAGATATAAATACTCTAGACGAGCGAATATAAATTACGCGTTGAAAATGGATCATGAGTATGGGCCCAACTAGTATAAGAGCTAGAACTTCTTTTTGATTGTAATAAAGTTGTAATTTTGAAGGATATTTTATATGTACCAGGTTTTAGACAGAATTTGATTTCAGTTGCAAAACTAATAAATCATAGTTGTTCTATTTTTTTCCATTTTGGTATCGCTATCACTAGAAATGGAGAAGTTTTATGTATTGGGCACATGTATGAAAATTTATTCTTCATAAACCCTATAAATAATCAAATAAACAATGCTCAAAGTGAACCTATAAGTAAGAACAGAAAAACCAATATCAATGATTCATATCTTTGGTATCTAAGATTGGGTTGCATTAACTCAATCAGGATTTAGAGGTTAATCTATGATGGGCCTTTAGACTCATTGAGATTGAAAAATTTGCCACAGTGTGAATCTTGCCCAATGGGAAAGATGACCAAAAGGTATTTTACCCAAAAGGCAGATAGAACCAAGGAAATATCAAGTCTTGTTCACACTGATATGTGTGGTCCTTTGTCTATACCAGCAAGAAAAGGGTTTCAGTACTTCATTACCTTAATGGATGATTATATAATGTGTGGTTACACCTCGTTGATAAGGCACTACTCTGACTCACTTGACAAGTTTAAAGAGTTTAAGGCTAAAGTAGAGCATCGAACAGGTAAACTGATCGAAACCTTACGATTAGATAGTGGTGGAGAGTACCTCCTCGGTAAATTCAAAGATTATATGGTACATCATGTGATAATATCCTAACTTTTTGTGCCAGAAACACCCCGCAGAACGGAGGTGCTGAGGAAAGGAATAGGACAATGATAGAAATGGTCCGAAGCATGATATATTATACTACTCTTCCAGTTTTCTTTTGGGGATATGCCCTAGAAACAATTGCATATATCTGAACTTGGTTCCTTCCAAGTCAGTACCTAAGACACCCTATGAAATGTGGACTGGGCATAAGCGAAGTTTGAATCATCTCAGGATATAGGACTATCCAACTTATATACTGATTAAGTGAGACAAGTTAGAATTAAGGTCAGAATTAAGATATTTTGTTAGGTATCCAAAAGGAACTAAGGGTAATTACTTTTATCGTTCTAAGGAGTATAAAGTATTGGTAAGTATTAACACTAGATACTTCGAAAATTATCAAAGTACATCTACAAAAGGTTCAACTAGGTTGGAACTTGAGATGAAGCTTTCTTCTGATTCAACTTCTTCTAACCTGATTATTGAATAAGAAGAGGCACAGCCTCGAAACATATACGAATAGAGCCTCGTCGTAGTGGGAGGGTATCTAGGGTTTTAGAAAGGTGGATTGGAGAAGTTTTTAATCTACTATTTGACCATCAGGAATAAGATTCCAAGGAGGCTATTGCTAATACTGATGCTGATGCAAACCTATGACATGAAGCAATGAAAGCCGAGATTGAGTCTATGTACTTCAAATAGGTTTTGGATCTTGTAACTTCACTTGAACAGATAAAACCCACTGGTTGTAAGTAGATATACAAGAGGAAGAGAGGTGTAGATGGAAAGGTGAAAACCATCAAACCTAGGCTTATGACGAAAGGGTTTACTCAAAAAGATAGAATCGATTATGAGAAAAAAATTTCCCTAGTAGCTATGCTTAAGTCTATTCGTATTCTCCTTACTATTGCATGTCATTATGACTACAAGATATAACAAATGGATGTCAAGACAGCCTTTCTTAATTGTCGCCATCATGGCGAAGACATCTATATGTCCCAACTGAAGGGCTTTATTGCTGAAGGCCAGGAACATATGGTTTGTAAGTTTAAGAAGTTCATCTGTGGACTTAAGTAGGTGTGGAGAGCATGGAACATTTGTTTTGATAAGACTATAAAATCTTAAGGTTTTACTCAAAATGAGAATGAACCATGTGTGTACAGGAAACTGGATACCATAAATGTGATTTTTCTTATGCTTTATGTGGATAACATTCTACTTATTAGGAATGATGTAAGGACATTATTATCTACTAAGATTTAGCTATCAAGTCAATTCAGTATGAAGGACTTAGGAGATGCCAATTACATTCTCAGCATTAAGCTTCTTAGAAATAGGAAGTAAAGAATGTTAGGTTTATCCCAAGTCACATACATTGACAAGATGTTAGCTAAGTTCAGCATGGATTCATACAAGGGAGCTTTAATCCCTTGCAGATATGAGTTATCTTTTCATTTTTTTTTCAAATGACTATCCTAAAAAAAAAGATAGAAGGAGTAGGATTCCCTACTCTTCAACTATGGGAAGTCTCATTTATGTCATGTTGTGTACTAGGCTAGATATTTATTTTGCAGTAGGCTTAGTCAGCAGATATCAGCCAAACCCTGAGGAGGTCCATTGGCAAGTTATAAAGCATATTCTCAAGTACCTCAAGGGAATGAGAGATTAAATGCTGGTTTATAGGGCTGATGACTTGGTTCCTACAAGATACACAGACTCAGACTTTCAGGCGAATAAGGACAAAAGAAAATTCACTAATGGATATGTCGTTACTTTATCTGGAGGAGCTATTTTATGAATGAGTACTAAACAATTTTGTGTTGTTGACTCAACAATAGAAGTTAAGTATGTGGCAGCTTTGGAGGCATCCAAAGAAGCAGTTTACTTCTAAAAGTTCCTCACAGAACTTGGAGTCCTACCACAGATAGATCAGCCTATTATGTTGTATTGTGATAACAGGCGTAGTCTCGCAATCTAAAGAACCTATAGACCACAAGAAGAGGAAGTATATAGAGAGGAAGTACCACCTAATCCGAAAAATTTATTCAATGACGAGAAGTTATAGTGGAATAAATAAACACAAAGAACAATCTAGCTATCCATTCACTAAGCCTTTTGGGTAACAGAGTCTTCAAAAGATACTTAGACGCCATAGGGGTAGGTGTCTATGGACTTACATAGTCTCAGAGTACAAGTGGGAGATCGTTAGAATGTATGGCCACTAAGACTATTTTTTTTTTATGTAATTTTGATTAAATTAATGAAAGTTCTATTCTCATTAATTGTTTATGTATTCACATTTTAATGTGCACGGTTTTTCTAGAAAAGACCTATTGTGTTTAAGTAAGTGATCCATGTGAATGGAGATCTTTCCCAATAAGGTATGAATTACGGGTTACTTAAAACATATACTATTGTTCTTAACTGGATGATGAGAATGGAAATCTTATCATGGTAAGGTTATGGTATTATGAATTCCAAATGGGAAATAGCTTACCTTTAGCCAGTGAGTAGTCCTTTCACTTTATAACATAAGCATATTTTGAATACGTAGAACTGGACCTATAGTAGTGGTTTCTAAAAGTACTATTTGGTAGAAACCTAAACTACTACTACTATAATGTGGACTTATACCCTATGGCTTAAGTAGATGTTGGTGGTCTAGCGAAGCTATAAGCGTATACTTGGTATACTATAGTTGAGGTTCTATCGTAGGACCAATATACTTGTATAGGTATATGTAACTAGTTAGTCAAGAAAGACTTGTACAAGATAGTATCTATGTTATATCACCACTTGTAATTGTTCGAATGATCTAAATATCTAGGGCAATGGGGAACATGACTTGGAAGTTTTCTTTAGGATAGCTCCCTTGGAAAGCGAAAATATTCCAGGAAGTTATGGATTATTGGACTAAAGGTCTAAGGATAGAAAATCACCATTCATGAACATTTAGCCATTCATTTGTGTACAAGAACACCTAAAACTTTCTACTTTCTTCTCCAAGATGGTAGCTAGAAAATCACCATTATTGGAATTTCAAACACTCCTAAACTCCAGCTGCAAATTTAGTTCAAAGAGCTTCAAAAATCTACTCAAAATCCTTCTTAAATCACAGGAGTTCTTAAACTAAAATTCTATAAATTTTCCAACTTTGCCTATTCAATGTTCAGTCCGATTTCTTCATCAAACTTCATCATATTTTCTGCCAAATATAGCCATGGATAGAACATCTTGGCTTCTCCATCTACCTTGGTCATTAGGACTCCATTAACACACCTCAAAACACTTATATCTTTACTCCATTCAAAATTATTCAAACATCAATATTAAATTCTAGATTTTTGTTCCATTAAACACTCACCTGGCTAGACAAAAAAAAAAAAAAAAACCAAAAATTTCTTTGCTATATCACAGCCATTTTCGGCCAGCTCAAAGTTGAAAAAACTCTCCATTCCATGATCAAATCATAGGTCGTTCAGCCATACACCATTGAAGGGCAAGAAACCTTCAAAGAGTAAACACCATTACCCAATTCTCTATCTCAAACATCTCCACTTTTCACACAATTTAAAATTTGAAAAAGTTGAAACTCTCTCTCCCCTTCTTGGATAACCGAAAGCCTTCCCCTAGCTAGGCCATTTGTCCATCATTCATATACACACACAAAATCACTCTCTCTCTCAATTACTCTAAAAAAGATCAAGAAAACCAAGAACACACACTAAGCTACTTCAACCTTTAATCACCTCTACTCATCCCAAATCACTCCAAGAACCTTCAAACCAACTAGGATTCAGTCCATACTCCCTCATAGGACACTTTATAATATTAAAAATACCAAAGTTGATCTTTCATTAGGATCAAACACACCTTTTCAGTCAAAAATAATAAGAACATCAAGAAGGTAACTTTAAACACATTGGACATTCTTCATCTCATCATCACCATTTCAATATCATCCTAATCTCTTTCTTTCTATTTCTCTCTCTCTCTCTCTCTCTATATATATATATATATATATATATATATATATATATTTCTTGGCCGAACCTTGGATGGCCATTCTTAATTAAACTTCAACCAAGGAAGGACTCTCAAGCACTCAAGGACCTCTATTAAGTAACGAGATATCTTCATCTAATTTCATCAAATCAAGTATTTCTTTCTTGATCTTCTCTTTAAATTCTCAAACTCAAGACTGTTAGATGATGGATTTGATGGGTTGATAGAATAATGTGGGGTTGAAGAAATGTATATGGGTGAAGGGAATGGATTTAAGATATGAGAATTGGAATGAATGATGTGACTTATGGATTATGCTTTAGGATCATTATATGTTCATTATGATTAAGAGCTTTATGGATGTTTTGATATATGATAATTATTATATCACCATTGTTTATTAGGCATTCATGATGTTATTTTTTAATAAATCCCTAGATAATATTATGCCTAGTAGAATATCATCCTTGTTGTAATGTATGTTAATTAAAATCTATTTTTGGATAAATCAACATGTTATTTGTTGAATGCATGTACGTATGAATATGTTTGTGGATTTTCTCTAGCAATAAAATTATTATAAGAACTACCTTTATTATTTTTGGAATTATTCTTGCTATCATTATTTTTAATATAATATATATTATTATTTAATTTAATTGACTAATTTCGATAAACACAAATATTTTCAAAATCCATAATTAGTTGAAATATTGTTAATTTATTAGATAAATAAATAGTAATATTTTTATTAAATATAAATAATAATATATTAGAATTAATTAATATCAAATGTCTTTTATATTCATATTGTTATTTGTTAGCTATACCAAAACTTTTATTTACACTCATAAATATTATTTATATTAGAAGAAATTATTCACTATTAATTTTATTTGTTATTTATTATTAAAATTATTTATAATCTACTATTAATATTACTTATTATTTGTACTAATATTATTTATTATTTATTACAAATATTATTTAGGATTTATTATTAATATTACTCATTATTTATTATTTGTTAATTAACAATTGATATTTTAATTTATTGTTTATTATTTATTTATAACACCTATTTATTTTAATTTATCAAATTAATTTTATTTTATAAAATACTTTATCAACTAGTGTTAAAGCTTAAGGCATTGTTGTCATAGCTAGATGTTGTTGTATCTTGTTGAACCTAAGAGTTATTTATTTAAGGTAAGTGTTGTCTAGATGTTGGACTTATACCCTACATTTACCCAGGTGGGGTTAGGTTGCCTTGAATTACCTTGGAAGGCTACTGTACTCAGGAAGAGCAAAAGATCACGAAAGTTCCTACATAAAGCTGTTTAAAAATCAAAGTTACCTTGGCAAGTCAAATATGATGTACACGGAAAATCGTACTATGACTGCAATTATTGATAATGTTCCTTTTCTTTTCAATCAAACAAACCATTTTAAGTTGAATAAGCAATTTTATACAAAATGCTAAACTTTTTCTAAAAAATCAACTTTGACAAAGAATTTTGGAAACCATAATTGCTACTTCAAAGAAATTACATTGAATGATCTTTCTTTTCCCAAGAGGGAGAAATACAACGTTGAGTACTCAATAAGGGTAGACTACTAGGACTAATCTTTGAAGGGTTAGAGTATGTTTCTCAGTAGGTGGCCATCTCTGAGGGGTGAGTCCTTCCCGGATAGGATGCTAGTCCTGTAGGTCGTACTGGTCTAATCTTACAAGTTAAGTCAAGTAGACTGTGTATTTCCATGTTGGACAACTGGTAAGTTTTGGTGTAGAGATGGAGGAGTATCTTACCCGGTTGGCCGTATACCTACCTTGTGTCAGTATACACAAAGTGTGGCATCTTGCACATTCTTTTATCATGGTGCACAAAGTGTGGTGCTATGGCTTCCTCTTTTGAGTAGTTGCTTTTATTGTATACATGTATGGTTTGAAAGTAAAACACCACTCTTCATTTATGAAATTTATCTGAGGTTTGCCAGCACTTTCTTTTATGAAAATTTGTCAACTTGCATACATAAACTAATTTACTTGAAGCACTCAAAGTACACACGAGCTTACTGAGATTTATGTCTCACCATATTTTATAACATGCTTTCAGGTCAGTCCTACTGTGAAGGTTATTGATTAGAGATTGCCTTTGATTTGAAGGCTTATTCTTTTTCTATGTAATTCATTTGAGAGACTCTAGGAGACATTTATTTATTTTTCAGAATTTTTCATGTATTGCTTAGGTTGTAATAAGTCTAAATTTGAACTATTTCTTTCCTTTATTTTGTGTGTCCTAGTTATAAAGACTCCTTGCCCTTAGGACGAGGTGACACCCCTAGCCCTAAAAGGGTACGTAGGTAGTGGGGTGTTACAAGGGGTAACGGAGATAAAGTTTAGGCAATTATTGAATGTTTTTGATTTATTTCATTAAGATTAAACTTTTTTACTAATCTAGGCTGTTGATGTGTTTGAATTTGGGTATAAAATCATATAAAAAATAAGCACATTCCTTATCAAGTTTAAATTAAAAAGTTAACCCCAAATTACACATATGAGCAAGCGTACTCATCATTAAGCATAGCATAGGGCTTAAAACAAGTATCAATCCTCAAGGAACAAGTATGCATTAATCCCTTTTCTTTTATTATTTAACCGACTCAATAAAGTGAAAAAGAATAAAAATAAAAATAAATAAAAGAATATATACATGTCAATGATAGAGAATTATATAACTCAAATCATTATTTTGACAAATATGACCCTAAAGTACCTAATCATTATCATAACTAATCATTCTCTTGGCATCATGAAGGATTAAGATAGATTCACTTCTTTTCCAATCTATGAAATCGCTTTCTTCTAGACAAATTAGCATAACATATTATGTCTTAACTAATTCACCCAAAAGATGCATTAAACAAAATCCTTGATTAAATCCCCATATCCTGGCAAATTTAAAACATGAAATCAACCAATGAATCCATATCCTAGCAGACATCAAGTAATCTTTAATTACTCATTTCTTAGCAATTAACCCCTTTTCTGAGTAAGTTAATAGACAACAAATATGAAATTAATGAATTGAGACCACCATCAATCCCTTTTCCAAGCAATTTAATGGAGAGAAACAACAAATTAATCTCGTAATCAGTATAAGTAAGTAAATACCAATAATAACAATTAATTAATCAAAAGATCAAAGTAACTCTAAAAATTATGAATACCTAAAATAATGTCAAATTACAATAAAATAATTAATACATTATTGTTTAAGAAAAGAAAACAAAGTTAAAGAAAGCACTCATAGACAAGCCTCCTTCTTCTTCATTCGTAGACTCTTTTGTACAATCCTCCTTAATTTGATGAATTCCTCATTCATTTTGAGTGATTTGATGTTTTGCTCTTCGAATTCTCCCTTTTCCCTTATGTTTTCCCTCTATTTATAGGTTTTAGAAATGCCTAAATTCGCCCTTCTAGGATTTCTAGCTGAATAGAAGTAGGAAAATATTAAAATTTTGAAAATTGCAAAAAATGCGTATAAAAATCGAGGCACCACCTCTTGTACCAGTGCACAACCGGCGCCACCCGACTTGCCTAGGGCTGGCGCCGGTTGTGTCTGTCCCTCTGTCCGTTCATCGATTTTTCTTGAATTCCACGCTAACTCTTTCAGATTGTAGCTAATGCCGCCTCTGGGCTTCCAACCGGCGCCGACTGTGTTTTGTTTAGCTCTGGTTTGTCGATTTTTCATTATCTCGAAGTGCGTTCTAACAGCACGTGGCCGGCACCGCCTCTATTCTATTTAGCGATAATTTTACCTTATTTTACCCCTAAAATCTGAAATAATGTACAAAATACTTTTTCAAGGGTAAAATCTCAAATATGAAGGAATATGACCAGTTATTGAACAAAATGTATCACAAAATGGCCTCAAATAACTAGAAAATATATGACTAATTTAGGCCCTATCAGTTGTTTATGCTGTAGGATGGTTATAATGTATAGAATTGCGAAGAAGGTGCAGCAATGGCATCCACTAATCCCAATCTACCCGAAAGACTTATCAGTGGCATAACCTGCACCACAATCCGCACCTCAACCAGTCATACCTTTAGAAGAAGAAAGCAGTGATGATGAGGTTCAAATTATTGAGCCACCCCCTATACTTATAATAGACTTAATTATTGATAGTGAGGATGAGGATATTGATATGGAGTATGTCCCAAATCCATCTAGCCCGCGATTGATTTAATTGCTGATAGTGATGATCCGGGGGAGATATACTATAAATCTCCACCAAGACCTTCTTTTATACCCCTACCCAACCATGTTGAAATTTGGGAGAGTTCTAAGAGACCCGGGAAGGAACCAATGGACTATAGGTTTGTGAATGGTGCAGGGATAAACCTCTCTAAGAATATTGGATGTTGGTTGTATAATGCTGACTCTGAGGATTCTGATAAGGATTAGGGGCAAAGTTTTTCCATGATTAGGAAGTTATTATTTACTGCTTTCAATAAACTCCTGTGCTAGGGGTTCATTTATTTTTAATGTTTTATTTCAAAATTTATGCAAATAGGAGTACCTTAGTGTACTCTAATCTTAGAAAAAAATGAAATTATTTACATAAAGCTTGCATCTGATTTACTTTTTACTTAAGTTTGAATGTGAATGCATACTCGATTTAAAAATTTTAAACTTTGATACAAAACTCATTATTTGGGGGTGATGGTTTAGAATGACACTAAAGCGTCATGTAGCAGCATCCAGCAGAAGGGTTCCTGAAGCAAACCCGTGACTCTGGAATATGATGCAACTAAACTTTTATCACCAAATCAAGGGAATGAGAATGAACCAGAGCTAGAAGTGGGGTCTGAAGAGCCTGTCAGTGTGACCATGGGGCAAGCCTTTTACAAGATGACGGAGATACTGCATACTTTGTCAGAACGAAGGAACCCAAAGAGGGAAGATGAAGCTTTGGAGAGGTTTCTGAAATTCCAACCTCCCACCTTCTTAGGAGAAGCCGAACAAGATCAGAAAGTGGAGCAATGGGTAGAGCAGATGGAGGACATCTTTGCCACACTCCAATACTCTAAGAAGTGGATTGTAAAATTTGCTGCCTTTAGACTGAGAGGCCCAGCTCGGGTATGGTGGTAGTGAGTCCAAGAAGATTGGAAATTAATAGATCAAGACTGGATGTGGGCCAACCTTGTGGAGGCATTCAAAGGGGAATATATTCCTCAGTGGATAGTGGAGAAGAGGGAGGACGAGTTCCAGAATTTGAAGCAAAAGAGCATGACCGAGGCTCAGTATGCTGCTCATTTTACTCAGTTGTCAAAATATTGCAAGAGGCTGGTAGATATTACGTAGAACCAAACTAGGTAATTTGTCAAGGGACTAAGACAGGAGCTAAGAAGGGCTTTGGCACCTTTTCTACCGATGACTTATTCTGGGGCAATAAACACAGCGACCCGAACAGAAAATGAGGACTGAAGTAGGATGGTACCTAAACTATTCTTGCCACCATGGCAGCCATCAAGGCCCTTTCAGAGGCAGTAAGCTAATAAGTGACCTGCCCACTAGCAATTGCAGAACTAAGGAAAGCAAGCACAAACAGCACCGACTGGTCCTACACAGAATCTTCTGTCAAATCGACATTGTGGGAAGAAGGGCCATGTAGAAAAGAACTGTTGGTCTAAGGGAGCTAAACAGAAATGGTACAATTATGTGTTAAGAGATATTCCCTCTTAGACTAGGTTTTTTATGTAAATATCGAATGTTTTAATAAAATAATTTATTTTCAAAAATTGTTTGTGAATTTACAATTTTATTTGTACACAATTACATTTGGAAAAGACACATTGTGTTTAAGTAAGTGGTCTACATGAGTAGAGGTCTTTCACATAAAGGTATGGATCACGGGTTACTTAACACTAAACTTTCGTTCTTAACCGATTGATGAGAATGGGAATCTCATCATGTCTAGATTATTATGTTGTGAATTCCAAATAGGGAATGTCTTACCTTTAGTCGGTGAGTAGTCCACTCACTTCATGACATAAACGTATTTCGAATATGTAGAACAGGACCTGCAGTAGTGGTTTCTAAAAGTATTATATGGTAGAAACCTAGACTACTACCACTATAGCATTGACAAGTGCTCTACGACTTGAATATGAGCTGGTGGTATGACAAAGCTAGAAGCATATACTTTGATATGCTATAGTTGAGGTTCTATCGTAGGGCCAATATACTTGTATGTTGACTATGTGTGACTAGTTAGTTAAGACAAACTTGTACAAGATAGTTTCTATACGATATCACCCCTTATGGTTATCTGAATAATCTAAATATCCAAGGCCCTGGGAAACATGACTTGGATATTTGTTTTAGGGTAGCTCCCTTGGAAAGCGAAAACAATCCAGGAGGTTGTGGATCATTAGACTAGAGGCCTAAGAATGATAGATGTCATTTAGAGAGGTGTTAGTACACTTCTTCCTCTCAAAATGTATGGCGATGTATAGAGGGGTATTTTAGTCATTACACATGTAGGTCGGAGACTTTGCTAACTCTGCATTGTCCTTAGGGTTAATATTTCCTTATGGTGATATTAGAAAATATTTAAAATGCAAAATACAATTATTTATATGACAAGGGTATTTTGGTCATTTTAGTAACCAATACGGTATGTCTTTTGGTCCCCAATATAGACCATAAGTCCTAATTAAATACGGGCTAAGGAATTGATCTTAAATTAAATGGAATTTATTTTATTTAAGTATCTTGATTTAATTGTTGGACTAGAATAAAATAAAGGTCCATGGAGAGAGAGAGAGAGAATTAATTATATTAGTTTGGTGGGTTAATTAATTATTCAGGGTTTTTGCCCAGTTTGAATAATTAAAAATTAACCTGGGACTAAACTAATATAAGCTTATTTATTGGACTAGTTTATTTAGGCTGAGAAATTAATAATTAATTGGGCCATTTATGTGGTTCTAATTAGAATAATTTATTAAGCCCAAAAAATTAAACTAGGAGTCCAATGGCCTAATCCAATTTAACCTAAGGTTTTTATTTAGGTTAAACAGGAAGATTGGAAACAACATTGTTGTTAGAACACACACTATTTCAGACGGCTTCTTCTCTATGAAAAGCCAGACATCTCTTTCTCTCTCTCTCCAGAAAAAAGGTCCCTTAGTCTGTAGTTGTTCACCAAACGGATTTAGGCAGGCCATATACTAGAAAATCTAGAGATTGGCGTTCACCTATATGCAAAAACGGAGTAGGAGGCTTGTAGGAATCGCACCAGAGGCTTTCACCAGTGTACCTACCCCGGTAGTATACATTCCGATCTAGCCAACTTTTAGAACGAGGAAAAGAGGTAAAAAAAATTTAACCTCAGAGTCCCACCAAAGCACAACCGGCGCTGGCTAGGGCTACCGGAGCCGACGCCGGTTCTGATCGGGATTCCCCTGTTCTTCAGTTTTTCCAGTTTTTTATCTTCGCTTCCATTGCGTTCCCTGTTTTTTCATTTTCTATGCCTTCAATTGGTATCAGAGCATGAAAGTTTTGTGAAAATATAGGGAGCATACATCTAGATGAATAAAACTAGACACATATGTAATTAAAATTGTGATCCTTCGCTGTTTATGGTATGAATAGATTCTTTGTTAAACTTCGCAGGTGGAGGTATAGGAGATTTGTAATTTGCTGTTTTTCTTAGTAGATCGTGATACCCAATGTTTTTGGGTATAGGTGATTTTTGGTTTTGGTTAATTTCATTGTATTTAGTTTGAAATCGGAGAGCCATCGAAGCCAGAAGTTATGCAAAAAAACAAGGGAAATTCGCGAGAGAAAAAAAACTGCAGGATCAGGCCGTCAGACCACAACTGGCGCTGACTTGGGGTGCTGGAACCGGCACCAGCTTGCGTCTGGAAGGCCGGTTCGCGCGTTGGTTTCTCATGGGTCCTGGTTTTGTGCGGCGGGTGCAGTGGACTAAGGAAAAATTTTTAATTTTCCTTGTAATTTTTCTTGCAATTTTTTTTGGTTTTGGGGTCCATACCAGGCGAAGTTAATATTTTGCAACAGTTAATATTCAAGGAATATTTTTGCATGAAAAATATTAGTAAGGGATTTTAGGATTAAACAATACCATTAATTAATTAATTAATGTGTTTAATTCTATTATCTGGGCACTTATGTTTAAAAAAATAGAAGAGCATGAAAACGTCTACCGTTTTCTAGCATGCTATTTATTTTTTTTGGTACCTATGTGAACGTTTTCTCAAAGACCAAAGTTTTTGGGAATGTTTTTGACAAGGAAAATATTTTTTCTACAAATTAAATGGTTATTTTAGCTTGAACAAAAATTAATCCTTAAATATTTTCTCAAATGATCTAATCCTTGACATAGAAAATATATTGGATTTAGATATTTTTGTAAGGTTAAAATAGAAAACCATTTTGGTTTTATTTTGGCACAAGAAAAATTATTTTGTCAAATAAACTTGAGACCAAAGTCTCTAGAAAGTTTTAATTAGAAAATTTTTTAAATCATTAAGTTCTCTTTAATTTAAATAAAATTAGTCCATGGGAAAAAACTCTCAAATGATATAAACTTTGGCATAGAGATTTTTATGGACTTAGACATTTTATTTTTTAGTTAAGGGAAAAAACTTAATGGAAATTTTCAAAATGATATTTTTCAGAAAATCCTTGTTTGACTAAGTGGGAGAGGGGTTCCAACAACCCCACGGCTTCCGTCACGATCCTCATTAGAGATCATAGGTCTCCTCGCATCACCCTGGGAGTAACCCGTATAGGTTAGAGATACCACAAGGATCTAGATCTAATGGAGGGATGTAATTAATAACCTGGGGCACATACTATGATCAGCCAACCCCTCGATGGAGGTCATAGTGCGAGGTATGTTCATAGGAAATGAGAGGAAACAGCTATCCCCTCGATGGAGTTATCTTCTAGATCATTACCTAAAAGCGAAATTAATTTGTGGTGGTTAACACACTTAGCTTAGGAAACTGTTAATCTTTCCAAGAAGTTATGTTAGTTTTCCTAAGAGCTAAATTGACTATTATCAGTTTTGATAATAAAGATAAAGTGCACATATTTGTTTTGTTTTCACAAACTGAATCTTTTTCTTTTATTTTTTGATTTTTCAGAAATGGTGGGAGGTTCTTTTAGTCCATTGGTCGTTATTCTCTAAGAGAATAAGCTAATGAGACCAAACTATGTAGACTGGAAGAGGAACCTGGACATAATACTCACAGCGAAAGAGTATAAGTATGTCCTTTTCGAAACCTACCCTGTTATCGGGGAGGGTTCCACCGCCGAGAAGCGTGAGGCTGAGAAGGCATGGAAGAAGGCCGACGAGATGGCTCATTGTTACATGTTGGTCTCTATATCTAATGTGCTCCAATCTAAATATGAGCACATGACCACTACGTATGATATAACTCAATCATTAGTCACGATGTTTGTGGATAAGAGTCGGCCCGCAAGGCAGGAGCTCTTTGAACCATCATTAACACTAAAATGGCTGAGAGAGCATCAGTTAGAGAGCATATACTCAAGATGATTACTGTTTTCGATGAGGCAAAAATCTTAGGGGCTGAATTGACCCCAAGAGCTAAGTGGACATGGTTCTCGAATCTCTACCGAGTTCCTTTACTCAATTCAAGTTAAACTATAACATGAACAAGTTGAACATGGGTTTAACTGAGTTGATGAAAGAGCTCTAGATAGCAGAGAAGGTCATGAAGCCACAATCAAATGCTATGATTGCTAAGGCTTCATCTTCTAGAACTGGGCCTAAGCCTAGGAAGTTCAAGAAAAAGAAGAGGAACGCAACGGGCCAGCCTAAGACCCAGTCTAAAGACAAACCTAAGGGCAAGTGCTTCAAATGTGGACTGAAGGGACACTAGAAAAAGGAATGTCTGGATCTTCAAGCTAAGAAAAACCCCATAAGTAATGTTTTCTATCTATAGTCTATATAAATGGTTGGATCAACTTCCACTTGGATTGTTGATTCAAAAGCCACTGATCACATATGTAACTCCTTACAGGGGTTTAGAAAGATTAGAAAACTCTAGAAGGGCGAACATGGATTACGTGTGGGAAATGGAGCACAAGTTTGGGCCTTTGCAGTGGGAGAACTGGATCCTATTTTTTATTATAATAGAATAGTGGTTTTGAAAGATATTTTATATTTACCTGGATTTCGTCAGAATTTGATTTCAGTTACAAAACTAATAAATAAAGGATATTCTGTATCTTTCCATTCTGGTATTTCTATCAGTAGAGATGGAGAAATTTTATGTACTGGGCATATGTATGAGAATCTATTTTTCTTAAACCCTATTAACAATCAATTAAATAATGCTTAATCTGAACCTTTAACAAAGAAGAGGAAGACCAATATCAATTACTCTTATCTTTAGCATCTAAGGTTGGGTCATATCAACTTAACCAAGATTTAAAGGTTGATCCATGATGGGCCCTTGGGCTCATTGAGATTAGAAAATTGGCCTCAGTGTGAGTCCTGCTTAATGGGAAAGATGACCAAAATGTCATTTACACCTAAGGCGGATAGAGCTAAGGGGGTATTGAGTCTTGTTCACACCGATGTGTGTGGTCCCTTGTCTACACCAGCTAGAGGAGGTTTTGAGTACTTCATTACTTTCACAGATAATTGTACAAGGTTTGGTTACATTTACCCGATGAGACGCAAGTCTGACTCTTTTGATAAGTTCAAAGAGTTTAAGGCTGAAGTGGAGCGTCGGATAGATAAATTGATCAAGACCTTACGATTGGATCATGGTAAAGAGTACCTCCTTGGTGAATTCAAGGACTACATGGTACATCATGAGATAGTGTCCCAGCTCTCTGTGCTGGGGACATCCTAGCAGAATGGAGTAATTGAGAGAAGGAATAGAACATTGATGGAAATGGTCAGAAGCATGATGTCACATGCTACTCTTCCAGTGTCTTTTTGGGGATATGCCCTGGAACTAAATCTAAATGAGTTAAAGGATTAAAACCATACACAATTTCAAAAGGAAAATAAGAAGTGGTAGAGTGAATAGCACTATTGTAAGTAAACTCAATGTGTGGTAAGCATTCCACCCAATTTTTCAAGTTCTTCTTGATTATAGTCCGCAAGAGTTGGGTGAGTACTCGGTTGACCACCTCTATTTGTTCATCTGTTTGAGGATGACATACTGTTGAAAACAAGAGATTAGTACCAAATTTTTTCCATAATACTCTCCAAAAGTGGCTAAGGAATTTAGTATCCCTATCCGAGACAATAGTCCTTGGGATCCCGTGCATTCTTACCACTTTCTTAAAGGATAAATCTACAATATAGGATGCAATATTTGTCTTGGAACAAGCCACAAAATGAGCCATTTTGGAGAATCATTGAACAATTACAAATATAGAATCCTTACCCCTCTTGGACCTAAGCAATCCTAGGATGAAGTCCATTGAAATATCAACACAAGGCACATTAGGTGTGGGCAAAGGAGTATAAAAACTATGTGAAAAAGATCTAGACTTAGCTCGCCTACAAATAATGCATTGTGAATAATGTTTCTCCATATCCTTTCTTATTTTTTGCCAATAAAAATGTTTCTTAAGGATGCCTAAGGTCTTTGCAACACTAAAATGCCCCATTTGTCCCCCACTATAAGCCTCCTTAACTAGCAACCCCCTAATAAAACCCTTTGGCACACAAAATCTTGCCTCCCTAAACAAGAAACTATCATGCCCATAATATTTAGCAAATGCGCACTTCTCACAAGCATAGAAAATATCCCCAAACTCCTCATCATCAACATACAATTCCTTTACAAGTTCAAAACCAAGAAGTTTAGTATCCAAAAAGTTTAGTAGTGCATACCTTCGAGATAGTGCATCCGCTACCACATTTTCCTTATTCTTCTTGTATTGAATGACATAAGGAAATGTCCCAATAAAATCCATCCACCTTGTATGCCTCTTGTTCAAATTTTGTTGGCTTTTGAGGTATTTAAGGATTTCATTATTGGTATGAATGACAAACTCTCTTGGTAAAAGGTAGCGTTGTCAATATTCCAGGGTCCTCACCAAGGTAAAAAGATCTTTGTCATAGGTAGAATAATTGAGGGCCGCCCCGGACAATTTCTTACTAAAGTATACAATAGGTTTTCTATCTTGGGTCAAGACTGCACCTATTCACACCCCACTTACATCACACTCTATCTCAAATGCCTTCTCAAAGTTAGGAAGAATAAGAATTGAAGCTTGGCTCAATTTGTCTTTGAGGGTTTGAAAGGTTTGTTGTTGGGCTTCCTCTTGGCTAAATTCTACCTTTTTCTTTACCACTTCGGTTAGAGTGGCTGCTATGGTGCTAAAATTTTGAATGAACCTCCTATAGAAGCTAGCTAGCCCATGGAAACTACGGACTTGGGTAATGGTGGTAGCGGTGGGCCTATCTTGGATGGCTTTTACTTTTCCCTCATCAGCCTCAATCCCTTTGGCACTCACAACATACCCAAGGAATGCAATCCTCTCCAAACAAAAAGAGCACTTCTTAAGGTTAGCATACAATCTCTCGCTTCGGAGGGCAACAAGCACACTTTGAACATAATTCAAATGATCCACATATGATTTGCTATAGATTAATATATCATCAAAGTACACAACAACAAATTTTTCAATGAATTCCCTCAAAACTTGGTACATTAATCGCATGAAAGTATTAGGAACATTAGACAACCCAAATGGCATGATAAGCCACTTATACAACCCTTATTTGGTTTTAAAAGCCGTTATTCTAATTTAGTGGTAACCGGATTTCAAATCAATTTTAGAGAAAATGCATGCACCAAATAGCTCATCAAGCAAGTCATCTAGCCTAGGAATGGGATAGCGGTACTTTACTGTGATATTGTTGATAGTGCAACAATCCACGCACATACACCATGTCCCATCCTTTTTAGGCACCAAGAGGACCGGAACTACACATGGGCTTAGGCTCTCTCTCATATGCCCCTTCTCAAGTAATGTCTCTACTTGCTTTTGCAATTCCTTGGACTCTTCTGGGTTGCTTATATATACCGGTCGGTTAGGGATAATGGCTCCAGGCACAAAGTCGATTTGATGCTCATTCCCTCTTATGGATGGTAGTCCTCCGGGCATCTCCTTTGGAAAAATGTCTTCAAATTCTAGAAGAATAGCTACAATTTCATTAGGCAAAGACACTGTAGAATCATTAGTAGAAACATAATAACCTTTGCACAAAAGAAGAATAACCGGTTCCTTAGCTTCTATAGCCTCTATGACCTCACTTTCTTTTGCAAAGTAATTCACTCTTTTTTTACCTCCCATCTCTTGTCCTTGCTCACTTCTATCCTTGATCGTCAAAGGTTCTTGTTTGTCCATCGTCTCTCTCATCTCTTTTTCTTTCCTCTCAATTTCTTGTTTTTGTTTGACATCTTGCGCTCCCTTCTTCTTTTCTTTCTTCTTCAAGATTATTTGATCTTTGTTCACCTCACTAGAGGCCATGGGAGTGAGGGTAAACTTAGTTCCTTCCTTGAGTAAGGAATAAGTATTCTTCTTCCTATTATACTTTACATGCCTATTATATTGCCAAGGTCTCCCTAGGAGCAAGTAACCCGCTTACATGGTTACCACATTATATAGCACATCATCCTTGTACTTTCACATCTCAAAAGACACCAAAACTTATTTGTTTACTCTCAATTCTCTGCTATCGTTCAACCATTGCAATTTATAGGGCTTGGGGTGTTTAATCCATCTCATGTCCAATTCTTCAATTAAGTTTGCACTAATCACGTTAGTGCAACTCCCACTATCCACAATGACACTACAAGAGGTCTTGTTGATTAGACACCTAGTGTAGAAAATGTTCTCTCTTTGTTGGTGATCTTGATCTTCCATGGCTTGTGAATTCAATGATCTTCTTGTGCTGCCACCAAAGAGTATTCTTGACCAACAACTTCCCCTTCATCACTTTTTTCATCCCCATTTCCCTCTTGGTCTCTTTGCTACCTTTCTCCCTTTTCTTCTTCGTCGGTAGAAACCTCACCATAGGGATTAGTATACATTGTTCTCTTGCTTGGACACTTATGGGAAGTATATCTATATCCAAGGCACTTAAAACACTTGATATCTCTATTCCTTTGTGGCCTCTCCATTACTTTTCCCTTATTCTTGTTCCAACATTCCCTAGGTTTCCAATCCTCTCTAGGTTTCCAACCCTCCCTTACTTTGTTGAAGTCCCTTTGAAATGGCTTAGGGGCATCATCCTTCTTAATTGGCATCTTGCAAGTAGTGTTGGGGTTTGGAAGTGGTGGTCTAGTAAATGTCCTTCTTTTTAATTGCCTCTTAATCTTGATAGCGGTATGTACCATATCTTCCAATCGTTTGTAGGGGTGCAACTCTATCAAATTGGCAACTTCCCTATTTAATCCTCCCAAAAACCTTTCCCTTGTTACCCTAAGATCCTCATTGATTTTAGCTCTTATCAACATTACTTCCATCTCTTTATAGTAATCTTCCACACTCTTGTTCTCTTGCTTGAGTGATTGGAACATTTGGTAAAGATTATTGTAGCAATACTATGGTATAAACTTAACCCTCATCATATCTTTCAACAAGTTCCAACTAGCAACGGTTTCTACTCCCATTTGTCACCTTTGTGCACTAACTTGCTCCCACCAAACCAAAGCATACTCCAAAAATCCTAAGATAGCCAACCTCACCTTTGATCTTTCACTATATGAATGACTTTTAGGAAGATCTCCATCTTGCTCTCCCACTCGAAATATACTTCAGGGTCACTCTTTTCATAGAATGTGGTCACTTTCAATTTAATGTGGTTCAACTCCCTCTCCTCATCAGTTTCTTCTCTCCTACCTCCTCTATTACCCCATCCTCTATTATGTTCCCCAAAAGCTTTAACTTGTTCCCCCTCATACCATTCATCAACTTACTCAAACTCTCTTTCTAACCCTTTTAGGTTGTTCTCACCATTCCTTCCTTGACCCATACCTCGTCCTCCTCTCATACCATGTCTTTCTCCTCTCATAGGAGTTTGTTGGAATTCCACGATAGAGTGCTTATCCTACTCTTTCCCTTGTTGGGCATTTAACAGAGGAGTATGGGTATCACCATCCCTCATCCTAGGGCTAGGTACTTCAAATCGCTCTTGATTTCTCTTTTGTGCGACGGTAGAAGATTGCCCAAGATGATTTATCAACTCCCTTGTCATGTTTTAAAACTTACTTTAGATAGTCCTCATCATAACTTGCAAGTTATCACGTAAAACCCTAGCATCAATTTGTTCTTCTTGAGGTCTACTAGGTCCACTTGGGTTAGGCCTAGAGATCACTTGATCATGGGCCATGTCGGTGGAATATTTACTTATTTATACCTATAAAATAAAAGATATTAAAAAAAAATAGATCCTCACTTCGTTTCCTTGCGTGTTGGCTCTTAAAGGTTGGTCATTCCACACTCGTGTTTGCTCTCTTAGGCTCTTTTAGTAATAGGCTCATCTTCTTACCTTTTTCTCAACACTCAAGCTTTCTTGTTTAATTTCAATTCTCCCCAATAGCTAAAGATTTAGTCCAACTTAATGAATCACACAATTTACTGGGTTTTTCCTATTAGGGGGTCTTAGGGGAATTTCAACAAACACTTGTTGGGCACCTCAAGCAAACAAGTTTTAATCAAGAATTTCAAGAAATATGGACTCAATCAACACAAGAAAAAACACTTAGACACACAAAGAAACACTTCTAAACAAGAAACAAATAAGAGTTAGCAATAACAAAGAAATAAGAACAACTAGAACTAGGATTATAAAGAAGAAGATTATCACAAGTGTGCTCTAGTAAAGTTGAGTTTAATGAGCATGGAATTCAACAATAGAGTGATATACTAAGTCCCAATATCCCAAGGAATGAAAAATTAAGAATCAAAGTTCCCAACTATAGCCAAAAGCATTCTCATGGAACATTTATCAAACACCTTGGCTGCAATCCCGTCACTTAAAAACAACCAAAATTTTCACCCATATTCAAGCCAATTTTCACCACAAACACAAAAAAAAAATTTGTTCCCAAGGATTATATTAACATCAAGAAGTAATTTTTCCAACGAAAATTCATGATATAACAAAGATTTCATGACCTTTTTGGAGCATGTTTTTGAGTTACGGGATTTCTCTTGTTTTTCTTCAACTTTGTAAGGCTCATTTTCTTGCTTCCAAGCTTTGATTGGAATTAAAGCTATCCTTGCTCTGATACCAAATTCTTTGATATGATCTTGAGTGGGCTTTTTCTTGGTGTTGTGAGTGGTTTAGTTGATTACGAGTTCAGCTCAACCAAAGGGACCAAAACAGTGGATTTCTTGAGACAAAAAGGAGAAAGTAAACTAGCAACCTACCCTCTATCAAACCCTTGAAGAACTAGGCTTCAAAGACCATCAAGAATAGTAGAAAGTTCTACTATAATCTCACCCCAATATCCTTGAAGTAACAAAGGCAAACAAAAATAAAAGAATAAAGAAAATAGGCACCCAAGTAATGAAATTCAAACAAACCTTAGAAGAGCAAAGCAACTAAGACTCATTGAAAGAAACCACATTGGATTATCCAAAAGATTTTATAGACTCATTCATAAGGAGGACTAAGCCTTAAGCATGGTCTTGAACAAGATGAACAAGGAGGTTAGGGCCTCTCAAGATTCTCTCTTCAAATTTGAATAAAGTGTGTGAATTGTCTTGTCAAATCACTAAAAGTTGTATTTATACTACCCTAAACCTAGATAAGTGATCCCTGAGGTTCTAATACAATTTAGAGCCTTAATAGGTCTTTACAAAACATTTAAAATAGAAGAAAACTGGAGAAAACATAAAAAATGCGGGGCAGCCATCTGCCGCCCAGGCTGGAGTCAACGCCGACTAGGGCTTCTACAGCCGGCACCGGTTGCGCATTGTTCTTCAGGCTGCCAGTGCAAGTTGAAGTCGGCACCGGTTAGGCTGCTTGGGCCAGCACCAGTTGTCCGCAAGAAGGCTACCTTTTGGTCAAATTTCGTCCGTCTTTGTTGCCAGCTTGAGTTCTTATTAGGGTCCTTCTTGGATAGTCATCAAAATGAGCTCTTAGCTAGCTTCCTCAATCTTCCAAACCTCTTCCATCCTCAAGCATGGTTTTATGAGCAATTGAAACTCATCTTGAAGCTTTTTGGTCCTAGATCTTGTCATCGGTCCTTGTCCTTGCATGATCACGCCTCCCCCTCCTTGATCTTGACCTCCATAATGAAGCAGAGTCTCATCAGCATCTAAAGCTCGTATTGGAAAAACTTAGAGAGCACAAGATTTATACCAAATTTAGCAACTGCGAATTTTGGCTGGATAATGTGTCGCTTCTTGGCCATGTTGTGACCATGGATAGAATCAAAGTGGACACGACAAAAGTTGAAGTAGTTTCGAACTGGAAGCAACCAGAGAACATCATTAAGATTAAAAGCTTTTTGGGATTGGCCAACTATTATAGGCGGTTTATTAGAGTGTTCTTAACGCTAGCATCACCTATGACCCGATTGTTGAGAAAAAATACACCCTTTGTCTGGAGTGAGAAATGCGAGAAGAGTTTTCAAGAGTTAAAGCGGTGGTTAATGACGGCTCCAGTGCTGAGTTTGCCAGAGGGAGATAAACCTTACGTTTTGTATACTGATACTTCTAAGGAAGGTTTGGGAGCGGTATTGATGTAGGATAGGAAGGTAATAGCCTATACCTCTTGGAAGTTGAAGCTTCACGAAGTCAATTATCCGACGCATGATTTGGAGTTAGCTGCCATTGTATTTGCTTTGAAGAAATAGCGGTATTACTTGCATTGAACTGAGTATGAGGTGTTTACTGACCACAAGAGCCTGAAATATATTTTTACCTAGAAGGACTTGAATTTAAGACAGCAGAGTTGGATGGAATTTTTGGAGGAGTCTAGTTGTCCCATCAACTACCACCCCAGAAAGGCTAATGTTATTGTGATGCCCTGAGTCATAAAGTCAAAATGGCCAAACTGAGAATGCAAGAGATTTAAGCAGTCCAAGAGGTGTTGGATAGAAGGATGAAAATGTAAGAAGAGAGGATTATCATCTATAACCTGAGATTGATATCGGATCTAAAGCAGGAAATCATCAAAGGATAGCAAAGCAACGCGGAGTTTCAATTTTTTAAGGACAAAGAACTTAAACAGGAAGGTAGTGATTTTCGACAGGACGACATGGGAATGATGTGTTTTTGAGATCATTTGTGTGTGCCTAATGAGCAACAGTTGAAGGATAAGATTTTAGAAGAGGCGCATAGAAGAAAGTACGCTATTCATCCGGGAGAATTAAAAATATATCAAGATCTGAAGAAAGCCTACTGGTTGCTCAGAATGAAGAATGACGTGCTGAAGTATGTTTCTACTTACCTTACCTATCAGAAAGTTAAAGCGAAGCATAAAAAGTCAGTAGGATTATTGCAACATTTACCAATACTAGAGTGGAAATGGGAAGAGGTGACTATGGACTTCATTACTGGACTACCTATGGCAAGGATCTAAAAAGATGCCATATAGGTCGTGGTAGACAGATTGACCAAGTTAGCGCATTTTATACTAGTAAATGTAAGGGATTCAATGAATAAGTTAGCTTAAACATATGTGCAGGAGATAGTCAAATTGCATGGAGTACCTTCAAGTATCGTGTCTAACCAAGACCTGAGATTTACATCCCGATTTTGGGGCAAGTTTCAAGAATCGATGGGTTCTAATCTAAAATTCAATATGACAACACACCTACAAACCTATGTTTAGTCAGAAAGGGTTATTCAGATATTGAAAGATATGCTAAGAGCCTGCGTATTAGATTTCGGGGATAAGTGGATTGATTGTGTATCATATGCGAAATTGGCTTACAATAATAGCTACCAATCTTCGATTGGAATAGCTCCATATGAAGTGTTGTATGGACGTAAGTGTCAAGTACCTCTGTACTGGAGTTGGTTGGAAAATGGCCACATAAGAAAGTCTGGAGAAGTTTGCATTCAGGAAATGTCAGAAAAAGTGAAGCTGATCAGAGAAAGGTTGAAAGCGGCTTAAAGCCGACAAAAAAGTTATGCAGATAATAGGCAAAGGGAGTTGGAATTCCAGGTAGGAGACAGTGTGTTCTTAAGGTTGACTCTAAGTAGGGAAATCTCGAAGCATCCGAAAGGCGGAAAGCTAAATCCGAGATATTTGGGACCGTTACTGATAACGAAAAGAATTGGAACAGTTATGTATTGGCTAGATCTATTAGATGGTTTGACTGGAATACATAATGTATTCCATGTGTCTTAGTTGAAGAAGTACAATACCGACCCTGGACAAGTTTTGAATGACGAACCGTTGGTATTGCAACCCGACTTGAGCTACATGGAGAAACCCGTTAAAATTTTAGACCAAAGTATTAAGACTTTTTGGAATAAGCAGATTTCTATGGTGAAGGTACAGTGGGAGCATCATGGCACTCGAGATGCCACGTGGGAAATGAAAGAACGGGTGAAGTGAAAATACCTCAACTTAAGATAAAAGTACACGTTGAATTTCAGGATGAAATTCTTCTAAGGAGGGGAAGATCTAAAACCCCATCTAAACCTACCCTAGAATAAAAAGGATGGGGTGCATATTATATCATCTTGCATAAAATATATTCCTTGAAAGATTTTATGTGCCTTAGAATTATACTTTATGGGTTATATGGTTTATTTGTACTTTTTGAGTAGAAAAGGTAAAAAGATAATTTTACTTGAGGTTGAAATAGGAAGATGGCTTGAGACTTAGATAAGAAGAGGATTTGGTTGAGAAAATAAGAACAAGATTTAATGTGGTTAAGTGGTTAGAGCTTTATGATTTAATCTTTAAGGTCTTGAGTTCAAATCCCATCACCTAAATTTTATTCATAATTATCTTAACCAATGTTTAAATTTTCTTCTTTCTTACATTCCTTAAAGTTAGGAATATTATCTTAGGGAAGACATAGTGATTTTGTCCTAAAAAGAATTCTAGAAGAATTTTTGTCTCCATTATTTTTGCAAGCCTTGTCCTAACCATTTTGAATTTTAACTACTCCTATTTCTTTAATTCATTTTTGTATCTATAAAAGTCTTGACTAATTCCTTTCTTGGAATTTTGAAAATTCCAGCTCTTGTAGGATAGGAGGTTGGCCGAAATTGTGGAGGAGAAATAGAAAGAGGTTCTCAATTAAATCACCATAGATATTCCTCCAAGAATTTCATTGTCTTCTTGTTCTTGTTTTGGTTAAAATCTGAAAAATTTTCCATATTTTCTTCATGGCAGGTTTTTGAAATTTGCAGCCACCTTTCTCTACCTCATTCTTGCAAAGAATCAACCATCTTGTGCAAAGAAGAAAGCTGAAACACTTTGGAATTTTGTAGCCTTACAAGCTACACCAAACCAGAATTTTTTTTCAGGCAAATAACTAAGCTTTGGACATTAACATTTAGCCATTTATTTGTGCGCAAGAACACCTGAAACTTTCTTCTTTCTTCTCCAAGATGGTGGCTGGAAAACCACCATTAATACACCTTCAAAAACTTCTAAACTCCAGCTGCAAATTCAGTTCAAAGAGCTTCAAAAAATCTGCTTAAAATCCTTTCAAAATCAAAAGAGTTCTAAAGCTAAAATTCTAGAAATTTTCCAGTGTTACCTATTCAATGTTAAGTCCGATTTCTTCATCAAACTTCATCATATTTTCAGCCAAATGCAGCCATTGACAGAACATCTTGGCATCTCCATCTATCTTGGTCATTAGGACTCCGTTAATACACCTCAAAACACTCCTATCTTCACTCCATTGAAAATTATTCAAACTTCAAAATTAAATTACAGATTTTTGTTCCATTAAACACTCACCTAGCTAGATAATAAAACCAGAAATTTCTCTACTATATCACAACTATTTTTAGCCAGCTCAAAGTTGAAACAACTCTCCATTCCATGATCAAATCATACATAGTTCAGCCATACACCATTGAAGGACAAGAAACCTTCAAAGAGTAAATAGCATTACCCAATCCTCTACCTCAAACATCTCCACTTTTCTCTCAATTTGAGATTTGAAGAAGCTAAAACTCTCTCTCTATTTCTTGGATAACTGAAAGCCTCCCCCTAGCTAGGCCATTCAGCCATCATTCACACACACACACACACACACACACACACACACACACACACACAAAATCACACACTCTCTCTCAATCCTGTCAAGAACACCAAAAATACACACTAAGCATCTTCAACCTTCAATCACCTCTATTCATCCCAAATCACTCCAAGAACCATCAAGCCAACTAGGATTCGGTCCATACTCCCTCATAGGCCACTCTAAAACATAAAAAACACCAAAGTTGATCTTTCATTTAGATCAAACACACATTTTTGGTCAAGAACAAGAAGAACATCAAGAAGGTAACTTTAAACACCTTGGAGCTTCTTCATCTCATCATCACTATTTCAATATTATCCTAATCTCTCTCTCTCTCTCTCTCTCTCTCTCTCTCTGCCGAACCTTGGATGGCCATTCTTGGACAAACTTCAACCAAGGAAGGGCTCTCAAGCACTCAAGGACCTCCATTAAGCAAGGTGATATCTTCATCTAACGTTCATCAAATCAAGTATTTCTTTCTTGATCTTCTCTTTAAATTCTCAAACTCAAGACTCTTAGAAGATGGATTTTATGGGTTGATTGAATAATATGGGGTTGAAGATATGTATGTGAGTGAAAGGAATGGATTTAAGACATGAGAATTGGAATGAATGTTGTGAGTTAAGGATTATGCTTTAGGATCATTATATGTTCACTATGATTAAGAGCTTTATGGATGTTTTGATGTATGATAGTTATTATACCACCATTGTTGATTAGGCCTTCATGATGTTATTTTTCAATAAATCCCTAAATTATGCCTGGTAGAATATCATCTTGTTGTGATGTATATTAATTCAAGTCTATTCTTAGATAAATTGACATGTTATTTCTTGAATCCATATATGTATGAATATGTGTATGGATTTTCTCTTGCAATAAAATTATTGTACGAACTACCTTTATTATTTTTAGAATTATTCTTGCTATCATTATTATTATAAATATAATTAATAATATTATTTTATTTAATTGAATAATTTTGATAAACACAAATATTGTCAAAATCGATAATTAGTTGAAATATTGTTAATTTATTAGATAAATAAATAGTAATATTTTAATTAAATATAAATAATAATATATTAGAATTAATTAGTATCAAATGTCTTTTATATTCATATTGTTATTTGTTAGCCTTACCAAAACTTTTATTTACACTCATAAATATTATTTATATTAGAATAAATTATATATTATTAATTTTATTTGTTATTTATTATTTATTATTAAAATTATTTATAATCTACTATTAATATTACTTATTATTTGTAATAATATTATTTATTATTTATTACCAATATTATTTAGGATTTATTATTAATAGTACTCATTATTTATTATTTGTTAATAAATAGTTGATATTTTAATTTATTATTTATTATTTATTTACAACACCTATTTATTTTAACTTATCAAATTAATTTTATTTTGTAAAATACTTTATCAACTAGTGTTTAAGCTTAAGGCATTATTGTCATATCTAGATATTGTTGTAGCTAATTGAATATAAGTGTTATTTATTTAAGGCAAGTATTGTCTGGATGTTGGACTTATTCCCCGTATTTACCCCAGGTGGGGTTAGGTTGCCTTGAATTACCTTAGAAGGCTATTGTACCCAGGAAGAGCAAAAGATCAAATAAGTTCCTGTATAAAGCTGTTTGAAGATCAAAGTTACCTTGGCAAGTCAAACATGATGTACATGGGAAATCGTACTATAACTACAATTATGGACAATGTTCCTTTTCTTTTCAGCCAAACAAACCATTTTAAGCTGAATAAGCAATTTTATACAAAATGCTAAACTTTTTCTAAAAAACTAACTTTAACAAAGAATTTTGGAAATCATAATTGCTAATTCAAAGAAATCACATTGAATAATCTTTCTTTTCCCAAAAGGGAGAAATACAACGTTGAGTACGCAATAAAGATAGACTACTAGAACTAGTCTTTGAAGGGTTAGGGCAAGTCTCTCAGTAGGTGGCCACCTCTGAGAGGTGAATCCTTCCCGGATAGGATGCCAGTCTTGTAGGTCATACCAGTCCGAGCTAGCAAGTTAAGTCAAGTGGACTATGTATTTTCGGAATGGACAACTGATAAGTTTAGGTGTAGAGATGGATAAGTATCTCACCCGGTCAGCCGTACACCTACCTTGTGTCAATATGCACAAAATGTGGCATCCTGAACATTCTTTTGTCGTGGTGCACAGAGTGTGGTGCTATGGCTACCTCTTTTAAGTGGTTTCTTTTACTGTATACATGTATGGTTTGAAAGAAAAACACCACTCTTTATTTGTGAAATTTATTTGAGGCTTGCCAACACTTTCTTTTATGAAAATTTCTCAACTTGTATACATGAATTATTTTACCTGAAGCACTCAAAGCACACATTGAGATTTATGTCTCACCGCCTTTTATACCATACTTTCAGGTCGGTCCTGCTGTGAAGGTTATTGATTAGAGATTGCCTTTGATTTGAAGGCTTATTTCTTTTTCTATGTATTTCATTTGAGAGACTCTAGCAGGCATTTATTTATTTTTGAGAAGTGTTCATATATTTCTTGGGGTTGTAATAAGTCTAAATTTAAATTATTTCTTTTCTTTCTTTTGTGATTCCTAGTTATAAAGACCCTTTGTCCTAAGGATGGGGTGATATCCCCAGTCCTAAAAGAGTACATAAGTAGTGGGGTGTTACTTTGTAGATGTTTTTTAGAGAGGTATTAGTACACTTTCCCCTCTAAATGTATGGAGATGTGTAGAGGGATATTTTAGTCATTACACTTGTAGGTCAAAGACATTGCTATCGCAACATTGTCCTTAGGGTCAATATTTTCTTATGGTAATATTAGGAGATATTTCAAATGTAAAATATGAATATTTATATAACATGGGTATTTTAGTTATTTTAGTAGCCCAAGGCGATGTGTTTTTTGGTCGTCGGAATAGCCCGTAAGTCCTAATTAATTTTGCAATGAGAAAATGTCTGGTTAAAATAGGATTTTATTTTATTTAGGAAGTCTAATTTAATATTGGACTGGAATAAAATAAAAAGGTCTAGAGAGGTGAAATTAATTGTCTAGTTTAGTTGGTTAATTAATTATTCTGAGCCTGGGCTCAGATTGAATAATTGTAAAAATTAACATGGGCCTAAACTAGGTAAAGAGCTTGAATAATTATCTTGGTCTATTTGGATTCATTGATTATTTATTGGGCAATTTTTTCTAAGTCTGGAAAATAAACAATAAAGGTTTATTGCTTATGGACTTATCGAGTCCAAGAATAAATAATAATGTCGGGCCTAATAGCTTAGACCAAGTTTCTTTTCATGCAACAAAATGGTTTTGGCTTTTAACTCTAGCTAAACGTCTTCTGTGATAAGATAGTCTTGATTAAATTCGAGGTTTTGAAAGGAGAGTAATCCCTGGTAGATGGTTATGATTGATAATTCTTATTAGTGAAAAATAACTAGAAATATTTAACTCTCTTGCTCGGGCTTTTTGTGTTCTCTCTCTCTCTCTCTCCCTTTATGAGTTTCTATTTTTTTTTTCTCAGAAATGAAAACTAGAATAGTGAGACTCCTCTTTTCTTCTTGATACTGCTAATCTTAATAGCTATGTGTCAAGAACACGAAACTAATTCCACACCTTAATAGCTTTCACCTACGGTATTTAGGCTGTGGAATATTTTGAGTGCCAAGGGTTTTGGCTTTCATGCAAATGAGAGGGAGCAGAAGACTTGTGAGCTTATCTCCAGGTGCTTCTACAAGTGAACCAGTGGTGATTCAACCAATGCTTAACTAAACCAAAACAACCAATCAGTAAAAAATGTAAAGGTATAACCTCTTCGACTAAGGTGTTTATTTATTGCTTCTGCACGTATGTTTGCGATATTTAACCTACAATGGGCTAATTATAAGCTGTTATAATTAGATCATTGAAATTGTAGTTATTAGATTTTTTTGGCCAAATTATAAACTTGTTATAATTTGGTGGACCTAATTACAACTTTAGAAAGATAAGTCGATAATGTAATAAGGCTCTGTTTTTTATTTCCTAATAAGATTTGGAAATACCTACTGGACTCACAAAAAATATATATACATGTGTGTGTGTGTGTGTGTGTGTGTTAGCACGCCATATATAAGTGTGAAAACCACATAGCTTTTTCTTTCTCTTCATGAAACTAATTAAATCCCTAGTAACGCCGCAGAAGAATTGCTAGCATAATTCATCAGTGAGATTTTGAGTGCTAATCCATGTGTGGATTTCTATTAGAGAAATCTCTATTGTTGAGATTTAGTGGTTGGTTGTTAAACTAAACTAATTGGAAGGAAACAGAGAATCATTGTCTATTTGGCGGCGCCAAGCGCTTGCAGTTTTAGTGGATTTGAAAAAGTTTTAGAGAATATTCAAAAGGTCGTTGAAATTGCAAGATAATGCTCTATCCCAATTCTTGATCCTTAAATTGCATATATGTGATCCTTTGGCTAGAAATTCCTATTTTTATTCCACTATGCATATATGATTTGCATGAGAAATTTCTAACAAATACATCATGCATAACTACATCTTTATATCCCCCTATAAGAAACGCAATCTTGACTTGTTTGTTCCCCTTCACTTCTACACAATTGTTCAACTATTGAAGCTTATACGGCTTAGGATGTTTCAAGGTTACCATTACTAATTCCTCTTTAAATGTGATAGGGCCTAAATTAGTCATATTTTTTCTAGTTATTTGACACTATTTTGTGATACATTTTGTTCAATAACTGGTCATATTCCTTCATATTTGAGATTTTACCCTTAGAAAGGATTTTGTGCATTATTTCAGATTTTAGGGATAAAATAGGGCAAAAATGTCGCTAAACAGAGTAGAGGCAGCGCCGGCCAGGACGGGAGAACCTGTGTCGGCCACGTGCTGCTGGCACGCATTTCAAGGTAATGAAATATGAGTGAAACAAAGCTGAACAGAATACAGTCGACGCTAGTTGGAAGCTCAATGGTAGCGCCGGCTACAGTCTAGAAGGGTTTGGCGCGAAAATTAAAAAAATCGGCGAACGGACAAAAAAGTAAACCATAACCGGCCCGGCCCTAGGCAGGATAGGCGGCACTGGCTGTGCACTAGTACTAAGGCGGTGCCTTAATTTTTGTGTGCATTTTTTGACAATTTACAGAGTTTTAGTATTTTCCTACTTCTATTCTGTCAGAAACCCTAGAAGGACGAATTTAGGCACGTCTAAAGCCTATAAATAGAGGAAAAACACAAGGACAAGGGGAGAATTCACGGATCAAAATAACAAATCACTCAAAATTAAGGAGGAATTCATCAGATCAAGGAGGATTATAAAAGAGAGTCTACGAAGAAAGAAGAAGGAGGCTTGTCTATAAGTGCTTTTTTTTAACTTTGTTTTCTTTTCTTGAATAATGATGCATTAACTATTTTATTGTAATTTGACATTATTTTCAGTATTCATGATTTCTAGAGTTACCTTGATCTTTTGATTAATTAATTGTTATTCTTGGTATTTAATTACTTATAATGATTACGAGGTTAATTTGTTGTTTCTTCTATTAACTTGCTTGGAAAAGTGGTTGATGGTGGTTTCAATTCATTAATTTCATATTTGTTGTCTCTTAACTTGCTTGGAAAGGGGTTAATTGCTAAAAACTGAGTAATTAAAGGTTAATTGATGTCTGCCAGGATATGGATTCGTTGATTAATTTCATGTTTTAAGTTTGCCAAAATATGAAAATTTAATCAAGGATTGTGTTTAATGCATCTTTTGGGTGAATTAGTTGAGACAGAAATTGTGATGCTACTTTGTCTAGAAGATAGTGATTTCATGGATTGAAAAAGAAGTGAATCTATCTTAATCCTTCATGAGGCCAAGAGAATGATTAGTTATGATAATGATTAGGTACTGTAAGGTTATGTTTGTCAAAATAATTATTTGAGTTACATAATTCTCCATCCTTGACATGTATATATTCTTTTATTTTTTTTTAAATTTTTATTCTTTTTCACTTTATGGAGTCAGCTAAATAATGAAAAAAAAGTAATTAATGCATACTTGTTCCTTGAGGATTGACACTCGTTTTAAACTCTATACTATGCCTAATGATGAGTATGCTTGCTCATATGTGTAATTTGAGGTTAATGTTTTAATTTAACTTGATTGGAAATGGGCTTATTTTTATATGATTTTTTATACCTAAATTCAAACACATTAAGTTTTTAGCGCCGTTGCCAGGGAACAATATCATGAAAGCTTTGATTTTGTTAATTTAACCATGTTTATATGTTTATATGTCCATATGTCTATATGTAAATTTGTATATTTGTTCTTTGTGTAAATCGGTGTTATATCTTGTTGTTTGTAACATTGTATGACTTAATTGACTAACGTACTTCATGTTGTACTTAAATACCACTAACTTTTGTATGTAAATAGTTTGGGAATGCGTGTGTTTTTCTTTTTTTTTTATTTTTATATTATTTGTTTTTACCTTTTGTTTTTCTTAATTATTTATTTTAATTTTAAGTTTCAATTTGACTTTCGTTTTTTGAGCGCGAGATTGACATCATCATGGACAACTACTTCTGGGCACAAGATTAAAGGAGCTACCATGATGAAAATTTGGCAAAGTTGCAATCTTAGATCGATGCTTTTTTGTGAGAAGTCACTTGAAGCCTCAATGCATTCTTTTGTCGCTAATTCAAATTCCTCTATTAAGTGCCAAAAAGGCCTATATGCTTGAACAAGAGAAACTCTAAGGAAAGGAGAGAGGATATAAGGACCAATTGTCCAATGTGGAAAGGGAAGTATTCAATTCTACTCTATATGCTAAAAATTCTAATCTTTCTTTATCACATGATTTTTTAGGTTCCTCTCAATTCTTGGAGAACAAGGGTCCAAATGATGATGTGTTAAATTGATCATGCTTCAAGGAGTTAGATCTTTCAACGCTACATCATAAGAAGTCCTCGGAGGATAGTGGTAATTTCTACCATTCACCCTAATTTCAGGGAGGTAACTTAGTTTTTGTAGATCATGCTTTAAAAAGTAAGGATTTTTTTGATCCCATCTTTAAGAACTCAGATACTAAGTTTAAAGGGGAATTTCAATTGTGACAAATCTTTTGAAGGGTCAAAAGGTGATTTCAAGTTTGTTGCATTCTTTAGAAACCATGTGCACTTATATGTTGACAAAAATATTTGTTTGTCTAAAAAAATGATAGAGAAAGAGGCTTGTGTGTTTTGTTTTAGTGAGAAAAATTATCTTCATAAACCTTTTATTTTTCAAAAACCTCTCTTCTTTCTTTCGTACTATATGTTTTTCTTTTTCGTACTATTTTCTTTATTTTTTGCTTATTTTTCTTTTCTAGTTTTTATGCTTTGGTGTGTTTCTTTTGTATTTTTCTTTTTAAGTACTTCGACAATGCTTCTTTTTGCTGGAACTCAACTCTTATGTAGGAGAATGCCTACTGTAATGGAAGTATTTTCTTTCTTATTTTTTCCCCTTTATTTTTTGTCACATGCCAATATTTCCTTGCTCTATTTATTTGGCCGCTAAGGACAATGTCCAATTTAAATATAAGGGAGTGGTTAGAATGGGAATTCTTCTATAATTCTTCTATGCTTTATTCTTCTTAAAATTCTTTGAATCTTTTTGATAAATCAAAATTTTTTCGAGTTTTCAAGATGTATTTTTAATGCATGTCTTTGTGCTTGATCATAGAGCATATGTTCTATATCATTTGTGGCTTATACATGACTTTTTGCACGCACTTGGACTAAGTAGTTCTTGATCAAATGCTTTACATTGTTCTTAAACCTGTTTTTCTACTAAAATTCATTGAGTATTCTAGAACTTACTTGAATACCTCTCGAGGCAAAATAAGAAAGACATTCATGATTTAAATTAGGGATGACGGTAATAGGCCTTCTTTGGATAGTTTGAGCATTTCAAGCTTACCTATTTTATATTATCCCCAATGCCTATTTTGAGCCTAAATTTTTAATTTCTTTCTTAAAACCCGTTATCATACTTTGTCCATTACTTCTTTCTGAGAGTTTGGTAATTCTTCCAAATCTTTGATTGCTCTTGATGGATAAAAGTACAAGTAGAAGAAGTGTGAGGGAAAATATTGGTGTAAATGTCATAACTTGTTTCTTTCAATCATGCATCATTGTTGAGTTGGAGTGTGAAAGGAGAAAGGAGGAAGAAAAAAGGAAGAAAGATTGAGAAAAATAAAAAGCTGGTAGAAAATGCTGAAAGAAAAAAACTGAGAAAAAAACAACAGCATCATTTGAAAAGCAAAGAAAAAGAAAAAGAAAAGCTGAAAGAGAAAGAAAAGAAGAGCACAAGAAGAGAGCTGGAATAAAAATTGCTGAAATTTTTGAGGATCTTGTACAATATGAATGATGAGTTATGAATTATTGAGGAAAAGAATGCAAGATTTGCATGAACTGTGATATGATTGTTATACAAGGTTATGGGTTTTTAATTGGTTTGGTGATAAGAGAGCAAGAAAAGTTTGGAATTTATTGGTACATGTTGTTTATCCTTTTCTTGCAAACTCTCATCTTCTTTGTTATTTGATTTTCTATATCTTTCGTCTGACAACTATATTACAAACCCTTTTACCTTACATTACAAGCTTAAAAGTCGAACTTGATCTAAGTAGAATCATGATATATCTCGAATTAATGGAGAGAGTGTATGAAAAGTAAGCTTATAGAATGCATATTTCTTTTGAACTAACTTTTTTCCAATGGTTTGAGAATGATGTTTAGTGTTAAGATGGTTCTACAAGTCATTCTTCACTTACACAAGTCTTGCGTTTGTTATAAAAGGTAGAGTAGCATATGTTTTGTTATCTTGAATAAAGAAAACATTAGGAATATTATTTCGAAATTAATTGAGTGATTTTGTGAAAACTTATGTTTTCCTACTTGTCTTTGATACTTTGCTTGAAGACAAGCAAAGAGCTAAGTGTGGGGGAATGTGATAGGCCTAAATTAGTCATATATTTCCTAGTTATTTGAGGCTATTTTGTGATACATTTTGTTCAATAACTAGTCATATTCCTTCATATTTGAGATTTTACCCCTGAAAAGGTATTTTGTGCATTATTTCAGATTTTAGGAGTAAAATAAGGCAAAAACGTCGCTAAACAGAGTAGTGGTGGTGCCGGCCAGGACAGGAGAATTGACACCGGCCCCGTACTGCTAGCATGCACTTCAAGGGGATAAAAAATTGGTGAAACAGAGCTGAACAGAACACAACTAGTGCCGGTTGGGAGCTCAGAGGCGACGCCGGTTGCAGTCTGGAAGGGTTGGCATGAAAATTAAGAAACATTGGTGAACGGACGGAGAAGCAGACCACAACCGATGCCGGCCCTAGGTAGGACAGGCGGCCCCAGCTGTGCACTAGTACTGAGGTAGTGCCTCAATTTTCGTGCTCATTTTTTTGACAATTTGCAAAGTTTTAGTATTTTCCTACTTCTATTCGGACAAAAACCCTAGAGGGATGGATTTAGGCACGTCTAAAACCTATAAATAGAGGAAAAACATAAGGAAAATGGGGGAATTCACGGATCAAAATAACAAATCACTCAAAATTAAGGAGGCATTCATCAGATCAAGGAGGATTATACAATAGAGTCTACAAAGAAAGAAGAAGGAGGCTTGTCTATGAGTGCTTTTTTTTTTTTTTTAACTTTGTTTTCTTTTCTTGAACAATGATGTATTAACTGTTTTATTATAATTTGACATTGTTTTCGGTATTCATGATTTCTAGAGTTACTTTGATCTTTTGATTAAATGACTGTTATTCTTGGTATTTAATTACTTATACTGATTACAGGATTAATTTGTTGTTTCTTCTATTAACTTGCTTGGAAAAGGGGTTGATAGTGGTTTCAATTCATTAATTTCATATTTGTTGTCTCTTAACTTACTTGGAAAATAGGTTAATTGCTAAGAACTGGGTAATTAAAGATTAATTGATGTCTGTCAGGATATGGATTCATTGATTAATTTCATATTTTAAGTTTGCCAGAATATGAAAATTTAATCAAGGATTGTATTTAATGCATCTTTTGGATGAATTATTTGAGACAGAATATGTGATGCTAATTTGTTTGGAAGATAGTGATTTCATGGATTGAAAAAGAAGTGAATCTATCTTAATCCTTCATGAGGCCAAGAGAATGATTAATTATGATAATAATTATGTAATGCAAGGTTATTTTTGTCAAAATAATAGTTTGAGTTACATAATTCTCTATCCTTAACATGTATATATTCTTTTATTTTGTTTTATTTTCCTTTTTATTCTTTTTCATTTTATGGAGTCGGTTAAACAATGAAAGAAAAGTGATTAATGTATACTTGTTCCTTGAGAATCAACACTTGTTTTAAACCCTATACTATTCCTAATAATGAGTTCGCTTGCTCATATGTATAATTTAGAATTAACGTTTTAATTTAACTTGATTGGGAATGTGCTTATTTTTATATAATTTTTTATACCCAAATTCAAACACATCAAAATGCAGCACTAATCACATCCTTACAACTTTCTCCATCAATAATCAGAAATGACATGTTCAAAAAATTCAGGAATGAAGTAGAAAAACAGCTTGGTAAAAGTATTAAAACTTTAAGATTTGATCGAGGACGTGAATACTTTAGCTAAGAATTTCAAAGTTATCTTAGAGATAATGGGATATTATCTTAATATATTCCACTGCATGCACCTCAACATAACAGTGTATCCAAAAGAAGGAATTAAACTTTATTAGATATGGTTCGATCCATTATAGTTTTTGCAAACATAGCAAAATCGTTTTAGAGATATACACTGAAAATTACTACTTATATTTTAAGTCGAGTTCCATAGAAAACGGTTGAAACTATCCTATTTGAGTTATTTTATAGTAAATGAGCAAAGTTTGTTCACATAAGAATCTGGGGATATCTTGCTTATATGAAAAAAACAAAATCAAACAAACTTGAAGATAAGTCTGATAAGTGTTTGTTTGTTGGATATCCAAAATAATCTCATGGATACTATTTCTATCTTCCTTATGAGAGTAAGGTGCTTGTTTCTAAGCATATTATTTTCTTAGAGAAGGAATTCATGCTTAAGAGAGCTAGTGGGAGTAAAATTGAACTTTGTGAAATTTAAGAAAAATAAACAAATAATGATCAACCAACTGATCCCGTGTTTAGTGACAAAATAGAAAAACCTTCTTCTAATACACAAGAACCTCGTAGGTCAAATAGAATACGTATGGTACCTGAGTGATATGAATTTCTCATAAGTGACCACAATAATATACTACTCATAGAAGATGAGCCTACTACTTATAAGAAAGTTTCAAAAAGTTCAGAATCTGATAAATAGCTTGAAGCTACGAAGTTAAAAATAGATTCCACGTATGATAACCAAGTTTAGACTATGGTTAACCTACACCAAAAGTTAAAAGTACAAGTAGATTTTCAAGAAGAAAACCGACATGGATGGTAAAGTAATTACCTATAAAGCACGAGTGGTTGCAAAAAGTTGTCATTAAAATAAAAGTATTAACTATGATGAGGCTTTTTCATCAGTAGCAATGCTAAAATCCATTAGAATATTCCTAACACTGCCGCTCATTATGACTGTGATTTGAAAAATGGATGTAAAAATAACTTTTCTTAATAGAAACCTGACCAAAGAAGTGTACATAACACAACCTGGGAGTTTCATATCCAAATATAGCATTCTTCTAGGTGTTGGAACAATTGTTTTGATGAAACAATTAAGGAATTTAGTTTCATACGAAATATGGATGGACCTTGTATGTATAAAAGTTTAGTGAGAGTGCAATTATTTTCTTATTACTATATGTAGATAGCATATTGCTAATAGGAAATGATGTCTCTACTCTTTAATCAGTCAAGATATGGTTATCACAGAAATTCTTCATGAAAGACCTGGGAGTAGCAACCTATATTCTTGGAATAATGATCTGTAGAGATATATTAAAGAGGTTGCTTAGTTTTTTATAGTCTACATATATAGACAAAGTGGTAAAGAAGTTTTTTATGGATCAATCTAAGAGGAGATTATTACCCATGACCCATGAGGTATACCTTTCAAAATATACATGTCCTTAAACACAAGATGAAAGGGATCATATGAGTAAAATACTATACACTTCGGCAATTGGTTCTATCATATATGCTATGATATCTACTAGGCCCGATGTATCTTAAACTCTTACTTGACGAACAAATACCAATTAGACCTTGGAGAATGTTATTGGGTGGTTGTCAAAAATATCCTTAACTACTTAAGAAAAACTAAGGATATGTTATTGGTATATAGAGAAGGTGACTTACAAGTCAAAAGGTATAATGATGCCAGTTTCCATTCTGAAAAGAATGACATCAAATCCCAATCTTTCTACGTGTTCATTTTTGGTAGTGGGGCAATTAGTTAGGAAAGTTTCAAACAAGACACAACTACTAATACAATAACTAAAGCTAAGTACATAGCGGCTTCTAAAGCAGCCAAGAAGGCAGTCTAGATCAAGAAATTCATAACAAAAGTAGGAGTAGTACCTAGCATTGTAGATCCAGTACCCTTGTATTGTGATAAGAATAGAGTCATTACACAAGCAAAGGAACCATAGTCTCATCAACAGTCCCAATCTATATTTAGGCACTACCACTTGATTAGAGAAATTATTGATAGGAAAGATATAAAGATAGAGAGAGTTCTCACTGAATGGAATATAGTTGATCCACTCACAAAGGCATTATTCCAAAAGAAATATGATTGTCATGTTTAGTCATTTGTCATTCGATACATGAATGATTGGGTCTAGTGCAAGTGAGAGATTATTAGGATTATGCCCTAGAAACAATCATTTGTACAATGTATTTTACACATTTATTCAACAAAAGGCATTCTTTATCTTTTAGTTTTTTTGTTTCAAAAGTATATATGTATAAACTAATAGATAAAGCCCCTAGCACATTGTATTGTGTTAAAGAAATCATGATGTGAGATTCCTACTGCACTATCTAGTACTTGGTCTTAAACTATGCCTAGTCATAGTATTAATGAGATAGGACATTATTCATGCACAAAGACTAGCATACTTTATACTTCTTTATTAGATCAAGCGATGGTTTTCATATCTGTGAGTACTGTGATGCTCAAAATTCACATGTGGATGCTTGTTATATGAACAAGTTCATTGGATGACCAAGCTATAAGATAATCACATGGATAACTATTTAGTACTAGTAGTAAAATCTCATTATAGCAAATGTGCAAGTATCCTTAGAGTTGAGATCTTTAAGATACTTTGTTTGCTAAGCATTGTACTTTAATTCTAATCCTTAGAGTTTCATCAAAGGCCACCAATAGAATGGATATTTTGTACAATATAAAGTAAACAAAAGTAGTTGAGAGGGTTAATAAAAGATTCATCACTCTTAATAATAAGGGCATATATCTCAAGGTCATTTGTAGGGAATCATTACTTAAAAAGTCCTTGGTCAAGGCAACTATGTATGGGAAATAGTTCCATATGATACATATATTAAGTAATAGATTTTGGAACAAGTACTAATACATTCGGATTAGAATTAATTATATTTTAGAGGAAATTTGGCACTAATTATATACTCTAAACCGAATGAAATATTATATGATGAAATGAGTTTATTGCATAGATATTTTGCAATTGAAAGGTTCATGTCAAGCCACTTGATTTTCTAAACTTTTGGATGGCTATGCTGTATTGCTAGATGCCGCTCATCATTTGCTAAATATGAATTTATTAATTAGAGAATTAATAAATTAATCCTAATTAGAATTAATAAGTCATTTCTAATTATTAAGGATTATTAATTCTATAGTTATTAGAATTAATTCATATTTTGAAACCAATGGGTCAGAAAATCTAATAGGTCACACACAATAGAGAAATTGTAATCAAGATATTATATGATAATATTATATGATTAATTTGTGAGAAGAATTAATTATTGTGGGCGAATTATAAAGTGTCGTAATTAGTTGGGTGAAATTGTAATTTTAGATTTTTGGGACAAATTATAAACTTGTTATAATTTGGTGGACCTAATTGCAATTTTAGAAAGAGAAGCCCATAATAAAATAGGGCTCTATATATTATTTCCTAATAAGATTGGTGGTGCGTGTTTTTTAATGTAGAAAATATTACCAATAAATAACACAATTAATCAAGATTTAATTAAAATGCCAACTACTAAAACCACACATATGGATAAGTATACACATCGTATAGTACAGGGAATAGAAAATATTGAATCCACTATTAGACTCCCACCTTACTTTACCTAAATCTTTATTGTTTAGAAATTAAAATAAGAAGAGAATAAAAAGAAAAATAAATAAAGATAAAAATAGATATAACTTAAGGATGCAAATTCATGTAACTAAACAATTATCTTGAAAACATAATATTGAATCACTTAGCATTCATCACAATCAATTGTCGTCTTGGCATCATCAAGGATTTAATAGAGACACTCTTCGTTTATAATCCATGGAATCACTATCTTCTAGTTAATTTAGTGAACATGTTTTGTGTCAACCAATTTGTCCAAAAGATGCATTAAAATCAATCCTCATATAAACTCATATATTTTAGGTGGTTTAAAACATGAAATTAGTTAATGAATCTATATTCTAGCCATCATTAACTAACTTTTGCTTACCAACGTTCTAACCAATTAACCATTTTTTCAAACAATTTAAGAGATAACAAATATGAAATTAATTAATTGAAGTCATTACCAACCTCTTTTTCAAGCACATTAATAATAAAAATCAATCAACCAACTCCCTAAGAAAAACAAGTAATCAAATGCCAAGAACACAAATCAATTTATCAAAAGGGTTAATTAACTCAATAAATAATAATCTCCAAAATAATATCCAGTTACAATAAAAATATTAAGCACGTCATTATTCTAGAAATGTAAACAAAGGATAAAAGATAAGACTCATAGACAAGCCTTTCTTTTTCTCTTGAAAACCTCCTTTGAATAATGCTCATTTGAGTGGTGATTGAGTAGCTAGCTTGGATCCTTCAAATCACTGCCTTCTCTTGTGTTTTTCTTGTATTTATAAGCCTTCTTGATACCAAAATTCTTTGCTTGAGAAGTCTAGTCCAAGTATAATTCAAAAAATACTAAAATCCTTTTAAAAAAAAAATACCAAATTCATGCACAATTGCCTCTGGGCAGAGTGGACCGGCGTCGGGTCTAGTCGGCCCACCTAGCGCCAAGTCTGTTCTATTCTTATTTGTTTTTGTTGTTTAACCAGAATAGACCTGGTGCCTGGTCCCTTGACTGGGCCTGGCGCCAGGTCTGTTCTGAAAATTTCACATTTTTGCTCGAAATCAATTTAAATCTGTATAAATTTGTTAAAAATACTTTTTACAAGTAAAATATCAAATAAGAAGGAATATACCTAGTTATTACAACAAAAGTATCTCAAAAAAACTTCAAATAACTAGTAAAATAATGATGATTTTAGCCCCTATCACATACCCCCACACTTGAACTTTTGCTTGTCCTCAAGCAAACAAGATTTAAAACATTAAGTATTTAGAACAAGACAAAACAATTTCACAAATTTTTCCTTAGCAAATTCATCCATAATGAAGACATAACCTTCTTTTAACCTTAAACACAAACTTGGTCATTATTTAACCCTTTTAAGACCTAGTAAACTCATGTATTAAATCAAACAATCCCAAGGCCATCAATGTTAAGTTAAACAAGATTATATCTAGTACAAGAAAATCATCCTACTCAAACAAAAACACTAAAGAACATAAATCATACAAGTCAAGTCATATAACTAATTCAAGTATTATAAACTCAAATTTACACAACTCAAGTTAGTAAAACAAGGAAAACACTCCACTCTTCTTTTTCTCCTCCTAAAAATATTTTCAATGACTTAGAGAATTGACAGCCTCATGTGAATGGATTTCTCTTCATAGACTGTATTGGCCCTCTTATAGTCATTCTCTTTTTTCAACAATTATCTTTCAACATATATATATATTTTTTTTGTTCTGTCATGCATTTTTGCCTTTGGGATAGCCTTAAGAGAATGCATTAAACAATACTTGCTACTTCTCCCCATATTAACCCCCTTTTAGCAAAAAAGTCTTCAAAGATTAAAAATAAGAGCATATTTTCCAACTCACATAACAATGATTTGTTTTCACTCACTGTTTTTTTCAATTCACCTTTTTCTCTTTTCACTAAAAAAAAAAAAAAAAAAAAGCCTCACATTTCTTATTCACAACTCAAAGTCAAGTGAACTTTAAATATATAATACAAAAATTAGTCAACAACTCTTCCCATACTTCATTATATCATCCACATTCAAACTTAAAGAATAAAACAAAAACTCAAGTACTAAGTATAACTAAAGTTAACTTAAATTCTCAAGACTTAGCAAAATCGAACTTAATACACAAGTTTAATTTTTTAAATAAAAATCCAACCATAATGAATGACAAATCTATATCCAAAATTAGTAAGAAAATCATCACTCCATATTAGACAAATAAACTCAATTTAGATCCAAAATTTCCAACTTTTAAAATTTTCAAAATGTTCAATTTTTTCAACTTTTCAACCAAATTGTTTGGTATCAATAAAATACCAAGACCATTGATAAAAATTTAGACAAAGAATATTACTAAACCACTCCCCCACACTTAAATTGGACAGTGACCTCATTGGCCAAAAATTAACACAAGAAAACATCTCCAAATGGACCAAAAAATGTAACGGAGGGATAGAATTAAGTAATACTCCCCAAGTGGAATAATGCTCCATTAAATATTAACACATGGAATAGAGAGAAGAGCTTGTCCCAGATGACTTTATTCAAATGTACAAAAGAAAACCCAAATAAAGCCTAAAGAAAATAAAGGTAAAATAAAGCCACCAAAAAAAAAAAAAAAACCAAACTAAAAATCCTAAGAAAGTAAAAAAAGATATGATTCACTCTCTCACACTTAAGATGGAAAATATTTTCCTTATTCGAGGAGAGATAAGACACTTAACCACTCTAAACACAAAATAAAGAGACAAACTCTTTCTACTCATCATGCTTCGTCATCAAACCTTTGTCAAAGAAGTTTAAGCTCAAAGTCTAAAATAGGTAAGATGAATGTAAAAAGAATGGAGGGTTTTGAAAAATAGAGGGTTCATGGCGAATATTAGTTGCAATGAGTATACATGTAGGAACCCCCTTCTATAACACTTTATTAGACATGCAAATCAAGTTTTCAACACAATGATGTAAATTATGTCCAAAAAGTGTGTAAACATGAGAATCACCACTTAACTCTTCAAAAGATTTGTCACAATTGAAATTTCCCTTAAAACTTAGCATTTAAGTTTTCAAATATGGGATGAAGAAATTCTTGCTTTTCAATGCTTCTACAAATACCAAGTTACCTCTCTGAAATTAGGGTGAAGGGTAGATTTTCTCAACGTCCTCCAAGGGATTCGTATGATGTATCAATGAAAAATCTAACTCCTTGAGACATGTTAAATTTTATACATCATCATTTGGGCCATTGTACTCCAAGAATGGAGAGGAACTTAAGAAACATGTGATAAAGAGAGATTAAAATTATTAGCACATAGAGGAGAATCAAATATCTCCCTTTCCACATTGGGCAGTTGTTCCTCATATCCTCTCTCATTTTCTTGGAGATTCTCTTGTTCAAGCATATGGGCCTTTATGGCATCCTCAACCAACTTGGCTAGTTGTGTTCTTTGGTTACTCATTCGTTGGGGTACTTCTTCATGCCACATAATGGACGTGTTTGTGTTTGAAACAAATGATTTGATTGAAACTTCAAGTTACGTCTTACTAAAAGCATTAATATGAGCTTGTAACCTTACTAACGTATCATCATTATAGCTCATTTGACATTGTGCCCATAAATAATTATTGATGATGATGTTTTGAATCTCGCACTCAAAGAAAAATAAAAATCAAATTGAAAACAAAAAAATAAAAACAAACAAAAATCACAAAAAAATAGAGAAAAGAAAAATACACGAATTAAACATATTCACAAACTACCTAAAAACAAAAGTTAGTGGCATATACAAATACAACAAAAACTAAATCAATAAAACTCGAGTGTTTCCGATAGTGCCCATCCCCAACAACGGCACCAAAACCTTGATGCATGATTTTTAGTGTAGAAAATATTACTAACAGATAACACAATTAATCAACCTTTAATTAGAATGCCAACCATAAAACCATACATACGGGTAAGTATACCCATCGTATAGTATAGGGAATAGCAAGTATCGAATCCACGAGAACTAAGTCTTCCATCTTACTTTGCCCAAATCTTTATTATTTAGCCAATAAAATAAGAAAAGAATAAATAAATAAATAAATAAAAATAAAAATAGATATAACTCAAGGATGCAATTTCATATAACTAGACAATTATCTTGAACATAATATTGAATCACTTGGTATTCATCACAATCAATTGTCATCTTGGTAGCATTATAAAGGATTTAATATAGACCCACTTCATTTGTAATTTAGGGAATCATTATTTTCTAGTTAAATTAGTGAACATATTCTGTCTCAACCATTTTACCCAAAAGATGCATTAAAATTAATCCTCGTATAAACCTCGATATTCTAGGTGATTTAAAATATGAAATTAGTCAATGAATCCATATTCTAGCAATCATTAACCAACCTTTAGTTATCAATGTTCTAACCAATTAATCCATTTTTTAAGAAAGTTAAGAGATAACAACTATGAAATTAATTAACTGAAGTTATTACCAACCTCTTTTTCAAGCATGTTAATAACAAAAATTAATCAACCAACTCCGTAAGAAAAATAAGTAATTAAATACCAAGAACACAAATCAGTTGATGAAAAGGCTTAATTAACTCAATAAATCATAATCTTCAAGATAATATCCAATTACAATAAAAACATTAAGCACATCATTAGTCTAAAAAAGTAAACAAATGATAAAAGATAAAACTCATAGACAAGCCCTTTTTCTTCTCTTGAAAACCTCCTTTGAACAATGCTTCTTTGAGTGGTGATTGAGTCGCTAGTTTAGATCCTTTATATCACCCCCTTCTCTTGTGTTTTTCTTGTATTTAGAAGTCTTCTTGATACTTAAATTCATTGTTTGAGAAGTCTAGTTCGAGTACAATTCAGAAAATACCAAAATCCTTTAGAAAATACCAAATTCACACACAACCACCTCTGGGCAGAATGGACCTAGCGCCGGGTCCAGTTGGCCCACCTGGCACCAGGTCTGTTTTGTTCTTTTCTATTTTTGCTGTTTAACTAGAATGGACCTAGCGTCTGGTCCCTTAGCTGGGCCTGGCACCAGGTCTATTCTAGAAATTTCACATTTTTGCACAAAATCAACTTAAATCTGTACAAATTTGTCAAAAAAAAAACTTTTTACAAGTAAAATATTAAATAGGAAAGAATATGCCTAGTTATTATAACAAAAGTATCTCAAAACAACCTCAAATAACTAGTAAAATAATGATGATTTTAGCCCTTATCAATTAGGAAATACTTTCTAGACACACGAAAAAAAAAACACACACACACACACGTGTGTGTGTGTGTGTGTGTGTGTGTGTGTGTGAAAACCATAGAATTTTTTCTTTCATTCCATGAAACCAAATTAAATACCTACTAACACTGGAAAAGAATTGCTAGCTCAATTCATCGGTGAGATTTTGAGTGCCAATCCTTGTGTGGATTTCTATTAGAGAAATCTTTGTTTCTTGAGATTTAGTGGTTGGTTGTTAAACTAAACTAATTGGAAGAAAACAAAGAATCGTTCTCCATTTGGTGGCACCGAACACCTGGAGTTTGGTGGATCTAAAGAAGTTTCAGAGAATTTTTAGAAGGTCGCTAAAATCGCAAGGTAATGCTCTATCCCTGTTCTTGATCCTTTAATTACATATATGTGATTCTTTGGCTAGAAATTCCTGTTTTTGTTTCGTTGTGTATATATGATTTGCATGAGAAATTTCTAACAAATACATCACACATAACTTCATCTTTATACCCCCCATGGCAAACACAATCTTGACTTGTTTGTTCACCTTCACTTCTATAGAACTGTTCAACCATTGAAGCTTATAAAGTTTCAGATGTTTCAAGGTCTCCATTCCTAATTCCTCTTCAAATGTAGCACTAATTGTATCTTTACAACTTCTTCCATTAATAATCAAGTTATACGGTCTTTGATCGATTTAACATCTTGAATAGATAATATTCTCTCTTTGTGGATCCTCCTTTTCTTCCTCCATACTAGCTTCTACAACCTCCCTCACAACACCAATTAATGAACATAGTTTCTCAAGTGCAACCCCATCTCTTCCATCCAGTCTAATTTCTCCAATACATTTGGTGTCCCATTGCATTGTTAAACTAGATGGCTCATTTTCCCTAACCTCATTTCTTCTCATTTGTTTTTGCACCATCTCTAACCAACTTTTCTTTTTCTTCTTTTGTTTTAGAGCCTTCTTCCCTATTTCATTGGTTAGGTTTGTTTTCTCTTCAACAAAATCTATACCATTTTTCTCCATTTCTTCTTGCTCATTCTCCTCCAATACTCCTAATGGATGTGACTTGTCCTCTAAAAAGAATAGTATGTTGTACAACTCAATAGTCACCCTATTTGTTAAACTCAATTGACTCACAACACCTTCTTCATCATCACTAGACTTGTAACACCCCACAACCTAGGCCCAGTAGAGCCGGGGATGTCGCCCCGTCCAAAGGACAAGGGGTTTTTTTAACTAGGTCACACAACAAAAATAAAATAATACTTTAAAAATTAAAACTTATTACAACCCAAAAATTCAAGAACAAATCCAAAATAAATTGTTCACTCTCATCTCTCAAAACATTACATAAAATAAATAACACAACATCTTCCAAGCAGGCAACAACTAGCTACTCATCCCCGGAGCAGGATCGACCTGAAATCATGGTAAAAAGGGTGATGAGGTAAAAATCTCAGTAAGCCCGTGTGTACTTTGAGTGTTCAGGTAAAATAGTTCATGTATGTAAGATGTAAGAACTTCATAAGAAAAAGTACTGGCAAACATTAAACTATGTTAAAAACAAAGAGTGGCGTTTTGCTTTTCCAACCATACATGTGCACAATAAAATCAACCACTCAAAAGGGCGGCCATGTGTTACCACACGTTGGGCCCCGTAACCATACAACGGTTAGAATGTCACACTTTGTGCAGACTGACAAAAAGGTAGGTGTATGGCATGCCGGGTAAGATACTCCTCTTTCTTTACACGCAAACAAAACCGGTTGTCCACTCCGGCAACACACAGTCCATATGACTGAAACTTACTAGCTTGGACTGGCATGACTAAGTAGTACTGTCGCTTCTCCAAGTTGAGTTCATCTTCTGGAGATGGCCTCCTGCCAGAAGACTCGCTCTTGCTCTTCAAAACTAGTACTACTAGCCTACCCTTATTGAGTACTCAACGTTGATTGTCCCACTTGGGAGAAAACTGATAAAACACAACTTTACTTGAAAATGGAAATTTAGGGTTTTTAAAGTCCGTGTCAAAATTAGTTTTAGAAAGAGTTTAATGTATGAGAAAAACTACTTATTAGTTTTCAAATAATTTGTATGACTGAGATAAGAAAGGGAATAGTCCTTAATAGCCTTTACAAAAATGAGTGTTTACACACTTCACATTTGGCTTGCCATAGGGACCTTTTTACATTAAATAGGTTTTATGTAGGAGCTTACCTGATCCTCTGCTTGAGCTAGCTCAAAGATCTTCCAAAGCTGACCTAACCCCACCTAGGGTAAACACAAGCCATAATTAAACTCCAGCCAAATTTGCTTCTATAAATAATCCTACTTCAACTTCCTACAATCATGACCCTAATGTTCCAAACGTTAAAGCTAGATAATCAAAAGGATTTTATAAAATAAGTCTAGTTTGATAATAAAATAACTAGGGTTTGTGAAATATTTACTAATAAGTTGTAGGTATAAATCTTTGTTATTAATAAATAAATTAGGGTTTATTTGATAAAGGGTCCTAAGTCCTAAATGATATTATTAAAATAATAAACTTTTACTATTCTCTTAATTAATAATTAATAGTTAGAAAATAATTGATAAATAAAATTAATAATAAGTAAATTTTAATATATTTTGATTAAAAGATAATAAATAAATTTTAATAGTATTTATGAATATATGACTTATAAGATTAATATTTTACCTATCATAATTATTTATATAAAAGGCTTTATTTAATATTATTATTATATATAATATTTTTATATTCTAATTTTAATAGAAGATATCATTTATTTGGCTAAAATTCCACTATTTCATTTAACAATCCAATTCCAAATCTTCCTAAGGTTTTCGAAATCATTAGAAGAAAATATAGCATTAATTTTTATTAATGTAATAAAATTGGCTAACTTAAATAGTTTAGGAACAATAAGATCATGATCATAATTCTCCTATTACTAACCATAATCATGAACATAGACTTTAATACCAATCCACAAACCATTCAATTCATGAATAAAAGCATTGATCCATATCTATCATCACATGATCCAAACTCCACTAAACATACTTATATTCATGGCTTCAACAAGAATACAAGAACATAAAACCCTATTCACCAAAGGTGTCATAATATCTACCATGCTTAATCATCCACACTAACTCACGACATGAAAAACATGCAAAAAACCCTAAAACATCATAAAACTCAACCACGACAAAGCATCCTCATACTTCAATCCCAACTCCATCAGATAAACACATACTCAATCACCAATCATATTCCATCCTTTTCTAATTACATCTAAAAGACATGATTTTAAAATTAAGGAGAGGGTTAAAGAGACATACTCGAATGATGACTACCTTAATGAAGTCTCAAGAGAGTCCACACGCTTGGAAGACTTGATCTGATCAAGAAGAAGAAGAGAAAGTGGCCATGGTTGAAATAACCATTTCGGCTGAGAGAGAGAGAGAGAGAGAGAGAGTATTAGTATATTTCATTAAAGATCAAAGAGAAAGAAAGATGAACATGATCGTTCATGTTTACCTTGAGAGTATTCTTGAGTATTCAAGAAAATTCTGATTTTTTTATTCGAAAGTAGAGTCTTGATTTTAGTGTTTGATGTTATAAATTACAGAAATGGATTCTAGAGGATGATTAGATGTGATCTTAGGCTTGGAGAATAGTGGTGTGTGTTCTTGGTGTTCTTTGGAAAAATGGAGAGAATGGAGGAAAGGCTGGACGAAATCTGTTGAGTGGTGTTGGCTGGATGGATGGAAGAATCCTTGTGATTGAATTTTCAGATTAGGGAGAAGAGGGAAAGCTGGTTGTTTGAAATTCAAAAGAAGTAATTTAGGGAGTGAATTAAGGTAGAAGATATGGTAAGAATGGCTTGGTTGATGGAGATCTTTAGGGGCTTCAATGGCCGACTAGTTTGGCTAGGATTTTGCTGAGATGAATGATGTTTGAATGGGTTATAGGATGGCTGAAATTCAGAGTGTAATGTTGGAATTTTTTCTGGTTGTTTGAAGCTTAATCCAAGGAGTTTTCATGGAGCAATTTCCTGGAATTTTGAACTTTAATTAGAGGCTTGAATATAGTGATTGATGGAGTGATTTAAGGAGTAGCCATGGAGCTTCATTCGTGTAGATCAATGGAGAAGGTGATGGAGTTCAATTCATAACTGACTAAGGTTAGTTTTACAGAAAATTGGAGTGAGTTTCGGATAGGGTTGAAGAGGGAACAAGGCTGGAATTTCTGGTTGTTCATTCAAGAGGTTTGCTAGAATTTTTGTGTAGATTTTCTGCAATGTTCCAGCCGACTTGCAGAAGGTTTGAAAGGGTATTGGAGGGTCCTTTAAGACTGGTTTCCAGCCTTCTTCATGGAGGAAAGACAGGGTTAAATTGCTAGTTTGAAAGGTGGTAGAAACGGCTTAATTCTTGGCCTACTAAGCTGCGAAAACTGCCCAGAAATTCCCTTATTTACACAGCTTGTGCAGCCCGATTTTTGGCCAATGTTTTCAGTCTTCAAGCTAATCAAGATGGCTATTTTTCTGGCAGCATTTGAGTGGGAAAAATGGCTGAAGTTTCGAAAGCTGGACTAAACAAGAAGCTAGAAAACTTTTCAGATTATTACATGAAGAAGATGAACACTTATAGGGTGGAGTTTGAAGGTTCAACTATGGAGATTAATTCTCTTGGGAACCTTCCATAACCCCTTCCCCATTTTCAGTCAATATGCTATCCTCATATAGACATTTTCGAAACTCCAAGATCAAAGAGTCTTAATGGAATTTTCTGGAAATAAAAATGACTTGGATAAATTGAGCAACGTAATTGATAAATAATTAAGGTAAGCTAGAGAGCAAAAATGGTATGAATCCCTTAAGAGTTTTTGTAGGGTACAAAAGTAGGATTATGACATTCCTTTCATGTCTCTCCTAAGACAACACTCCTACTCCTTCTTACGGCCTACAAGGGATGAAAATATCCACCTATCTAAAATAAAATTTAATCATACTAAAACTTAAATGATGGAATTTGAACTCAAGACCTTAGAGATAAATTCCAAAGCTCTAACCACAAAACCACAACAACTCTTGCTCTTATTTTCTCTCCTAAATATTCTTCCTATTTAATTCTCAAGCTATCTCCCTATTTCCACTTCAAGTAAAATTGCCATTTTGCCATTCCTACTCAATAAGCACAATTAAGCCTTCTAGACTATAAATCACGATTCAAAAACACATAAAATCATTCAAAAATATATTTACGCATGCAAGAAAATATGATATGCATCTCGTTCCCTTTACTCTAGGGTTGGTTTTAGATGGGGTTTCACAAGACTTTTCATCAATCTCATCAACATTTTTATCAACTTCTTCACGCTCTTCTTCAGTTTTTGATTTGGTAATTCTTGGCCTCTGGCTTCTTTTTCTAGCTTCTCCCTCTTCTCAAATTCATGTAACTCATTTTGCTCACTTTTTTCAACTTCTAATTCCAATTATTTCTTTTGCTCAACCTTCTCAACATTTTCTTCATTTCTTACCCTCCTTGGCTTCTCAACATCTACAACAATTTTCTTGGCTTCATGATCAAATTTTTGGTTTTCCATATATTACCTTTTCCTCAACTCAAATATTTTGTTCAATTAACTACATTGGAATTTAAAAGATATCAAAAGACAATCGAATGGAGTATATCCATAGCCACCACAATGCTCACAAGGAATTGTACTTTTTTTTTTTTTTTTTTTTGCAAATCAACCCTTCTTCCTTGATCAATCAGTTTTGGGCAATCACATGTGCTATAGCCATCCTTCCAACAAGTAGAGCAAACGAATCCTTGTTTTCTTCCCAAATCACTCTTTAAAAAATTTTGTAATGCACTCCCTCTTCTATGTCTACTTCTTCTTAGATAATTATTAGTTGAGTGGTCATAGTTCTCACACACTTTATATACATGCTCTCTTAATTTCTTTTATACTCCTCTATTTGAACATCCTTCAAATAAACTCCATCATATTCTTTCTCTTCATGCTTCTAATTTTCTTTTCCATCAAACCCTCCTTATCCTCATCCATTTGTGTTTGGCCCATTATCATAGCTATTCTCATAAGATTCAACTTTACAACCGTGCAAGTTCTCATGATCATCTTCGTTTTTCCCATTCCTTCTCAACACTTGTGCTTGGCCCTTTATCACATTCATTTCAATTTCCAATACTCTCATAACCATCCTTCTTATATTCTTATTCATGCTCAACATATCTCCCATAACTACTTCTATTAGTACAAAACTCCTTATCATAGTCATATCTTTCATTTTCACTACAACTAGCTATTGTGAATATTTTTTTTAAAAGAGAAATAATCACAAAATATAAGTAGAAAACACAAGGGAAATTCTTCACTTCACTCCCTCATGTGTTTACACTCAATTTTGGTGGTCATTCTTGACTCGTGTTTGCACTCTTCTTAGCTTTTATAAGAATGAGGTCACCTCTTGCCTTTTTCAATACTCAATTGCTCAATTATTTCTTCCCAAAATAACCTTCCTAATTACTTAGGAACTAGTCCAACTAGACAAGTCAATCTAATTCACTAAGATAATCAATTAGTGGTCTTAAGGGAATTGAATCGAGCACTTAATGGACACCTAAGAAAAAGGCAATTTCAAGCAAAAATTCAAGAAAATGAAAGCTTAAATACCTCAATTTTTAAGAAGAATGCTTGTGGGGAAGCAAGTATAGCAATGAGATGTCAATGATAGGCAAGAACCAAAGAAATAATGTAGACTAGCTAGAATAGACAAAGATGACTATAAATTGTTCACTTGATAGCAACAAATAGATGGCTTCAAGGATGTGAGAAATCCACAAATAAGACAAGAATTCAAATCACTATACCTAATGGAATATGAACAAATGAACAAAGACCATCATATAAGCTATATAATCTCAAAGATTTCAAGAATAATATATGATGATATTCACTAAGCAAGCAACACAAGGATTTAAAGATAGATAAGTTCAATTTAATCCCAAATATCACTAGAATATGTTAAAGTAGGTATTCAACCCCCCAAATATAAGAAATATAACCATGAAGTCTAATGCAGGTGAAGAATGCAAGCTAAGAACTCATACAAGGAAATGTGTAGTCACTTTGGCATTTCATCAAACACTTGGTAGGCACTGAAGTTCATTTAAATCAAGAAGTTTTAAGTAATGTGATGCTACTAGAACCTTACGATACAAATTTAACAATCACAATTCATTCAAGGTAAGGATAGTACAAGAACTCTTCAAAATTCAATAGACAAATAACATGAATCAAACTATGCACAATTACTTTTCAAGCTCAAGTTTAGTTCAAGGAGAAATTCATGGCATTCAACTAGTCATGGCAATTTGAAGCTTTGACAACCTTAAGGAAACAAGTTTTGACAATTCAATATTTTACACAAGGAGTTCAAGTTAACAAGAGACAAAGTAGTATGAATTCATGAAAACACCAATTGTTTCCTAGCCAAATTCAAGTCCACAATAAATTCTTGTAGAAAATGGATGATAAAATCCCATTAAAAATGAGTTAACATTAAGAAAATTTATAGCGATTCAATAAAGAAAGTTTTAGTGGTCTGAGTAATCATAAGTAACTAAGGTAACACATCAAACACCTTGTGTGCAACCTCGTAACTCAAGAGAATCTAAAATTTCCATCCTAATAACAGCACAAATACTTAAGCTTCATAAAAGAATATTTATTTCTAATGATAAACATAACATCAAGGAACAATTTCATAGCAAGTAGAAGGCTAAAACTTTAGTTTTATAACTTACCAAAATATCATAAATATGAGTTACGGGATTTTTTGTGCATAGAGATTCCTACAACAAATATACTCAACAAACTTCAAAATGACACTTGAATACTTAAAATAGCTACCTAAATATCAAACAAATACGTAGTTCTAATTTCATGACAAACCCGAGGCTGAATTTGAAGTGTTAAGCATTAAAAAATTGAAAGAAAATAAGTGATGGGATTTTGAAATTGCAGCAATGGGTTGGTTGAGAAATCCACCTTGTTTGAGCTCAAAATCAACAAAAATTCATGCCAAATGATTCTTCAGACATCATAGCAACATATAGAATCAATTTAACATCAAGTTCTTGGCTTAATTTTGAATTCAGCATTCAAAAATGGCAACAAAAATCTAAAAAGTTTCACAAGTGCTTAAAGAAGATTGTACCTTTTTTGCAAAGAAAGTTGTCATTTTTGAATTCAGCATTCAAAAATGCCCCCCACCCCCCCCCCCTCCAAAAAAAAGTGACAAAAATCTAAAAAGTTTTACAAGTGCTTAAAAAAGATTGTACCTTTTTCGCAAAGAAAGTTGTGTTAATTAGAATTAACACAAGCTTGCTCCGATGACAAATTTGATATGAGCAATGAAGTACCTCATGAAATTGATGCCCAAACACTCAAGAACCCAATTCAGAGATTAGAACCCTAGGTAATCTAAACCTTCCAGAACCCAAAGTTTATTAAACTAAGATAACTAAATTAACACCTAAATGCCCCTAACCTAAGAAGGCTCAAGAACAAGTGAGATATGAAGATTTAGGCACCTAATTTGGAACCTAGAAAGAACCTTAGATGAATAATCAACCAGGACCCAAATTTAGAGAGCTAATTGAATTATCCTAGGAAGGTTAGAGACTACATTCTTAGGATGGACTAATTCCTAAGAGAAGTCTTGCTTGATTTGGGGAAGCCCCAAGACAACTCACCTATTAACACTCTTAAAAGAAACTCTTAAATTTTAAGAAAAAATATCTAATGTTCAAAATCTATCCTTACAAGAGAAATAATAGCACATCTATAGATGTCTTGCTCTAAACTAATTAGTAAACTTCTAACTACTAAGTGGCCTTATTACAAGTTTTGAGGCCCTATTACACGTCTTAAAATAGGTTAAAACATAATAAAAATTGTGGCAATAAAAAATATAAAAACTAAGCTATGGCATAGTAAAAAATACGACAATTTGGTTGTTCTTCCAAGTGAGCTAGTGCAGATAAGGGCCTCTTGTCGGCATCTGCTTTCATTCTATTTGGCAGAAACTTTTACCCTATAATAGGTCGGCGCCTATTCCATCATTTTGGCTGGTGTCGATTTATCTTTGGAGCACTCTCTTCTGGTTTGTTACACTTTAATCCCTATTCTTTTAACCTTGATTTCATTTTCATGTGTTTTCTTGATATTCCAAATGAAATGTTATCTTTTTTAGCCCATTTTGATACTCCTTTGACCTTCAATCCTTGTTTAAACATTGGCTTGATCGTTCACATGGATTATTGCTTGTTTTGCACATCTTTTGGCCCTTCCTTTACTACCTATCTCTTCACAATCTTTTTGGTTCTTAGTTTATTAAATTTGTTGCCTTGAAAACTCCCTTGAAACCTCTTGCAAATTGATCTCACCTAAGAAGCTATGAGTTATGTTGTCTTCCTTCCCCCTTCTTTGAATTGGCCAGTATACCCAGGATGATTCTTATCATGCTGTCACGAGTTTCTATTACATTTCCCGAAAGTATTTTCGCACTTTTCGTTTCATACATAGTGCTTATACTTTCGTAGCCATCTTGTCATGCGAAATACAAGTATAAAAAATTCTTTGATGAACCATTGGTAATAGCCAGCTAATCCTAAGAAGCTATGTATCTCCATAGTGTTCTGCTCCACCTTTGTTGGATCCACCTTGATCCCTTCCTTAGTAATCGCGTGTCCTAAGAATGACACTGTGTTTATCTAAAATTCATACTTGCTGAATTTTGTGTACAACTTATATTCTCTCAACTTTTGCATAACTAGCTTCAAATGCTCAGTATGCTCTTCATGACTTTTGAGTAAATCAAGAGGCCACCTGTGAAAATGACCACAAAATTGTCCAAGTATAGTCTAAATACTCGATGCATCATGTCCATTAAGATAATAAGGGCATTATTTACTTCAAAGGGCATTATTATGAATTTATAGTACCCATATCTCGCGTTAAAAGCCATCTTAGATATATCTTCCTCATTAATCTACATTTGACAATACCCTTGCGTTAAATCTAACTTTGAGTTGCAGCAATATCCTTTTAGTTGATCATGTAGTTCATCAAAAGGCAGAGGGTACTTGTTTTTAATCGTTCTATACACAACCTCAATGTCCTGTCTTTTTTATAGGGGCTAAAATCATCACTATTTTTCCAAATATTTGAGGTTAATTTAAGATACTTTTGTTGTAATAACTAGGTATATTCCTTCCTATTTAATATTTTGCTTGTAAAAAGTATTTTTGACAAATTTGTGTAGATTTAAGTTGATTTCGAGCAAAAATGGACACATTCTAGAATACACCTAGTACCAAGTCTGGCAAGTGGACCAGGCGCCAAGTCCACCCTAGCCGAACAAATAAAAAATAAAGAAAAAGTGCAGAGGTAGACCAGAATGTACCTGGTACCAAGAGGGTCGAAGGGACCTGGCGCCGAGTCCAACATGTACAGTGGCAGTTTTGTGCATGAATTTAGAATTTTTTTTTTCAAAAGATTTTGGTATTTTTTTTGAATTCTACTTGGACTAGACTTCTCAAGCTACAAATTTTGGTCTTGTAACACCCCGCTACCTAGGCCCGCCGGGGCCGGGGATGTCGCCCCGTCCAAAGGACAAGGGGTCTTTATAACGAGGTCACACAAATAAAATAGCAGAATAAAAATAATAAAAATAATACTTCAACTTAAGATTTATTACAACCCAAGAATAAATCCACGAATTCCCAAAAGGAAACAAATCCATAAATAAAATTATCCACTCTCGTCTCCCCAAAGCAATACATAAAATCAAAAGACAAATTCTCTTCCAAGGCAGATAACACTAGCTACTCATTCCCACAGCAGGATCGGCCTGAAATCATAGTAAAAAGGTGATGAGACAGAAATCTCAGTAAGTCCGTGTGTGCTTTGGGTGTTCAGTGAAAACAGTTCGTGGATGCAAAGTGTGAAATCTTTATAAGAGAAATATTGGTAAGCAATAAATATTAGTCAAAAGAAAGAGTGGTGTTTTCCTCTTTTTGAAACCATACAAGTGCACAATAAAATCAACCACTCATAAAGGTGGTCATGGGTTACCACATATTAGGCCCCATAACCATACAATGGTCAGAATGCCACACTTTGTGCAGATTGACAAAAGAAATACTGGCAAGCAATGAATGATGTTAAAAAATAAGAGTGGCGTTTTGGCTTATCTAGCCATACATAATTTATAAGATCAACCACTCGAAAGAAAGGATTATGGGTTACCACACGTTAGGCCCCATAACCGGTCAGAATGCCTAACACTTTGTGCAGACTGACAAAAGGTAGGTGATCGGCCTACCGGGCAAGATACTCCTCATTCTCTATACCTAAACAACAACCGGGTGTCCATTCCGGCAAAACACAGTCACTTAACTGAAATAAAATAAACTGCTAGCTCGGACCGGCCTGACTAAGTAGTACTGACGTTTCTCTAAGTTGAGCTTATCTTCTGGAGGTGGCCTCCTGGCAGAAGACTCACTCTTGCTCTTCAAAACTAGTACTACCAGTCTACCCTTATTGAGTACTCAATGTAACGTATCCCACTTGGGAAGAAAATGAACAAAACACAGTTCCACTTGAAAATGGCAATTAAGGTTTTCCAAAGTTTAGGGCAAAACTGGTTTTAGAGAGAATTTTAGGTTTTGAGTAAAACCGCCCCTTGATTTACAAATAATTTATTTGTCTAAAATGAGAATGAGAATGATCCTCAAATTCCTTTACAGAAACGAGTGACCATGCACTCTACATTTGGCTTGCCATAAAAAAAAGCATTTTTCATCAAACAGGTTTTATGCAGGAGCTTACCTAATCCTTGCTCATAACAAAGGTTTCCAATAACTGACCTGGCCCGCATAGGGTAAATACAAACCACAATCAAACTCAAGACAAAGACTCACTTTCTCAAATAAAACTAACTCAACTTACTACAGTCATATCCCTAGTGTCCCAAGCTTTAAGGCTCAATAATAAATAAAAGGGTTTATAAAATAATTCTAGTTTGATATTAAAATAACTAGAGTTTGAAAAATTAGGTACAATATGTTGAAGGTTTAAATCTTGCTAAAAATAAATTATGGTTTATTTGAAAAAGGGTCCAAGGTAGTATTAGGTAAAATAATGATTTATTAATAATTTAGTTGTTAGAAAATAATTGATAGCTAAAATTTGTTGAAAATAAATTTAATGAGTCTTGCTTGAAAAATAATAAGCAAATCCTTAATGGGTTTTGATTAAAAGATAATAATTAAATTTTTAGTAATAAATATTTTATTAATTATAATTATTTCCATAAAAGGCTTTAATTGATTTTATCATCTTAAATAATATATATATATATATATATATATATATTCCAGCAAAAACTATTATTTGTTTGACTAGAATATCACTATTTTATATAAAAGACCAAATCCACATTTTCCCATGGTTTTCAAAATTTTATTAGAAAAATCATATTATTAAATATTTTATTAATGAAATAAAGATTAGCTTAGGGACAACTAGATCATGAATATATTTCTATAGCTAACCACAATCAATAACATGCACAATCCTTCAACTCATCAAATCATCCAAATCTTGCATATAGACATAGATCTAAATTTATTAAGATATGACTTAACCTCTACTAGCATAAACATGATCATGGCATCAATAATCTAATCATGCATATAAATCCTATTCACCAACGGTGACATAATCTCTAGCATGCTTCATCACAAATACTACCTATGACATGCATCAAGCCTCAACTCATCATTCAATCCACCAATATAATCCTTCCATGCATAAATCCCATCTCCTTCACAATCATACATATACTCATGCTTCAATCAACAACATCACATATTCAATCCCATCGCCAATCATCTTCTCACAACATCATCCTAAAGACATGATTCTAAAATTTTAAAAAGAGGATTGAAGGTATTTACTTGATTGATGAATGACTTGAAGGAGTTTAGAGAAGATCTCAACTCCTAGATGGCTAATCTTGTTCAAGAAAGGTGGCGAAAGCATGGTCATGGAAGAAGAGTCCATTCGGTCAAGAGGGGGAATTTCGGTCCATGAGAGAGAGAGAGAGAGAGAGAGAGAGAGAGAGAGAGAGAGAGAGAAGAAGAAGAAGAGGAAGTCATTAGTGTGATCATTCATATAGATTTTCACTAGAGATCAAGTTGAAGAGGTTGATGTTGATAGAGTGATTTTACCTTGAAGATGTTCTTGTCCAGAATTTTCTGCTTTGATCCGAAGTAGCAAGATGTTTGGAGGAGTTTGATGTTAATAATGGTGTTGATGGATTCACAGAAATGTGTAGATCAAATCTGGAAGTTTTTGAGTGGATTTGAGATGTTTAGAGGGGTATTAGGTGTAGAGAAGAAGTAGGTGTTCTTGGTGTAATATGTGTGTTCTTGATGATTGCAGAAAATCGAGAGAGAGAGGGAAGGAATTTGTAGCTGCCGAATTTTCTGTGAGAGATGGGGCTGGACAAATTTCTGTAGGGTTTAGGAAGTTGTTTCTCTGATTTGGAAGGGAAAAGGAAAAGTTAGTTGTTACAATCTTTGAAGAATATTTTTAGGAAGTGAATTTGGAAACTAAATATTCCAAGAATATCTTGATTGTTGGACAGCTTTGGCAGTCTGCCATGGCTGACTGTTTGAGCAGAATTTCGGTGGGATTAATGCTGGTTTATGGAAGCTTATGGTGGCCAAAAGTAGGGTGCTTAATGGTGAAGAAGAGGTCTGGTCAATTGAGTAAGATTTTATGGAAGGTTGCTAAACAAGAAGGCTGAAATTTTGGAAATCAATCAAGCTAAATTGCAGGAATTTGTTTGAGAGATTTTCGGACAGCCATTAATGGAATTTTGTGCAGAAGTTCAAGGGGATCAATGGAGCTCTATTGATGGAGGTTTAAGGAAGGTTTTGACAGATTAAGGTTGGTGTTTTGGCTGGAAGAGAGATAGGAAACAAGCTGGACAAAAATCTGCACAGAATTTTCACTGCATACTGAATTTTCTGGCAGATTTTCGTCTGCCACTTCCAACCATTTTGCAGCGAGCTGGAAGGGGGGTTTTAGGGGTATTCAAGGCTGGTTTTCAGCCTTCTTTATGGAGGAAAAACATGGCTAAGGTGCTGCACAAAATCTAGGCGAAAACAGCTTGGTTTGGAGCTCTCAAAGTTGATTTTCGTACAGGAATTTTTCCTGTTTTGCTCTAGCTTGAGCAGTCCGAAATTGGACAAAAACTTTCAAGTTTCAAACTGATCCTAAGGACCATTTTTCTGGTAGCATTTGGGAGGGAATGTGAGCTAAAAATTTTGACCCTTTGAAGGTACAACAAGCTGGAAAATTCCAGCTCATTCTATGAAGAAAGATGAAGTAAGCTAGAGGAAAATTTCAGCAAGCTCACTAGAGGGATTTTTCCTCTTGAAATTCCTCACAACTCTTCCATATTTTTCAGACCATAAGGAGTCTTTTACCAAGACATTTCGATCCTGAAAGACCTCAGTACTTTACTGAATTTTCTGGAAAGAAAAAGGCTAGAACATCTTGATCAAACTAATGAGTTGAAACTAAGGAAAACTAAAGATCAAGAAAGAATGATTTTCCCTATAAGAATTTCGAGAAGAGTAAAAGGAGTGGAATGAGGTTACTTCCATCATGTCTCTCCTAGAACATCATCACCACATTAATCTAGGCCCTTGAGGCCGAAACCATCCTTTCCCAAGCAAAATAAAATTTACTCAAGCTAAAGCTTCTATGATGGACTTTAAACCCAAGACCTCAAGAATTAATTCCAAAGCTCTAACCACTAAACCACAACAATTCTTGTTGCTATTTCTACTAGAAAAATTATTTCCTATTCAATCCACAAGCTATCTCCTTATTTTCACCTCGGGCAAAAATTACCATTTTGCCCCTCTCACACATCACTCACCAACAAGACTTCAAGATAATAAAAATCAAATTCAAAGCACATAGAAATCATATGAAATCATATTTAATCATGAAATAAAGCATGATATGCATCCCAACCCCCTTACTCTAAGGTTGGTCTTGACTGGGATTTCACAAAAGAGGCCTATAAATACAAGAGAATAACATCTCTAAATCAATTTTCACTTTTAGGATTTGCAAACCCATAGAAAACTCCTAGAGAAATACCAAGATTTAAAAGGATTAAAGGGGAATTCTTAGAGAAGAAGAGGAGGTTGCTCACGAAGGTTTCAAGGAAGAAGAAGAAGGCTTATTTGTCTATGAGTGATTTCTTTTTCTCTTCTTTGTAATTTATTGACAATTTGAGTTTTAATTATTTTAATTTTATTTAGAGGATGTTTTTAGATTCATGACTTTGTATTGATTTTAGTTCTTTGATCAATTGAAATATTGTCCTTGGTATTTGATTACTTGTTATCATTAGTTATTGATGTGTTTTCCTCTAATTGACTTAGGAAACGATGTTAGAAGTTTATTGTATTGATTTTGTATTTGTCAAACTTTAATGGACTTGAGAAACGAAATTAAGATTAAAGGACCAAAGTGATCAAAGATTAGTTTATTTCACCTCAAACGAAGGGTCATTGGCTAATTCCATGTGTATGAGGTATGAGTTTAATGCATCTTTTGGCAATTTTAGTTCGATTGGGAAATCTGCCAAATTAATCAAAAGATAGTGATTACATGGATTGAGAAAGAAGTGGAGTCTATATAAGTAAGTTCATGACTTGGAAAATGATTGGATCTTACTTAAGTTCTTTCAAGTTACTAAGATGAAAATTAATTGTGATAAGTGCTAATCAATCATTGTTATGTCTTTAAAGATTTCTATCTATTTACATGTCTTTTCTTTATATTCTTACTCCTTGATAATCATTGTGACTTGTCCTGGGTGAACTGGTCTATTCTCTAGCATATTAGGTTAGTATTTTATTTATCACTTCTTATTTTATTGGATAAATAATAAAGATTTGGGTAAAGTAAGGTGGGAGCCTAAATTCTCGTGGATTCAATACTTACTATTCTATATACTATATGATGGGTATATTTGCTCGTATGTGTGGTTTTAGTGGTTAACATTTTATTAAAGCTTAATTGATTATGTAATTTGTTGGTAATATTTTCTACACTAAAAAACACGCATCACTTTCTTCTTGACAAATAATACCGGGGCTCTCTACAGTAATGTGCTAGGTCTAACATACCTTTACTGTAAAATCTTTTCCAGTTTTTCCTTCAACTCCGCTAGCTCCATTTAGTAAAGGGTTCATAATATAGGTTCCAATTTGGGAATTAGGTCGATCATAAACTTTACATCTCGAGGGGGGTAAAGTTATTAACTCAATTGGAAAGACATCTTGGAAATCTTTTACCACTATTGTATTCGAATCCTTAGGTTTTTTTTATTAGGTAGGTTAGGTACCCTTAACAACTTTTCTTAATAAATTTCCGTTCCTTTAATCCTAATATCAAGTATCTTATTTCTTTCATCCTACTCCTTTTGAATTCCAACACATCTCTCCCCAGCCTGACAAACTACACCACTTTGCTTTGACAATCAACCAATGCATAGTGTCTTGACAACCAATCCAAGCCTAATATAAGATTATAGTCTTCGAAAGGCATAATAATTAAATGTCCCTGTAATTTTTTAATCCCTACTTCTACTTCACAAGTTGGGACATACTTTTCAATCTCCACTGATTTTCCTAGTGAGGTATTACTAATAGGGTATAAGATATTTCTAACCTATCCTACCCCAAATGGCATGTATTCATATAAGTTACAATGGGATGCTTTATGTCCTCTAAGTAATATTGCATGTAAAAGATGCACAAATAACACATTAAGTCATTATATACCTATAGGTAAGCATAAATTAATAAGTTTGAATATATTTATAAACATTTATTCTATGACATAATACCTATTTTGTGCATAGACGTATTAAAAGAAAACAGATACTGCAGCTGATATCTTTATTTCATAAAACATAATTTAAAAAATATTAAAATCCCAATATAAATTAAACATAAGTATCAAAGTTATTTAAAAATCTAAAATAAAACTAGCTACTACTATTGTACTCAATTCCCCTCCCGGGTAATCATTCATCACTATAGTAATCGGAATCGTTATCACTAGAATCAAGTTCGTACAACCACCCTCTAGTGTTCCTAGTCAAATCCACTTGCCTAATGAGTCCATTCTTATCCTTCTCACAATAGAGACAAAGTCTAAAATTCTTGCTCTCTTTCTAGGTCTCCCATGGTTTTTCTCTATGTTTTCACTACAAGAAAATGATACATTGACGACAAAAAAAATTTTCTAGCTAAACTTTTGTCGCCAAAAGTACACTTTAGCGAGAAAAAATTTTCTTCAGCTACAAAAACTTTTTGTCGCTATTGATTAAGACCTTTGGTGACAAAATTTTTATTTTCTAGTTAAAAGTGATAGCTTTAGTTAGGAAATAAGTGTATTAGCGAGGAAAATTTAAGCTTCCTTGCTAATGATATATTTTTAGCGAAGAAAATTCATTTTCTAACTAAATTTTTCTCATTAATTATGCATCATAAATGATGAAAATTCATTTCCTAACTAAAAATATTAACTTTTATCACTATTAACTATACTTTTAGTGACAAAATTCATATTTTCTAGCTAATACCTATCTTTAAATTTTAAAATATTTACAATATATCCCTAAAAATTTTATAAGTTGGTCTTTAAATTTTTTATAATAACAAAATGACCTCAAAATTTGTAAATTGATCCTTAAATCTTAAAATATTTATAATATGACATAAAAAAATTTCTAAATTCATCCCTAAATTTTCAAATATATAAAACATGACCCCAAATTTTATAATTTCCTCCTTAAATTTTGTAAAATTATAAAATGATAACTAAAAATTTATAAATTGTTCGTTGAATTTTAGAATATTTAAAATATAATCCCCAAAATGTTACAAATTAGTCCATAAATTTTTAAATATTTACAAATGCGTTATATTTTGGGCTGATTTAAAGAAATTAAGCTTTACCTTCAAATTTGGTCATAATATATTTTTTTAGCAAATTTAATAAATCTAATGGTTGAATCATTAATTTGATATGTCTAGCCTTATAAATGCGGTAGGTTTTGCATATATTTATAATGATTATGCAAGAATAGGTGGTAAAGTATACACGATTACCTTCAAATTTCATCATAATAAATTTTTTAGTAATTTTAACAAATCTAACTGTTGGATCATTAATTTGATATGTCTATTTTGTAAATGGGTTAGGTTTCTAGTATTTTTATAGAGATTATACTAGATTAAATGGTAAAACATATCTGATTACATTTAAATTTGGTCCTAATATATTTTTTTAGTAATTTTATCAAATCTAACAGTTAAATCATTAATCTGATATGTTTATCTTTCTAAATGTGTTAGATTTTCTGTATTTTTATAGAGATCATACTACATTATGTGCTAAAACATACTCAAGTACCTTAAAATTTGGTCATGAAATATTTTTTTAGCGATTTTACTAAATCTAATGGTTAGATCGTTAATTTGAAATGTCTACCTTTGTCAATGTATTAGGTTTTGGGCATTTTAATTGAAATTGTGCAAGATTAGGAGGTAAAATATATCTGATTACCTTTAAATTTGGTCATAATATGTTTTTTAGTAATTTTATCAAATATAACAGTTAGATCATTAATTTGAGATGCATATCTTTGTAAATGGATTAGGTTTCGAGCATTTTTATCGAGATTATCCTAGATTGCATGGAAAAACATATACAATTACCTTTAAATTTGGTCCTAATACTTTTGTTACTTATTTTTCTAAATCTAATGGTTGGATCGTTAACTTGATATGCCTATCTTTCTGAATGTGTTCAATTTTCTATATTTTTATAGAATTTATGATAGATTCTTTGGCAAAACATATTCGATGACCTTAAAATTTGGCCATAACACTTTTTTTTAGTGATTTTACCAAATTTAATGGTTGGATCATTAATTTGATATGTCTATATTTGTAAATGTATTAGGTTTTGGACATTTTAATAGAAAATTTGCAAGATTAGGTGGTAAAACATATCTGATTACCTTCAAATTTGGCAATGATATAATTTTTAGTAATTTTAACAAATCTAACAATTAGATCATTAATTTGATATGCCTATATTTGTAAATGGGTTAAGTTTCATGCATTTTTATAGTTATTATCCTAGATTAAGTAGCAAAACGTATCCAATAACCTTTAAATTTGGTCCTAATACTTTTGTTAGTGTTTTTATCAAATCTAATGGTTGGATCATTAATTTGATATGCCTATCTTTCCAAATGCATTAGGTTTTCTATATTTTTATGGAGATTATACTAGATCATGTACCAAAACATATTCGATTACGTTAAAATTTGTTTACCAAATCGAACGGTTAGATCGTTAATTTGATATGTCTATATTTGTAAATGCATTAGATTTTAGGCATTTTAATAGAAATTATGCAGATTTGGTGGTAAAATATATTTGATTACCTTTAAATTTGGTCATAATATATTTTATAATAATTTTAACAAATCTAACGGTTAGATCATTTATTTGATATGTCTATCTATGTAAATGGGTTAGGTTTTGAGCATTTTTATAGAGTTTATGCTAGACTAAGTGGTAAAAACATATCCTATTACCTTTAAATTTGTTTTTAGTGATTTTATCATATCTAGTGGTTGAATCATTAATTTGATATGTCTATCTTTCGAAATGTGTTAGGTTTTCTGTATTTTTATAAAGATTATGCTAGATTATGTGCTAAAACATATTCAATTACCTTAAAATTTAGTAATAATACATTTTTAGTGATTTTATCAAATATGATGATTGGATCTTTAATTTGATATATTTATATTTGAAAATAGTTTATGTTTTGAGTATTTTTATAGAGATTGTACTTGATTATGTAACAAAACATATCCGAATACCATCAAATTTGGTCAAATTAGTTTTTTTTATAGTAATTTTAGCACATCTAATAGTTAGATCATGAATTTGATAATACCTTTGTTTGGTGTGTGTGTGTGTGTGTGTGCATATTAATATATGAATATATGTGTATATTAATATATATATATATACACATATATATTTTTTCATATATATATGGACTAAGTAAAATACTTCATGATACATGGAATGCAAAGATAGAATATTTTTGCACGGCATAATTAAATCAACAAGTAAAAAGATTGAGCTTAGAGTAAACATTTCTAAAATTTTCCAAGTTTGTGTTTGTGGTCACGAAGCATCCATATTTCATTAACTCCAATATTAGTAGAGTAGGGGCATAGAGGTATCTCCCACCTAAAAGGTATAACACATGCAATCGCAAACTACCAGGTAGGTGTACGGCCTATCGAGTGAAATATTCCTCCCTCTTATACTTAATCCCAACTCAGTTGTCCTATGTTTAGCTGTCAATTCCTTTTGAACCCTGTTGCCAGCTAAGAACTGGCTCCCCATTCCTATACTGATACCTTGATCGAAAGAAGTCAACCTCTCAAATATGGCCACCTACCAGAATACATCCTCAATCCAATCAGTACTAGTGTAAACATTTCACCTATATTGAGTACTTAACATCACCAAATTTCATATTTACAAAGCTCCAATAGTAGATCCTACAATGTTAGCTCAATACCAAATCCAAACAAGTTTTCCATGTTGCATATATTTTTGAGTATATATAGTTCCATATAAAACATTTAGTGCAAGAATTCTTTATAATATGAGCCACTTGCTAAAAAGAGTCACGCTATGATTTTCGAAGATTTGTATGCATGATCATTAAAATATAGGTTTGTTTGCTCAAAACAACATTCAAAGTTAATGACTTGGCTTTTAGATCAAGTTAATAAATTTAGAATGTTTCCAAGGATAGAAGGTTTTCAAAAATAGAAAGTTTTGTAAATTAGAAAGCATTTGGTTTTAGATAGTGTTAAAAAATAGAACTTATGCAAGGTTTCATGAATGCAAAAGAACTTCCCTTAGTCAATCAAGAATTAGGTGATTCACTTAATAAGTCGGTCTTTGCTCTTGGCAATCTCCCAAGTCTATAAAAAGTCCACAATATAAATACGCTCAATTAATTCCTAAGTACTTCAAAAGAATATAATCCTTGTCACCACTTGCACATTTACCTTTGGCAAATAACAGTTATGAACAATAAGCGTGTACATCATATAAAACAATACCTAATACTTTTCTACATCCCTTAACATGTACATTAACCATTCTTGAACATAATTAAGTAAAGTGATTAGACTTCGTAAGTTTCTATAAAAAGAACCTAAACTTTTTCCAAATTCTAGCATGCATTACTTAAGTTTCTAAGAGTAAAATGCCTATGAAAACTCATCGATTTGACCTCAAAATTTTCAAGTAGATAGTTAACATGAGAGTAATAGAATATAAGTAGTAAAAATAAAAAATCATGCACGAATAAATTCGAAAAAATTTTACACCACGACACCAATCTATCTAGAACAAAAAAGTTGTATTCAGTTTCTTAAATTGTTTTAAACTAAAACTTGCTAGTTTGTTAAAGCACAAAAAAAGTTATTTTTCTCATTTTTTACCTTCCCCAAATTTTTTCAAAAATAGATAGCAAAATCAGCTTCAAACAGAGCATATAAACACCGAAAGAAAAGTAGTTTTCTCATCTTTTGATTTTCTAAAACTTTTTGAGCTTTAAACCTAATGTTTTCTTTCTTGATTTTGACATAATATAATCCATAATATGCTAAGAACATAATACCAAAAAATATTTAAAAAACAAGGTTCTTAGTTATGCTTTCTTGAATTAAAATATCATATACTACAAAACAGAAAAAATTTCTAGCAAGTGTATAAATTAGTTTTTTTTTCAAGAAAAAGGTTTTTTTTAAACCTTATTTCCTCAAGAAAAACACTTCCATATGAATTTAGAGAGTGGCAACAACAACCATGAAGATTCCCAAGCATAGATCACAAAAGAAACAATCAAGAATTCTATAAAGTTGGAAAAATCCAGCATTCAAGTATAATTTCAAATAAAGGAAAAAAAAGATGATTTCTTTCTTGAAAATCCTTTAGAAAAATGTTTTTTTGGCAAGATCCATGTAAATAAACATTTAATAAGAGAGTTATTGATTATTTTTAGTTTAGAATCTTACAAAGAACATTAAAACACAAGAACCTAATTTCCTAGTAAATGGCGACAAGCATATTCAAGGGGGAGAAGAAAGGAGATTTTGCTATTACCCCTAGAAATATCTCTTTGGATCAGCCTTAGGAAGTAAAAGGGATGTCTTCTAGCCTTAGTTGAATGTGGAATCTTGCTAAAATCACCAAAAGTCCAGCCTATAAGTTGCGCACTACAAATAAAAGTTGAATAGGTTTTTTTTTGCTTAAGAACAACTGAAGGTTCTTGCGAGGAAAGGGGCATTTTCGTATGTTTTGGGATAGGAAAGAAAGAGTGACAACTGAGGGAATTTTATGAAGAATAAACTTTGATATGAGTTTGGTTTAATGAGTGAATTATGTGAGGTTTATAGGAAAGGAAAGAGGTGGTGGCACTAGGGAGAGTTTTTAGGAGAAAATCCTATTTACTCTAGGTTTTACCAACACAAGACTTCCTCTAATTAAGTCCCACAAATCCTATAAGGTTTAGGACTTAAGGTAGCTGGCTAAGAAGGTAAGAGAGTGGCAAAGGGAAACTAGGACAGAAATCCTGGAGGCTTTAGGTTTTAAATTCTTCTAAAATCTCTAAAATTTATCTCCAACTTTTCCAAGTCCTAATTAGGTTAGGAAATTAAAATTCTTAGCTGATTTAAAGGTGAATATGGTGTCACTTTGAAAGGGAAAATAAGGAAAAATAATCCCTCAAGATTTCCTATATGATATAGGATTGTAAAGCTATAATCTCCTCAAGATTTTTTCCTAATCACAAAAGGATTAAGCCTAATTACTCCTTCTCTTCTAGTATAGGATTTTAGGAGACAAAAAAATTATCAAAATATTTTCTTGATAGGATTAGTAATTAAAATGAGGGTAATTTTTCCTCCCAAAAGTGGCGGCAAAAAAGGTTCTAAAAAGGGTAATTTCCAAGATTTTGTTTCAAAAGAAATAAATAAATAGATAAATAAAAATATATCAAAAAATATGTGTGTGTGTGTGTGTGTGTGTGTGTGTGTGTGTGTGTGTGTGTGTGTGTGTTTATATATATAGCTCACCTAAATAATTTTCATGCAAGACATTTCTAGGTAATGACTCTCCTAACTATCCCTAATGCATAAAAATTCATACAAGTCACACATTCAAGAAAATTCAAATAATCAATACAAATTCATATTCACATGGTAAAATATTAAAATATGCATATATGCTCATGCTCAATAAATGATATGTTCCACATTTTTAGGTCTGTTTTAGAGCGAGGTATTACAAAAAGGCTCAGTTGACGAGATTGGACTTTTGAAAAAAAAAAAAGGTTTAATAAGCTATTAAGGATACAGCAATAGAAGAACAAGCCGTTTAATAGACTTTTCAACAAGAAATTTGGATTTTAATAAAAGAACAATACTGAGCAAAAAGGTGGATTGAAACGACCAAAGTGCTAAGAATGAAGTGATTATGGACATATTCAGGCTGAATGTGATAATACTTTGAAAAAGTTAAAAATAAATAAGTCTTACAACACTACTCTAAGTGATGGTGAAGAGGATCAATAATATCTTTATGTTGATAGAACTATAGGAGATTGTAATAAAGGTCAGGTGAGTAATGTTACATTCAACTATGTTGCCATAAAGGTTCAACTCATGAAGATAGGAATTTTCAGACAGTGATCTTGATGATGACATTGACAATAAAAATGTGGTGTGTGAAAAACTTGATAGTGAGTATGAATTATTGTACTCAAAATGGCTCAAAGTTGCAAAATTGAACAATACATTGAAAAAGGAAGTTCAGAGACTTCAACAAGCAATCAGCTCACAATAATAAGAGATAAAAAACTTTGACAACAAGTTAAACACTGTGAAAAAAGAAAAATCTAAAAGTTATAACTAGAAGCTAGAAGATACCAAACAAAAGTTGGTAGATGCTGAGTAATCTACTAAATGACTAAATTTTGAAAAAGTTAACTTGGATGAAGTTATTTCTCACGAAAGACACCCTATGATAAAACAAGACTTGGCAATACTGAATACAATAAAGTTGAAAAATAGAATTTAATAGTTGCAGAGAAGAAGGGACAACTGAGAAAATTCAAATCCAAGCTAAAAAAACCCTTTTAACATCCCTCCCTTTTTATGTGTAAATGGGGATTACTTTGCATTAAAGCAGTATATGTAAGGATGTCTCGAACAATAAATGCTCAATTTAATCAGATGAATATTTTGGGGCGACAAAAATTTTAAGGGACAACGAAGGAATTTTTGTTTGTGAATTAAGAAAAACTGGAAAAGAATTTGGGAATCTCGAGAGACATCATTGTGTTCAGTTTAATGAGTAGATTTCATTGGTAAAAGAAAAAGTTTTCCTGACTGGAATAAATAATGGACTGAATTACGATTATTTGCTGAGAAAAACGGTGGATTTTGGGAAAAAGAAAACAAATGGTGAACTGTGATGAGCTGGAAAGTAAAATTATGTGTTATGAGAAGATTGGAAGCATTAATTAGCAAACCTAGTCATCATGCTTAGTCATCAGAAGCATTTATTAAGCATGCCTAGTCACCATTTTATGATATGATCACATGGATAATTTTAATACCATAAGAAAAGGAAGGTGGCAGTAGAAAGGCAGCAAGGTAGCTGGCCAAGGAGAAAGGAAGAAGGAAAAGAAGAAGAAAAGGAAAAGAAAAGGAAAATGAGGAAAATTTATAGCTATATTGATTTTATTCACAAAAATAATTGATTGGTTATATAGAAAGCTAGGCAGAACTTCAAGATTGGTTGCAAGAGTAATATGTGGCAACACTTGATTAGTTACATGAATCATACAAGGATTTCGAAAGGATTCTTGAAATTTTCATGGACACCTATGGTAGCTACTTGGACCAATCACAAGCCTCCAAGTGAATTAAAACCATTTGAAGCTTGTTTGACAAGAAGACCAAAAATTGCTATAAATAGCAAGGGAGAACCGGTTGAGAGGCCTTTAGGCAACTAAAAACCGGCTACAAACAAGAAGTAATATGGAAGAGAAAAGAAAAAGAAAATAGAGAGAGAGAGAGAGAGAGAGAGAGAGAGAGAGAGAGAGAGAGAGAGAGAGAGAACCAAGAAAATTGAGAAAGGAAAGCTCGGTCCTTTTCTTGCAAACCAATCAACTTATATAAGGTGAGGAGTTATTTGAAAGCATTAAAGTTGTTAAGAAAGTTAGGAGGATTATTTTGGTATGAGTTATACATGAAACCATGCATGTGTGTGAAATATGCTTGGAAGTAATTATTGAGCAAAGCTGTTTCATGCATAAATATATGTGATGGATGGAATAGCAGTTGTTTAGCTGTGTTTGTATGATCTTTAATGGAGGTTTGGAAATGTTTTATTGATTTAAATATGGCCGCATATTGTTCTTGACTTGGGAAAAGAAATAAAGATGGAAATAATTTGATTGTAGCAGAAACTTTAAGGATATGTGCTACCCTTAGGCCTGCCGGTTTTCTTGTTGTGTTAGGATAAATTTACCGGTTTGGTTAAAGTTGAAATCAGTGAATTAAAGGATAACACGAGAAAATGAAAGAATCAGGGATTATTCATGTGATAGAATGGGGGGGGGGGGAATGAAGGAATAGTGGAATTTATCAAGAAAATGGATGAATCAGTGAAAATACCGGACTGTTTTGCTCCAGTAGTTCCGTAATGTTTCTGGATTTGACAAAGAAAGCTTGTAGCTTTGTATTTCATGATCACAGGAGCACTTTGGCACAAGTTTGAGGTTAATCAGATTTACGATTCAAAAGTTATGGTAAAAATAGAAAAAGGTGCCAAATCAGTGACGGGATTCAACTGCTGGAATTTTGCGTTCAAAACTGAACAAAGTGAATGAGAGAATTGGTATTCCATGAGTTGGAAGTTGTAGAGGAATGTCTTGAGGTCATTTTAAAACTGGTTTGATATAATTTGGACTTGTGGATTGAAAGATATGTTAAAAATACCGAAAGGTGTCATGAAGCGAAAATGCAGGATTTATGCCGTTATATATACTTGGTTTATAAGATTGCATTTGTGCTTCTATAATTACTAAGAAACATGTGATTTGATCCATGGTGTAGGTGTGATTTCCTACAAGGATTTGGTGTGTGTTGAGTAGGTAGCATTGCAAATTAACGGTACCCACATCGAGTCTTGATTTTTAAATCCCGGTTCGACTAGGTGTTTTCGGAAATACTATGGCTGTGAAATTCTTGAGTTTGTGAAATACTTGGATTGTTAATTCCTTTTGGGTGATGAAATATTTCCTGTATAATGAAATGATTTCTGGAAATAGTAAGGTATATTTAAAGCAAAGCTTTAAGTAATTAACATTCCTTGGCTTTCAAATCTCTTGGAGTTACAAAGTGTTTTTCTAAGTCAAATAAACATTTTCCTGACATAGATTCATCTTTTTCCAATATATTCAAGAAAATGTTTTTACTTGAGATTTGTCGGCATCAATTGCCAGATTTTAACATCGATCATTTTCTTGAAGATTTACGTATTACAAAGCTTTTGTACATTGAAAAACCATGTTTTACGTGTTACACGAGCTTCCTAAGTTTGGAAAAACTACATTTACTACTAGAAAAAGGATGATTATCAACTGTCAAATTCTATTGGTAGGTGTTCAATTTCTGTTGGTAATACTACTTTACCAACAGAATTTGGCTCGTGGGTAAAATGCTTGTTGGAAAGTGTTACCAACAAGAGATTTTTAAGTCTATTAGTAATTACTAACAGATTTTATTGTTGGTAACATCATATTTCAGTTGGTAATGAATTTTTTGGGGTTAAGTATTTTCTGTTGGTAATTTTATTACATTACCAACAAACTAACGACGTCGTTGGTAAAGTCAGTGGAAATTTTCAAATTGTGTATTTTGTTGGTATTTTTTCCAATTGATTTTTTAGTTGATAATGTTGTTCGTAATTTGTCAACAATTCTGTAGTTGGTATATTTATGATGTTAGTAATTATTATTCATTACCAACAAACGATTTAGTTGGTACTTAATTGGTAAATGTCAAAAAAGAAAACGCGTACGCGTATTGATAGCTTACCAACTACAATTTAGTTGGTACTGCAAACATACTTTGTTGGTAAGCCGTTGCAAGGTGTTGTTGTTACGTACCAATAGCGATCTGTTGGAAAGCACTTATAGATTGCTATTAGTATGTACCAACTAATAAATCTATTGGTATACACTTGCAGTTTTGTGTTGGTGATTTCTATTAGTATGTAGCAACAAATAAATCTATTGGTAAGCACCTGCAAATATATGGTAGTAAATAGCAACAGATTGTGTATTGGTAACACTTGTAAATTTCGTTTGATATGCACTGACAGATTATTTGTTGGTAAGTACCAATTGATTTTTCATTAGTAAATAGAACTATGTTATCACTATATAATCCATAAATATATTTAATAAAGTAATCCTACATAATATTAAAAGTACATTCATACCAAAAGTCATACATCCATATTTAAAGAACATCAATAATATCCATAACAAAAGTACATCAAACTCTGATGTGGAACAAAAAATAGATAAAGTAAATTTGTTATGAGCTTAAAACAATATTTTATTTCAGTAGTCCCAAATATGAAATAAATTCAAGATCTAGCTCATGAAGCATCCTCTCCCTTGAGTTCCTTGACTTCTGATGTTAAGGATTTCACCTCGGATTGCAAGTGTCCATTCGCTTATTGTAGTTCTTGAATAGCCTTGTATAATGATTCATCAACACTTTACAATTCTGACCTTTTGACATATTCTGTAGATTGTGCTGATGAACAAGATGAAGAGGATGACTTGTATGCAGTAGATTTTTCTAGGCAGCTCAAACTGAGGGATCTTATGTCGTAGACTGTATTACCCTTTTTTGGTGGTCCTATAACTCGCAACCAAACATCAACCTTGTTAACTAGTTTTGTTACTCTCCTTCAGGTGATTGATTTGTTATTAGCTTTGTCTCCTTTTGAAATTCCTCTTGGTACCTTGCTTGTGACAATGAAAACAGTGTAGTATAAATAATAACCCAATAACAAAATTTATACATTCTACTAAAATAGTCCCAACAAAACAGCCCCCCCAAAAAATAGCCCCAACCAAGAACAAGTTTCTAGAGAAAAGAAAACAGAGAAAAGAGAAGATAGAGGGGTTGTTTCAGAGCTTGCATGAGTAGCAACTTCACTACATTTTTCCAGCCACTCACCCTAAACAAAAGGACAAGAACCTCCCTCACTGGAGCCAATTCACTTACATTTTTCCAACCCTAAACAAAAGGACAAGAACCCCCCTCACTGTAGCCACTTCACTCACATTTTTCCAACCCTAAACAAGAGGACAACAATCCCCCTCACTGAAGCCACTTCACTCACATTTTTTCCAGCTACTTCACTCAAAATTTTCTATGTAGTATTATATTACTACTCAATTCAGCAATCAAAAATCAACTCCCCTAAACGAACAACAATCAAGTCAGAACTCTAGCACAATCAAACCAATTGTTCCAACCCAAGTTTCAATATACCAAATACTATTACAACCCACACTTCACAACTCAATCAAACAATCGACATACTCCTCCTCATAATTGCCACAGCAAAAACTCAACAATCCACATTTCAAAGCTCAAATCACTAGCCAACCAACACAAATGCAGTAATTAACCAACACAAATCAACCAATAAAACTTAACTTCTCTTGTCAAGTTTAATAGTATAAAATTAGTATCCAGTCAACTATAACTCAAGCTTAACATTTCACATCAAAGGTATCTCAATCATATATCAGTTTAAACTCAGTAGGCAAAATCAGAATATAGCTCAACACAGTCAACTCAATTCAATTCAAATTTTAGAGCCAATCTCAATATCAGTTGCACAATCTAGTCCCTAGTAGTTTAAGTGCAATCACACAATACCAATTAAATTCTCTGTCTAATTATAACACCAATACTTAACAATCAACAATTCAAATTGCTGTATAGTACTAGTTAATATTGTGGAAACAATAATTTCATTGGATTCCTATTAAAATAACACCGCAATCAGATTAGATCTCGTAAAACTAAAAGTAGAAATATGTTGATCTTGTATTTCAGTGGATATGATACTTATGTATATGTCCTCAGATCGCTAGTCAATAAAGACAAGTTTTGGCGCCTCTGGCAGCTCATGTTCCCCCTTTAACATTAGCCTTTCTCTTTTTAGCACTTGCTCAGCCTTATCTTTAGTGTTTGTTGTGTAAGTGAAGACATAGATGTCTATCTACGAATATTCTCTATGGTATTTCTCCTCTTACGAAATCGTCATAAAATTTTAGTTGTAACGTATTATACATAAGAACAATAATTACAAGTATATTTCGAATGACGAATTAAAAGAAACTGCTATGTATTATACAAGCTTTCTCTTGTGTACAGTTTTTGGGATAGATCCTCCTGAATGATTTGAGGCTCCAAAAACACTCTTCTTGTTGCTAACCTAGTTTTTGACATTTTCTTGAATGCATCACTATCCCAATATGCTCAAAACTCATTGTAATGCTCCTCTTTTATGAAATCATGAGAGATATGTCCATTTTGTACTTCTTCCATCAAGTACCTATAACTGTTATTGGGTTTTTTTTTCCCCATTTTACTCTCATGATCGAATCATATTTGTGGTCCCATTTATATTATTTTTATAGTTTTCCCATACAAAATTACCAAATTAGCATAATAAGCATAAAATACAACCTATAGCTATAATTGGAAAAAATAAATTTAATACTTAGTGCCCACTCAGCTTACCATACATCCCTTGTGGTAGGTGGGACCTTTTTCCAAGTAGGATATGGTCTCGAAAACATAGATTCTATGGTTGGATGAATAGATCGCACTGGTTTGTTGAGCAGCTTGGCATTGCAAAGAATCCTACAATAGAAAAATAAATATTTAAAGATTTTGCTTGATACATTTAGAATGAATACTAAATTTCAGAAAATAACAAATTTTGAAATCACTTATTCATCCCCTTCAATCCAACATTCAATGTTGCCCCTGTGTTGGATATATTCATCTAAAAATTTTGCTTCTTTGAAATATCATATATAAGAACTCCGACTTCTCATAGATGTAGCAATTCATCAACCAAAGGCTACAAATAGACATCGAGCTTCTTCTTGGGGGTTCTTAGGACCAAGTGTTATTGTACTAAAGAAAATGTATGGCTTTTTCATACACATATCAGGTGGTAAATTATATGGTATTACCATCACAGGCTAACACGAATACTTCTTACTAGATATACTAAGTGGACAAAACCATCAGTAGAATGTCCAAGTCTTACATTTCGAGCCTCAGAAGAAAATGCTAGGTGTGTGCTATTGAAAACCCTCCAAGTTTCTGCATTAGAAGGATGACTAATAGTGCTTTGAACGGATTCATGTTCAGCATGCCATCTCATATGCTCAGTTGTAGCTTTCGAAGCATACAATCATTGCAATCTTGCTGTTAATAAGAGGTAGTGCATTCTCGCATATGCTACATTTTTCTCCATGCCTGAACTTCCTATTTTTGGCTTCCATCTAGGATGGTTGCAAAACATACAATGTATGAACCTAATACACTCTTTTCGAAAAAGCATATAGCCATTTACACAACAATCTATTTGTTCATGCGGAAGTCCTAACCCAGACACAAGCTTTTTTGTCTCGTAAAAGTTTTTAGGCAGCTTATCCTCTTCAGGTGTGACATCTTTAATCAATTGTAATATTGCATCATAATAAGCTTCAAGTAAGTTATAATCAGACTTAATATTCAGAAGTCGCACAACTATGGATATCTGAGAGTGGCTACAGCTTGTGTGAAACCCTAGATAAAACCAACCTTAGAGTAAGGGGTCGGGATGCATATCATATTTTCTTGCATGTATAAATATATTTTTATATGATTTTTTGTGCTTTGGATATGTGATTTGTAGTCTAGATGGCTTATTTGTGTTTATTGAGTAAGAAGGGAAAAATGGTATTTTTGCTTGAGAAGGAAATAGGGAGATAGATTGAGGATTAAATAGAAAAAAAAAATATTTGGGAGATAAAATAACAACAAGATTTATTGTGGTTTAGTGGTTAGATCTTTGGAATAAATCCTTGAGGTCTTGAGTTCGAATTCCATCATTAGAGTTTTAGCATGATTAAATTTTATTTTTGGATAGGAAGGCTATATTTCGGCCCTTGCATGCCTTAGGGAAGAGTAGGAGTGTTGTCCTAAGGGAGACATAATAGGAATGTCCTAATCCAACTCTTGTGCCCTACAAAAATTTCTAAGGGATTCATACTCTTCTTGATCTCTAGCTTTCCTTACTTCTTAACCCATTAGGTTGTTCAATTTATCTAAGCCAATTTTATTTCTAGAAAATTTCAGTAAAGTTCTGTGGCTTTGAAGGTTCGAAAATGTCTATGTGAGGTATCTTCTTGACCGAAAATGGGGAGGAGTTGTGGAAGGTTCCCAAGAGAATTAATCTCCATGGTTGAACCTTCAAACTCCAACCTATGTATGTTCATCTTCTTCAAGTAGTAAACTAAAAAACTTTTCTAGCTTCTTGATTAGTCCAATTGTCAAAATTTTCAGCCATCTTTCCCTTTCAAATGCTGCCAGAAAAATGACCATTTCACTTAGCTTGAGGACTGAAAATTCCAACCAAAACCGAGCTGCACAAAAGCTGTGCAAACCAGGAAAATTTCTTGGACAGTTTCGCAGCTTGGTGAGACAAAAAACCAAGCTGTTTCTTCTAGCTTTTCAATTAACAATTCAACCTTATCCTTCCTCCACAAAGAAGGCTGGAAACTAGCCTTCGAAGACCTCCTAATATCCCTTCAAACCTGCAGCAAATCGGATGAACCATGGCAGAAAAATCTGCCCAGAAATTTCCAGCAAGCTTATGAAAAGCTAATCAGAATTTCTAGTTTTGTTCCTTCATCACCCTTATCCGAAACTTCCTCTATTTTTCTGTACAAACTCACCTTGAACAGCCATGAACTGAGCTTCATAATCTTTTCCAGTGTTCTGCACGAAAAAGAGCTCTATGGCTGCTCCTAAAATCTCTCCATCAATCACTACAATCAAGCCATTAATTGAAGTCCAAAATTCCAGCAAAATATTCAGCAAACTACCATAGATTACCCCTCCAACAACCAAAAAAAAAAATCCTTCACCATTGCACACCATATTTTGGCCACCCTTAAGCTTATTCGAACAGCATTCATCTCAGTAGAAATTCCAGCAATTCAGTCGGCCAATGAAGCTTCCAAAGAACCTCTAACAACAAATATATACTTACCATATTTGCTACCACAAAATATTCCCTAAATTATTCTTTTTGAATTTTAAACAACCAGCTTTCCTTTTCCTCCCAAATCTGAAAATCCAACTACTAAAAATCTCCAAACCAGTCAACCACCCTTTCCCCACAGAATTTTGGCCAGCCTTCATCCAATCTCTCTATTCTCTCCAAACCTCTAAGAACACCAAGAACACCTACTACCATTTTCATGCCTAAGGCCATTCAAAACCACTTCAATCTTCTCCAAAAACTCCAAATTATACCTACTCATTCTCGTGAATCCATTCCTGCAATTTTTAACATCAAACACTGAAATCAAAGTCTCACCTTTGGATCAAAAACTAGAATTTTCTTGAAGGCTCAAGAACACCTTCAAGGTAAGCATGAATGATCATCTCCATCTTCATTCATCTTTAACTCTTAATGAATATATGTATATACTAATAGAATTTCCCTTTCCTTCTCTCTCTCTCTCGGCGGAATGGTCATTCCCACTATGGCCATTTTTCTTCTTCCTACTTGGACGAATCAAGCTGCCCACGCATGAGGATTCTTTTGAAACTTCTTGAAGGTAGTCATCATTCAAGTAAGCCTCTTCAATCTCCTCTTTAAATTCTAGATTCATATCTCTAGGATGTAGTTGGATGAGGATGGAATATTTGGAGATTGATCATGTGTTTTGTGATGGAGTTGGGATTGAAGCATGAGAATGAATGTGTTTGTATGATGGAGATGAGATTGATGCATGAGATGATTTATCTTGGTTGAATGTATGGTGTTTTAGGGTTTGTTGCATATCTTCATGTCGTGAGTAGTATGAATGATCAAGCATGTTAGAGATTATGTCACCTTTGGTGAATGGGGTTTTATGTTCATGTATTCTTATTAAGGCCATGATTATGATTATGTTAGTGGAGTTTGGATCATGTGTTGGTAGATTTGGATCTATATTTTTATTCATGACTTGGATGTTTTGTTGATTGGTGTAGAGTGTATGTTCATGATTATGGTTAGCAATAGGAATTATAATCATGACCTTGTTGTTCCTAAACTAATTTTATTTCATCAATAAAATGATTAATACTATAATTTCTTCTAGTGATTTCGAAAACCCTAGGAAAATGTGAATTTGGACTCTTATATAAAATAATGATATTTTAGTCAAATAAATGATAGCTTTTATTTAAAAAATAAAATATATAGATATTATATAAAATAATAATATCAAATAAAGCATTTTATATAAATAATCATAATAGGTAAAATATTAATTTTGTAAGTCTTATATTCATAAATACTATTAAAATTTATTTATTACCTTTTAATCAAAACCTATTAAAATTTACTTACAACTAATTTTAGTTACCAATTATTTTCTAACAATTAATTATTAATAGATTATTACTTTAAATAATTCCATCTAGGTCCTAGGACCCTTCATCAAATAAACCCTAATTTATTTATAGCAAGATTTAAACCTTTAACTTATTAGTATCTAATTCACAAACCTTAGTTATTTTAATATCATGCTAGATTTATCTTACAAACCCTTTATTTATTATCTGGCCTTAAAGCTTGGGACATTAGGGTCATGATTGTAGTAAGTTGAGCTAGGTTTATTTGTGAAAGTGAATTTTGGCTTGAGTTTAATTATGGCTTATGTTTACCCCATGCGGGGTTAGGTCAGCTTTTGGAGATCTTTGTTTTATCTCGAGCAAAGGATCATGTAAGCTCCTGCATAAAACTTGTTTGTTGTAAAAGGTTACTATGGCAAGCTAAAAACGAAGTTTGTGAGCACTGATTTGGTAAAGGCAATTAAGGACAGTTTCTTTTCTTGTTTCAATCACACCAATTATTTAAAAATCAACAAGTAGTTTTACTCAAACACCAAACTATTTCTAGAACTAATTTTTGACAAAGACTTTGGAAACCCTTGATTGCCATTTTCAAGTAAAGCTATGTTTTATCAGTTTTCTCCCAAGTGGGATGAACTACATTGAATACTCAATAAGGGTAGGCTAGTAGCACTAGTTTTGAAGAGCAAGAGTGAGTCTTCTGGCAGGAGGCTACCACCAGAAGATGAACTCAACTTAGAAAAACGCCAGTACTACTTAGTCATGCCGGTCCGAGCTAGCAGGTTTCAGTCATGTGGACTGTGTGTTGCCGGAGTGGACAACCGGTTTTGTTTGGGTGTAGAGAAGGAGGAGAATCTTACCCGGTGGGCGACCATCTACCTTTTGTCAGTCTGCACAAAGTGTGGCATTTTGACCGTTTTTTGGTTATGTGGCCCAACGTGTGGTAACCCATGGCCGCCCTTTTGAGTGGTTGATTTAATTGTATAGAATGGTTGGAAAAGCCAAAACGCCACTCTTGATTTTGAACATTGTTTATTGCTTACCAGTATTTTTCTTATGAAGTTCTTACACTTTGTATTCATGAACTGTTTTCACTGGACACTTAAAGCACACACGGACTTACTGAGATTTTTATCTCATTACCCTTTTTACCATGATTTCAGGTCAATTCTACTGTGGGGATGAGTAGCTAGTTGTTGCCTGCTTGGAAGATATTCTGTTATCTATTTTATGTAATGCTTTGGGAGTTGAGAGTAAACAATTTTTATTTTGGATTTGTTTTGAATTTTTGGATTGTAATAAGTTTAAATTTTAAAGTATTGTTTTATTTTTGTTTGTGTGACTTAGTTATAAATACCCCTTATCATTTGGACGGGGCGACATCCCCGGCCCTTTTGGGCCTAGGTAGTGGGGTGTTATAGCCTAGCCATAAATGCTCATCTGCATCATGTAGTAGATCATAGAAACTTTGTGCATTCGTATTAGGCTCTTCTTCCATCTGTATAGTTTTATTAAATCTTATATCATATCCTGTTGCATCAAATACCATTTCTCTAATTTGATAGCTTACAATAGGACTTTCCTCCCTTTCATCATCAACCTCTATGCTATTCCTTCTCTATGAACTAAAAATATAAGGTTCCCCATGAGCATGCCATTGATAGTAATTTAGGATAAATCCCTTCTGACACAAATGTAACTTTACATCATCTACCTCAGAAAACCTACGATTTTTGCATTGTGAGCATGGACACCTTATTTTTCCTCCACTAGTAAAATCAACTTGTGTAGTTGCAAATTGAACAAAATTATCAATTCCATGAAGAAACTCCCATGTTAACCCGTTTTTATTTTTACCAAGTAAAAACCTATTATACATCCATGCTCAAGCTTTTGTTATCATATCAACCTACATTTGAAGACAAGCTATATCACCCATTCACCCTAAATACACATAAGCTTTTACACATTTCCCATGCATATACATACATATACAAATGAAGGTCAAATTTATAATAGATAATACCACCACCAAGGAACAAAAAGAAAAAAAAGATAGAATAGAAGGATGCCAGCATTAAGATCATACAATACCCAATAGAATTATCCATTGTTTTTGTTAGAACCGACATCAACCAGAGAAAGTAAGTATTAAGGTGGATTGTTCATAGTAAGAAAAAAATATTGTGAGTAAATTACAACCACATAGCCATATAGTAGTAATTACCATAAGCTCATTCCACAAGAGACATTCAAGGCTTTCCTTGTTTTCTAATGCAATCACAAATATTTTCTAACACATTGTCCTAAAGAGCTTATCATGACTTTATGAGGAAAAGAAAGGCAAATGGTAATGTGAGCCATCAAATAACTTTTTAGCAGATGATAATTTGCACCATGTTATAACTTTTTAACATACTGCCTACAAATGATTAATCATTAGCATGTGTGGATAAATAAAGCAAAACTGCCAATCATAGTGTACTAGTGTACTTGGTGAAATTTGCATGGCTATTTCTGTATTTCATATCTATGTTAAGAAAAATGTTGTTCCCTATTATTGTTTCTCAAAGAGAATCAAATGGATGCCTACAAAACTTATTTTAGCTAGCATGTCAAACAACTTGTTTTGGCTTCTCTTTTGTTGCGCACACAATTGAAAACCATTTTCCAAACAACTAGTTGGAAAAGGGGAAAATATAATATTTATAACCAGCCATCACCCTTGAGTTCAACACTAAAGAATGTAATATATTCATCGACTATTTCTACCAGTCCTTTTTCCCTTTTGCCCTCATGGTGTCCTTGTAGGTCCACTAGGGTCAGGGGTAGCTGCTAAAACTTGATGGATAGTACAATAGACTTTTCGGGCTCCGAAAAATCTAATGCAAAAAGATATAGAATAATAGCAAGATTCAAAATTTGTAAGGGGTCAATGTTTCATGCGATAATGGAGCATTCTAGGGGAATGAAATTTTCCAGCATATATGGAGTATGTATGTGGTGTAAATAGGAGGCTATCAAACTCTTAGTTCAGCTAAGCCTTCAATGCAGCAAGTTAATTTACAAAATATGATGGTTGTACGTATGAAATATTGCTAAACATGCAAAGCCATTCTATTGAAGTAATCACTGCCATTCTCCAAACCTTATGTGCCTTTGATCTGTATGTGGTAAAAGATATCAAAGTGAGATCAAAATTGTATAGCTGGCAAAATATGCAAGAAACCGAACAAGACACATCATCTATTATTTTCTGTAATCTCTTCTAGAATCTCAGTTATGCTCAAATTTGTTTGCAAGGGAAGTTGCAGGTACAAAAGTATACTACTTGTATATGTCATTATTCTGTGGTCAAATCAAACCACTTCTTAGTTCATTTTTTGGCTAATAAAAAAACTACATGTTTCCATATAATGGACATATATGTATAACATACAACTCGAGATAAATTATAATTTTAGTAGTTTTATTCCAACTCCAACATCCTCTCCCACATCACATCATGCAGTTTTAATTCATTGCTGCTGCTGCTACAGTTTTCAACCACTGCTTTTTAATCAAGCAATATTTTCAACTTCTAACAACAAAGTAAATTATTACTTTCACAATATCATACTACCCAATCACTATGGAGCTAGTTATGTCTGAAGGGCATAGAAAACGAAAAAACAGGACACACAACGGAAGCGAAGATAAAAAACTAGAAAAAACCAAGAACAGGGGAATCCCGATTAGAGCCAACGCCAGCTCCGGCAGCCCTAGCCAGCACCTGTTGTACTTTGGCGGGACTCCAAGGTTAAAATTTTTTTTTTACCTCTTTTCCTCATTCTAAGAGTTGGCTGGACCAGAATGTCTGCAACCGGGGTAGGTGTGCTGGTGGAAGCCTCTGGTGTGATTCCTACAAGTCTCCTACTCCATCTTGGCATGTAGGTGAACGCCAGTCCCTTGATCTTCCACTATATGGCTTACCTAAATATGTTTGGTGAACAACTACAGACTAAGGAACCTTTTTTTCTAGAGAGAGAGAGAGAGAGATCTGGTTTTTTACAGAGAAGAAGCCGTCTCAGAGAGTGTATGTTCTCACAACCACAACGTTGTTTCTAATCCTCCTGTTTAACTTAAATAAAACCCTAGGTTAAACAGGACTGGCCATTAGACTCTTAGTTTAACCTTTTGGGTTTAATTATTAATTATTCTAATTAAAACCACCTTAATGGCCCAATTAATAATTAATTTTTCAGCCCAAATAAACTAGTCCAATTAATAAGCCTATGTTAGTTTTGTCCCAGGTTAATCTTTAATTATTTAAACTGGGCCAAAACCGTAAATAATTAATCAACTCACTAAATTAATTTAATTAATTATCTCTCAATGGACCTTTATTTTATTCTAGCCCAACAATTAAATCAGGCTACTTAAATAAAATAAATTCTATTTAATTTAAGATCAATTCTTTGGCTCGTATTTAATTAGGACTTATGGTCTATACTGGGGACCAAAAGACATACTGCCTTGACTATTAAAATGACCAAAATACCCTTGACATATAAATAGCTGTATTTTGCATTTTAAATATTTTCTAATATCACCATAAGGAAATATTGACCCCAAAGACAGTGCTGTGTTAGCAAAGTCTCTGACCTATAGGCGTAATAACTAAAATACCCCTCTATACATCGTCGTATATTTAGAGAGAAAGAAGTGTACTAACACCTCTCTAAATGACATCTACTATCCTTAAGCCTTTAGTCCAATGATCCACAACTTCCTGGATTATTTCCACTTTCCAAGGGAGCTACACTAAAGTAAACATCCAAATCATATTTCCCAGGGCCCTGGATATTTAGATCATTCAAACAACCACAAGAGGCGATATAGTATAGAAACTATCTTGTACAAGTTTGTCTTAACTAACTAGTCACACATACCCAACATGCAAGTATATTAGCCCTACGATAGAACCTCAACTATAGCATATCAAAGTATATGCTTCCAGCTTCGTCAAATCACCAACTCATACTCAAGTCGTAGAATACTAGTCCACATTGTAGCAGTAGTAGTCTAGGTTTCTACCATATAGTACTTTTAAAAACTATTACTATAAGTCCTGTTCTACGTATTCAAATTACGCTTATGTCATAAAGTGAGTGGACTACTCACTGGCTAAAGGTAAGCCATTCCCCATTTAGAATTCACAGTATAATAACCTAGACATGATGAGATTTCCATTCTCATCAATTGGTTAAGAATGAATGTTTATGTGTTAAGTAACCTGTGATCCATACTTTACTGTGAAATACCTCCGTTCACATGGACCACTTACTTAAACATAATGGGTTTTTTCCAAACGTAATTGTGCACAAATAAAATTGTAAATTCACAAACAATTTTTGAAAATAAATTCTTTTATTAAACCATTCGATTTTTACATCAGAAACCTAGTCTAAGAGGGCATACATCCTAACAATGTCAGAAAACATTAGAACTATCCACCCCAGATTTCCTAGTTGTATGCCTTAATCAAAAAGTAAAGTATGAGTTCTATGCATTCACTGCTTGAGAAGAGAAATAAAAAAAATAAATAAGAATACATAATTGTAGAGCCAATAGACTATATAACCCATGTAAATTTGTGCAAAACCAGCATCACTAAAGAAAATGATATTCAAAGGTTTCCATACACCAAGAATTAACTATTACCCAAAAAAAAAAAAAAAATCCTTCTTGTTACTCAAAAACAGAGGGGGGAAAAAAAAAACATAAATGGCATCCTTCTTGTATGCCCCTATTATTGTTACTCCAAAAAAAAAAAAAAAATTCCAGAGCCAGAAAAAGTTCATGCAAAAGAATAGTAATTCCTTCTTGTCTTGCTTTATAAATAGAACAAAAACAGAGAGAAAAAAAATACATAAATGGAGCAGTTTATTTAGGCACTAATGATAGGTTTCAACAAAACCAAATTCTTTTATTAAATTTTCTCTCTTATATTATTCGTAAGTAATAGAAGCTTTAGTCTATTCTTCCGTTTATGGATTTACATACATAAAATCAAACATTCCACCACTATATTTGAACTAAAGCAGAAACCCACATTCGAACTGAAGTAGAAACCCACGTTTGAATTAAGGCCACAACAAACATCGCTACAAAAAACCACAAAAGTAAACTCAAATTTCAAAGCCTCGTTTCAAAATTAATACAAATTTCACACATCTCAACACGAAGGTGGCATAATCAAGTTAAAATTTTCTCTCAAACAACAATCAAATAGAAGAAATAGTACAATAAGGGATAATGCTTGCCTACAGTATACTTCAAAGGTGAAAACTTAGGTGAATGTGGCTTCAGATCTGAGAGATTTTGAGGGCTTTTCTTTGTTTCTATGTGCGTTAATGTGTGTCGTAGCCGATGAGAGTGAGAAGCTTGCAGTGAAGAATGGTGACGCTAAATATTAGTAGTGAGAAGCAAAAGGAAGCACCGAGGAGGGTGAGGGTGAGAGTATGATATACAATTTAATTTACTTTTTTTTTTATATTATTACATTTTTTTTCCTTCTTATATTTACAACGTTGAATTATAATTAGTTACTATATTTCTAATTCATATAATATATATACACATATATATACTAAAAATTAATTATATAGATTTATATTTTTGTGTATATATAAATAATAGTAATAAAAATATTTTATGCATAATATATATATATATATATATATATATATATAAACATAATAACTATACTTACACACACACACACATACACACACACACACATAATAACTATCAAAACTACTTAGTTTTTAATTTTAAGTTATTCTATTTTATCCCTCCTTATTGCCTAGACATTTTTTTAAATTCGAAAAAATTAGTATAAATTTTGAAATCCTTTTTTAAACAAATTTAATTTTGAGAATCCAATAAATGCAATTTTTTTTTTTTTTACCTTGTAATTCTTTGTTTCTAAGATTATTGCTCTTATAATTTATGATATAAACATAACCACATAAATATATATTTTAAAGATGAGATAGATATAACCAATTGGACAGATTGCTTGTAAAATAATATATAATATCATTATTTGATTTGATACGTCATATTTCTAATATAATTATTAGGCTCAATTTAGAGATCCTTTCAATTCCAATGAATTTCATTTTAATTTATTAATTTTGAAGCTATTCCCAAATATATCCCCAATATTTGTATATAAATATAAAATATAAAAGTATTGTTTAAATAGAATGATTGAATTTCACTTTAAACAAATGTTAGTCAATAGGCATAATATACCAAATAATTTTAGGTTGTTATATAGAGGTTATACTAGATTATATGGAAAAATATATCCAATTACTTTCAAATTTGTTCACGATAATTTTGTCAGCGATTTCAAAAAATCTAACAATTGGATCTCTAATTTGATATGTTTTTCTTTATAAACGCATTAGGTTTTAGGCCGTTATATAAAGATTATACTAGATTATGTGAAAAATATATCTGATTACTTTCAAATTTGACCATAATAGTTTTTTTTTTAAAACAATTTTAACAATATATCTAAAGGTTTGATTGTTAATTTGATATGCCTATCTTTAAAAATGCATTAGGTATTGGACAGTTATTTAGAGATTACGCTGGATTATGTGGAAAAATATATCAATTACTTTTAAATTTGGTCATAATACTTTTTTAAATAATTTTAACAAATCTAACGGTTGAATTTTTAATTTGATATGTTTATCTTTATAAATAGGTTATGTTGTGGGCCGTTATATAAAGATTATACTAGATTATGTGACAAAATATATCTAATTATATTCGAATTTGGTCACGATACGTTTCTTCATAATTTTAACAAATTTAATGGTTGGATCGTTAATTTGATATGTTTATCTTTATAAATGCATTAGGTTTTGGTCCATTCTATAGAGATTATGCCAGATTATATTGCAAAAAATATCTGATTACCTTCAAATTTGGTCACGATATGTTTTTTAGTAATTTCAACAAATCTAACTACTAGATCATTAATTTGATATGATTATCTTTATAAATGCATAAGGTTTTGGGCTGTTATATAAAAGTTATACTAGATTATATAGAAAAATATATCCGATTACTTTCAAATTTGGCCATGATAATTTTTTTAGTGATTTCAAAAAATCCAACGGTTGGATCTTTAATTTGACTTTCTTATCTTTATAAATATGTTAGATTTTTTGCACTTACGATATTTTTTTATAGTAATTTTAGCAAATCTAATAATTAGATTATCAATTAGACATGTTTATCTTTATAAATGAGTCAGATTTGTTCCGTTAGATAGAGATTATGCTAGATTGTATAGCTAAATATATCCGATTACCTTCAAATTTAGTCATGATACTCTTTTTCAATAATTTTAGCAAATGTAATGGTTGGATTGTCAATTTGACATGTTTATCTTTGTAAATAAGTTAGGTTTTGGGTCGTTATGTAGAGTTATGCAAGATTATATAGCTAAATATATCAGATTATTTTCAGATTTGGTCACAATACTTTTTTAAGTAATTTTAGCAAATCTAACGATTAGATTGTCAAGTTGACATCCTTATCTTTGTAAATGCATTACGTTTTTTTGTCTTTATATGGAGACTATGCTAGATTACATAGCTAAACATATCAAATTACCTTCAAATTTAGACATAGTACTTTTTTTAGTAATTTTAGCAAATCTAATAGTTAGATCATTAATTTGACATCCTTATCTTTGTAAATGTTTTATATTTTAGGTCTTTATATAGAGATTACACGAGATTATGTGGCTAAATATATTCGATTACCCTCAAATTTGGTCACAATGCCTTTTTTAGTAATTGTAGTAAATCTAACGGTTGGACCGTCAATTTGACATGCTTATCTTTGTAAATGAGTTAGGTTTTGAGCCTTTATATAGAGATTATACTAGATTATGAGGCTAAATATATTCGGTTACCTTTAAATTTGGTCACAATACCTTTTTTAGTAATGTTAGCAAATCTAACGGTTGGATCGTCAATTTGACATGCTTATCTTGAACAAATCTATTTTTCTTCTACTTAAACTTCTACCAACGACCCCACTTCAGTTGATATTTCATTGGAATACCAATTGGGAAAAAACATTCCTCTCCCCTTTACCAATAGATTCCCATCAGACATAGTAATTTTAGCGAATCTAACAGTTGGATCATCAATTTGACATCTTTATCTTTGTGAATGTGTTACGTTTTGGGTTTTTATATAGAGATTATGCTAGATTATGTAGCTAAATATATCCGATTATCTTCAAATTTGGTTACAATACTTTTTTTTAGTAATTTTAACAAATCTAATAGTTGGATCGTAAATTTGACGTGCTTATATTTACGAACGAGTTAGGTTATTGGCCGTTATATAGAGATTATGCTAGATTATTACCTAAATATATCCAATTATCTTCAAATTTGGTCACAATATGTTTTTTAGTACTTTTAACAAATCTAATGGTTGGATCGTCAATTTGACGTGCTTACCTTTATGAACGAGTTAGGTTTTAGGTCGTTATATAAAAATAATGCTAGATTGTTTAGCTAAATAAATCCAATTACCTTCAAATTTGGTTAAAATACTTTTTTTTATTGATTTTAAAAATTCTAATGGTTGGATTGTAAATTTGACGTGCTTATATTTATGAACGAGTTAGGTTATTGACAGTTATATAGAGATTATGCTAGATCATGTAGCTAAATAAATCCGATTACCTTCAAGTTTGGTCACAATACTTTTTTTTTAGTAATTTTAACAAATCTAATGGTTAGATCATAAATTTGATGTACTTTATTTACAAACGAGTTAGGTTATTGGCCGTTATATAAAGATTATGCTAGATTGTGTACCTAAATATATCTGATTACCTTGAAATTTGGTCAAAATACTTTTTTTTTTAGTACTTTTAGCAAATCTAATGGTTGGATCATCAATTTGATGCGCTTATCTTTATGAACGAGTTAGGTTTTAGGTCCTTATATATAGAGATTATGCTAGATTGTTTAGCTAAATAAATCTGATTACCTTCAAATTTGGTTAAAATACTTTTTTTATTGATTTTAAAAAATCTAATGGTTGGATTGTAAATTTGACGTGCTTATATTTATGAACGAGTTAGGTTATTGGTCGTTATATAGAGATTACATGATTACTAAAATGAAATGAAATGTTTATACCAGAATTACATGAAATGTTTATACCACACATGAAATCCTACATACCTAAAATTACATGATTTATACCAGAATTCCTAAATTCCTGAAATGAAATGTTTTACTCCTGAATTCCTGCACATGGGTTTTCCATATAAGATTTTCATGATTTCCTGAAATTGCTAAACATGAATTTTTTTAGATTCAATACCTGTATTACTTGAATTCTGGATTTCCTGCATATGAATTTTCTAGAAACACCCTAATTTACCTGGATTCTTGAAATCCTGAAAATGATTTTTCCAGTAAGGGCACATAGATTTTACTACCTGCATTTTTGGATAAACATGAATTCCTGATACATGATTTTACCTATTTACAATGAGTGCAAGTCTACCAACTTGTCTTGTTGCTACTTGCTTTACTATTTAATCTTGGAAATAGTACTCAAATTTACCAGTTGTTTCTTTAAGGAAAACACTAACATATATGGGACTCATTGAGTGTTTAGCACTTACACGGGTTCTATTCTTGACCCCATTTGGATACCACTACCTATCAAAAGATTCCCGAATGTGCCAAGGAGGAGACAGTGTTAAGGATGACTGTGGGGATTTAGATATTATCCATACTTGGTCAAAAGACTTAATCTCTTGATGGCTCTGTGAATCAGATTGTTCTTGTACTTAAAGTAATATTTTGAAAAAAATTTCGCTGTATTGTAAGTTGTTTTTGTTATAAAGACCCTTTATCCGGGAAACAGATGGGGCAACGTCCCACAATGTAAGGACTTCTACGATATGAATATATAGGGTGTTACAAATGGTATAAGAGCATATGTTGAGGTGTAGTAGAGACCTTAAGGGCATTTGATTATGCCTATAGTCTATAAGCGGAAAGATAGGTATCAAGATGGAATCCTTTGTAGAACTCGAGATGATACCTATATTTGAAGTATTCCCTTTTGATGAGTCTGAAGAGGTAGTAGTCGATATAGTCACGATACTCTTGAATTCCATCTCCAGAGATCAATTGAGATTTAGAGGCCTAATGCATTTAGTATGATATGCTTCGGGGATATAGTCGCAGCTATAAATTAGGGATGCGAGTATTTATATATACCATACTTGAACTGTAGGTTACACCTTAAATACTTGGTTGTGATAGATATGTACAATTGTATTGACATAAGAGTACCTGGAACATACTAAAACATCGAGGTTAAGAGTGCTCAGATAGGAGAAATATTAGGATGGGTGACCTCTGCGAAGTAGTTTTGGTTAGAAAAAGGAAGCTAATATTATAGAAGGAGAAATGTGGTTGTTAGGATATGTATCTCCACAAAATTCTTTTATAGGTTATATAACCTCAGCTATATGATTGATTTCTCAGTATTGTGTTCCTATGACAAATGGATATTAAATGGGTTGTTTCTTGGCATTGAAGGAAGAGTTGAAATGCTGCTAAAATGTACTAGATGGGGATGTGTAGGAAATCAAGTAGGAGAAAGTGCAGGAGATCAAGTAGGAAAAGTCCAGTTGATACTCCTGACCCTACTACACCAGGAATGAAGGCCCAATCTATGAGAAGTGAAATGACACAAGTTTTGCATACCATGAATACATTACTTCAGCATATTGCTGAAACCTCAACTCGGAAAGAGCAACACACTGAGGATGGATTGGATTGAACATTAAAACGATTTTTTAAATTCCATCCTCCTTAATTTCAGGGAAAAGTTGACCAAGAACAAGAGGCCGAGTCATGAATAGAATAAATGGAGGATATTTTTCAAGCTTTAGATTATTCAAAGTAAAGAAAAATGTAATTTGCTACATTTACACTTTAAGGACCTACAAAAGATTGGTGGTTGAGAAAGAAAAAGGCAAGAGAGCAAGAACAGAGAGAATGGACATGGAAAGATATTTTGGAGAAATTCAAGAGCGAATTTATTCCTTGATGGGTGGTTGAAAGAAAAGAGGAAGAATTCCAAAATTTTAGGCAAGAAGAAAGGACTAATGGGCTGTATGCCGATGTGTTTCCCCGACTTGCAAAATATAGTCCATTATTAGTGCAATTTGAGCCATATAGAACTCAACAATTTATAAAAGGATTGTGACCTGAGTTGAGAAGAACATTGATTTCAATGGCTCCAAATGGATATAGTACTGCTGTGGAAATAGCCTCTTGATTGGAAGAGGATAACTTAGAGCAGCTTAGACAAGATCGTAAGAGGAAAACTGATTCAAGTAAAAAACCTAAAGAGAAATTTCCAAGAAAAGAAGGACTAGTTCTGGAAAAGAAAGAATCTAAGCAGTGTAATTATTGCCAAAGGATTGGACATAGCTACGAGGATTGCAGAAGAAGACCTAATCCATGTTATCGTTGTGGAAAGATGGGTCATTCTTTAGCTAATTGTCCATGTGCTAATAAACAAGGAGATAGGCCATCTAGACCAGAGAAACTCAAGTCAAGATGGTGAAAGTAGAGACCGGACCCAACCAAGCGCAATCAACTATTAAGCTAGAGTCAAAAGATGAAATGGAAGCTATATATAAATTTCGAGGATGAAATTTTTTTGAAATGAGAGAAGAGTGTAACATCCCTCCCATTTTGTGTGTAAATGGGTACTACTTTATATTAAAGAAGTATATGTAAGGATGTGTAGAATAATAAATGTTAATTTAATCAGGCGACTATTTTGAGGCTATAAAATTTTTTTTGCGAATTAAGAAAAATCGGGGAAAAAATTGGGAATTTTGAGAGACATCATTATATTCAGTTTAATGAGTAGATTTCATTGGTAAAAGAAAAAGTTTTCCCAACTTGAATAAATAATGGACTGAACTATGATTATTTCTTGAGGAAAAATGGTGGATTTTGAGAAAAAGAAAGCCAATGGTGAATTGTGATTGGTTGTGAGATGGTGCATTAATTAGCAAGCCTAGTCATCATGCTTAGTCATCATAAGCATTTATTAAACATGCCTACTCACCATTTTATGATTAGATCACATGGATAAATTTTATACCATAAGGAAAGGAAGGTGGCCGTAGAAAGGCAGCAAGGCACCCGGCCAAGGAGAAAAGAAGAAGGAAAAGAAGATGAAAGGAAAAGAAAAGGAAAAGGAGGAAAAATTATAGCTATATTGGTTTTATTCACAAAAATAATTGATTGGTTATATGGAATGTTGGGTATCTCAAGCTCGTATCTTATACGGCGCAGAGAAAAATAAAACGAGATACCATCCAAGGACCAGCCTATGTGTAGAAAATAAGACATAAAGATAATAAAGGTAGCAGCTTTTTACCTTTGTTTGATCGTCCGAAGAACAAAAAGTTCTTCTTCAAGTTGAGACGCGATCCAACAATCCTCTTGATCCAACTCACGAGAGTGGAACGTCTAACCATTATAATAACAGTGTGTGATTATCTCTAACAGTAATTCATACAGAGGAATACTCAAGCACCAAAATTTCCTCTGCTAGCAGAAAAAAGTGGCGGCTAGGGTTGTTTCACGTTTTCAGCAAAACGAGAAAAAAAGAGAGAAGAACGTTGGTTGTGTGTCTAGGGTTAGAGATTTCATATGTTGTCTGCCAGCTAGGGTTTCGTGTCCCTTCTATATGTTACACGAAATACTTGCTAAAAAATCCTCCATCCCAGAATTCTAAAACAGTTAGAATTCCCTAATTGTAATTGGAAACATCAAGTTCTCACAATTACAATTTGGACCACAAATTATAACTAATTATAATTTATCCACAACAACTTCTCTTTCTCTCAATTAACCCCACTATGTTATCTAATAACATCTTGAGTATATAATCCTCTATTGTATGTGACCTATTAGGTTTCCCAATCAATTGGTAGAGAATATGAATTAATCCAAACGTCTTTGAGATTAATAATCCATAATTAATTAGAATTAATCATATTAATTCTAATCAGGATTGATTTATTAATTCATCAATTAATAAACCTATATTCCCAGATCATGAGCAGTATCTAGCAATACATCATGACTACCCAAGAGTCCAGGAAGTCAAGTGGCTTAACATGAACCCTTCAATAACAAATTTTAGTGCAATTAATTCATTTCACTATACAATATCTCATTCGGTTTGGAATACGGAATTAGTGCAACTCATTCCAGAATTAATTCTGACCCGAATATAATAGTACTTGTATCAGGAGCCCACTACTCTAGATATGTATCAATTGGTACTATTTCCAATACACAATCACCTTGGCCAAGAACTTCTCGAGTAGTAATTCCTACAAGTGGCCGTGAGATATTCGCCCCTACTATTAGGAGTGGTGAATTCTTTATTGACCTTCTCAACTACTTTCATTTACCTCATAATGTACCCAATACCCATCCCATAGGCGACCCTCGATCGAGCTCTGGAGATTGGAATCAAAGTACAATGCTCAGCAAACAAAGTACATTAGAGATATCAAGTCTAAGGACACTTGTACATTTGTTATATTGAGATTATATCACTAGCACTAAATAGTTATCCATGTGATTATCTCAAAGTTAGGTCATCCAATGAACTTGTTCCATTAACAAGCATCCATGTGTTAACTTTGAGTATCTTAATACTCATGGATATGAGAACCACCACTTGATCAAATCAGGAAGTCTAACACATACTAGTCTTAATGCATTAATGATGTCCTGTCTCATTAATACTACGACTAGGGACTATTTAAGTACTAATACTATACAGTGTAGTAGGAATCTCATATCATGATTTTCTTAATACAGTGTTGTATCGAATAGTTATATTACTTAAAAGTAAACAAACGAAACTGTAAGATAAATAATGCCTTTTATTAAAATAAAATGTGTCATATAAAATGTATAAGTGATTGCCTCTAGGGCACAATACTAACATGGAAAGCTAGACGGAAATTCAAGATTGGTTGCAAGAGTAATATGTGGCAACACTTGGTTAGTTACATGAACAATCATATAAGGATTTCTAAAGGATTATTGAAATTTTCATGGACACCTACAATAGCTACTTGGACCAATCACAAGCCTCCAAGTGAATTAAAACCATTTGAAGCTTGTTTGACAAGATGGCTAAAACTTGCTATAAATAGCAAGGTGGACCAGTTGAGAGGCCTATAGGCAACCGAAAACCCACTACAAACAAGAAGAAATATGGAAGAGAAAAGAAAAAGAAAATAGAGAGAGGAGAGAGAGAAAGAGAAAACCGAGACAATTGAGAAAGGAAAGTATGGTCCTTTTCTTGCAAACAATCATCTTATACAAGGGGAGGAGTTATTTGAAAGCATTAAAGTTCTTAAGAAAGTTAGGAGGATTATTTTGGTATGCGTTATACATGAAACCATGCATGTGTGCGAAATATGCTTGGAAGTAATTATGGAGCAAAGTTATTTCATGCATACATATATGTTATGGATGGAATATCAGTTGGTTAGTTGTGTTTGTATGATCTTTAATGGAGGTTTGGAAGTGTTTTAAAGATTTAAATATGGCTGCATATTGTTCCTGAGTTGGGAAAAGAAATAAAGATGGAAATGATATGATTGTAGTGGAAACTTTAAGGATATGTGTTATCCTTAGGGCTGCTGGTTTGCTTCTTGTGCTAAGATAGATTTACTGGTTTGGTTAAAGAAATGAAATGAATCAAGGCTTATTCATGTTATAGAATGAAAAAAAAAAAAGAATGAAGGAATAATGGAATTTATCAAGAAAATGGATGAATCAGTGAAAATACCGAACTATTTTGCTCCAGTAGTTTTGTAATGCTTCTAGATTTGACAAAACAAGCTTTTAGCTTTGTACCTTTTGATCATAGGAGCGTTTTGGCACTAGTTTGAGGTCAATTGGAATTACGGTTCAAAAGTTATGGTAAAAATAGAAAAATGTACCAAATCAGTGATGTGATTCAACTACTGGAAATTTGTGTTCAAAACTAAACAAAGTGAACAAGAGAATTGGTATTCCATGAGTTGGAAATTGAAAACAATGTCTTTAGGCTATAGTAAAACTAGTTTGATATCATTTGGACTAGTGGATTGAAAGATATGTTAAAAATACCAAAAGGTGTCATGAAGCCAAAATGCAGAATTTATGCCATTTTATATACTTTGTTTATATGATAGCATTTCTGTTTCTATAATTACTAAGAAACATGTGATTTTATTGTAACACCCCATACTACGTACCCTAAAAGGGCGGGGATGTCGCCCCCGTCCCGAGGACAAGGGGTCTTTAAAATAAGGTACATAATATAAAGCTGAACCAAGGATGTCAAACTTAGATAAATAAAGGGAACTCTTATTACATCGAAGTCAAACTTGAGTAAGTCTAAACATATGCATACATCGATTCGAAAAGAAAACATAAATGAACATCTGTCTCTCAAACATAGACAAAGCAACAAAAGCTCCAACTACTAGACATCCTGCTTGCTTGGTAATGTCATTCTCCTGAAAATATGATATAAAAACAGTGTGAGATTAACATCTTAGTAAGTCCTGTGTGTGCACATGGTACTTTGAACAGTTCGTGCATGCATAGCTGAAAACATTTGCAGAAATATTTGGCAAGTCATAAATAATTTCTCTTTGCAAGGAGTGGAGTTTTTCCATTGTCACACTTTGTACAAAATAAATCATCCACTCGAATAAACAGTCATGGTACCACACTTTGTGCACCATGACAGGATTAAATTACCACACCTTGGGTGTTTTGATAAAAGGTGGGTGTACGGCCCATCAAGTGAGATACTCCTCCATCTCTACACCCAACAAAACCATCTGGGTGTCTATGCCGGGAAATAAAACTTTACCAGGTACAAATGCTAGCTCGGACCGGCCTGACCAATCAATACTGTCGCCTTTTCAAGCAGAGCTTATCTTCTGGAGGTAGCCGTCTGCCAGAAGACTCACTCAAGCCCTCCAAGACTAGTATTGTTAGCCTACCCTTATTGAGTACTCAACGAACATATCCGTGAATTCCTGATTCACAGTGTTTCCATACCTTGGCTTTGTAAAATGTGGTTTTCTTTTAAAAAGATTTTCTAAAACATTTAAGAGAAAGACAGTTCTTGATAAAGGCGTTAGTTGATAAAGCCATTTAGAGAATAAACATCCACGTTCACAACTCAAGTAACCATAGCTCAACAATAGCTTCACAAAGCTTACAACATTTGACTTGCCATCACAAGCATCAAATAAAAAGAGTTTATGCAAGGACTTACGTGGTACGCCTAAGATAAATAAGAATAAAATCAACTGCTTGCTTCTTCAAATAACCTCCAGATCTAGAATCACATAATATCATGATCAAGATCTCAATCAACTTAATCATGCATAATATATCAAGAAGGTCTCGACTTAACCATCAAAATTCACAACCATTATTATCACAACATAACATCACATCACTATCCATTGAACATACTTAACCTAATACTCATCTCAAAATATTCATCTATCCCACTAACCACATTCATCATGCTATCACACTCCCATAGACATCATCAATCACATTGAATCTTAATTTCGACACCAAAGATAAGAATTCTCTTACCTTACAACAACTGGATTAACGAGATCAAGATGCCCCTATAATGATCTTCACTAGTTCACTTGAGAAGGAGCAAAAGTTGTCTTCTTTAATTCCTCTTGATCGAGAGTTAAGAAAGGAAGATAAAATTAGCCCCTATATGGTGTGGTTCAGGGGAAGAAGAATAGAAGAATCAATGGAGGAAAGAATAACAGGACTTTTGCTTACCTTAGGGTGCATTTTGATTTTTAGTCTAATGATTGCTCTTGTGTTTTTCGAAAATTGCAGTGGAGAGTTTGCTGGAAATTTCGTGCAGCAAGGAGGGAATAGATGGCTATTCTAGTTTAGGGTTAGAAGAGTTTGATTTAGGGTTAGAAGATGATGCTAGGAAGGAGTCCTAATTGTTCTAAACTTCTTGGGCAGCAATGGCGAAAAACAGGCAGCTTGCTGTACCCTTTTATTGGCCAAAATTGGGAGGGATTGAGAGAAGAAAAACAATATGAAATTGTTCTCCTAGGCTGGCCGAAAATAGTGCACAAGGAGAGGTTGTGCGTGTTCAGTTTTTTTGTCCAAGACGTGAAAGAGTTTGTGCAGGTTTTGACAACCAAAAATTTTGTGCAAGGTGGATGTTTTTGCTGTACGAAAACTGTGAACAAAAGAGAGAAATTCTGGACTGATTTTGGCTGCTGTTTTTAACGCAAATCTGAGAGAAAAAACTGAGAGTTTTAGGCACTGCAATTGGCTAAGTCAATAAAGAGTTTTGGTGTGCTTTGGAGTGCTGATTTTCATGTAGTATGGTGTGTACAAAACTGGTCGAAATTCTAGATAAAGAAGGAACAAAAATTCTGGTTTGTGTAGCTAAAATAACCCTGAATTGGTTAGAGGTGTTTTAAATTATTTGAGCTAGGTGTAGAAGAGTTTGGATACACCTAGGAGTGCAGCATTTCGTGAGCCATATGCATGCACAAGGCTGACCGAAATTCTGCTAGAAAAGAGGGACAAAACCTGATTTGTTTTGGAGATAAAATAAAATCTGATTTGCTAAAGGATTTAGGATAAGTTTCCCTAGATTGGAAGAGTTTGAGTTGAGCTAGGATTGCTCCCAAAGGTGGCGGCAACTAGGCTGGAATTTTCCAGATTTTTAGCTAGGGTTTTATTCTCAAAATCAACATAGTATTTTGCTAGGAAAATAATAGATTTAATTCAAGCTAGTTAACATAAAATCTGGTTAATTAAATATAAGCTGGAATTTAATTGTTCTTGGCTAAGATTTTCAAAAATTACATGAATAATAGCTAGAATAAAATTAGTCTCTATCTTTATAAAAAAATCCTTGAGTTTGGAAAATAAATATGGAGATTTATCTCCTAAGAAAATGGTGGCTAAAATTCAAAAGAGTAGCTAAGGTTTTAGCTAAAATATTTCTCAAGGAATAGTTAGATAAATAAAAGGTTAAATCCGAAATTCTTTGAGAAATAAAATAAGATCTTTACCTAATATATTTTTTATCTCTAATATTTATCAAGGAGAGTCTTATACCACTTAAAACTTTCTAGAGTGGCGGCTAGCTAGGGTTCTCGACCAAAAGGATGATGGACTCTAGAAGGAAAATTTCAAAAAGGAAGCTAAAATTCGCAAGAGGTAAGATTTGAACTCAAGTCACTAAGGGATAATTACCAGCTCTAACCATTAATCCAAATCAACTCCGATGTTAATAGACCTCTAAGAAATTCCTTTCACCCTACTTGTCATCCCTCTATCTCCTCTACTAACTTTCACCTAAAACAATTCTCAATTAATGCAAACAACACAACTATTTCTCATTAAATAAATTAATGCAAGGACAACCTTGAAAATCACATGCACCCATGCAAAGATATAATTTTAAAATATCACATGAAATGTAAAATGTTATGCAATGCATGACTTTTTCCCCATAGGTCAAAGGTAGTTTTGGGTGGGGTATTACATTTATCCTTGGTGTAGGAGTGATTTCCTACAAGGATTTGGTGAGCATTGAGTAGGTAGTGTTGCGAATTGATGGTACCCACGGTGTGTCCCTTGATTTTTAAATCCCGGCTTGGCTAGGTGTTTTTTGAAATATTATGATTGTGAAATTCCTGAGTTTGTGAAATACTTGGATTGTCAATTCCTTTTGGGTGATGCAATATTTTTGACATAATGAAATGATTTCTAGAAATAGAAATGTATATTTAAAGCAAAGCTTTAAGTAATTAACATTCCTCGGCTTTCAAATCTCTTGGAGTTACGATGTGTTTTTTTGAGTCGAATAAACATTTTCCTAACATAGATTCTTGTTTTTCCGATATATTCAAGAAAACATTTTTACTTGAGATTTGCAGGCATCGATTGCCAGATTTTAACCTAGATCATTTTCTTGAAGATTCATGTATTACAAAGCTTTTGTATTTTGAAAAACATGTTTTTCACGTTGTGTGAGCTTCCTAAGTTTGGAAAAACTATATTTAATTAAGACTTTATAGATGGACTCGCGTAAAGTTCTAAAAAATGAATCCAATAGTTTAGAAAATGATATGTTTCGACTGAGGAATGTGGAATCATTCTACGAGTCAACTGAACTTTGGTTTTCTAGACCCCATTTTAATTACAGATTTTTTATAAAATAAAATATAAGTATTTCACTCAATCAAATGGAAAACCAAGATTATTAATAATTTTGAATTTTTTATTACTCGTTAATCAGCAGTCTCATACATATGATTGAAAATACTTGTTATATCCTGTTTCATGATAAGTTTTTCAGGTTACGTGACAAAATCATAAACTCTTTACACATTTTTCAAGCTACTTGCAAAAATTCCACCATGTGCCATATTTCACGCATCCCTTGCATTTACAAGTTATGGAAAATGAGTGAAAACCTTTTTCTAATTCTTGGTCCTGAATACGTGTTGTGAAAACGTTGAGTACTCAACAAGAGTTGTTATCTTTATACTAACTGATGTTAGAGAGAGATAGCCCCAAGTAACTTGGCAAGTTTTGGGGACATAACATTGGGAGTAGCTAACGCCTAAATAGATGGGCCAAGTGGCCAAAATTCCTGAATAACCGGTCCAAGTGGGCCATAATTCCAAAATAACTGGCCCAAGTAGGCCACACTTGAAATCCTGCATACCTAAATTTACATGATTTAATCCATAATTTTTGAATTCCTGAAATAAAATGTTTTACTCCTGAATTCCTGTACATGGGTTTTCCAGATAAGATTTTCATGATTTCTTGAAATTCCTGAACATAAATTTTTCCAGATTCAATACTTGCATTACTTGAATTCCTAATTTCCTACATATGAATTTTCTAGAAACAATGCCTGATTTACCTAAATTCTTAAAATCCTAAACATGATTTTTCCAATAAGGGCACATGAATTTTATTACCTGCATTTTTGGATAAACATGAACGCTAGATACATGTTTATGCCTGTTTACAATGAATGCAAGTCTTCCAACTTGTCTTCTTGCTACTTGTTTTACTATTCAATCATGGAAATAGTAATTAATTTTTCCAGTTGTTTCTTTAAAGAAAACACTAGCACACAGGTCTCACTGAGTATTTAGCACTCACGCGGGTTTTATTCTTGATACTTTTTGTAGACTAGCCGTTGTCAAAAGATTCCCGAATATGCCAAAGAGTCAGGAGATCGGGTCAAGAATGACCGTGGGGATTTGGATACTACCCGTACTTAGTCAGAAGGCTTAATCTCTTGATGGCTTTGTGTATCAGATTATCCTTGTACTTAAAGTAATGTTTTTGAAAAATTTCTGTTGTATTGTCAGTTATTTTCATTATAAAGACTTGGGGAACATATGGGGTGACATCCTACAATGGGGTGTTATAAACCCCCTATTTATTATGACTAGTGTGCTCTTAGAAGTCATTGCTGGAGAGAATATTTGAAAAGATTTATAGATTTTCAATATGGCTAGAAGGTTGCTGAGCCTAAATTTGTTAAATGCAGTAAACCACTAATGGAAAAACAAATTTGGATTAGAAAGAATAATCTCAAAGCTCACATAGTACATGTTTCTCTAAAAACTACTATAGAAGATGTCTAGTATTTTGACAATGGCTATTCTAAGCATGGAGTAGGTAAGAAGGAGTTCCTTGTTAATTATGAACACAAATAAGGTGGTTATGTTACTTTTAGTGATTTCTAAAAGTATACCTAAACTCTAAACATTATATGTTGATGGTTTGAAGGTAGATTGATAAGTATCAATCAATTTTGTGATGAGAATGTGTATGTTGTCTTTAGCAAAAAAAAAAAAAACAAGTGTTTTGTAGTTGAAAAATAAGAAAATATGTCATATTTGGAAATAGAACATTAGATAATTGTTATTAGATGTGCCTAACCAAAAGCTATAGCTACATGATGGCTAAGATAAATCAGGTAGAATTATGGCATCAAAGCTTAGGACATGTTAGTTATAAGCTAATACATGAACTAAGTTCAACAAGTGTAGTTTGTAGGATAATACCCAAATTAAGAAAAATATGTCAAAAAAAATTTGTGGTTCCTGTCAAAGTGGAAAACATATTAGATCTTCACGCAAGAAAAGTTCAACAGGTAGTGACATCTACAATACTTAATTTTTTACACATGAACTTGCTTGAGCCAACGCAAACTGAAATTATAGGAGGAAAAATGTATACCTTGTTGTGTGGTAATGATTATTTTAGATTCACTTGGGTTAGTTTTCTAAGTAAAAAAATAAATTGCATTCAAAGCGTTTCGAAAATTATGTTTAAAGCTACAAACTTAGAAATGTGTAAATTTGAAAAAGTTGAAAGTGATCATAGATAAGAATTTGATAATAAGTAGTTTGGTGATTTTTGTACTAAGAATGGTATCAAAGAGGAGTTTTCAACACTAAAAACACAGCAACAGAATGGTATTGTAGAACATAAAAGTTAAACTATTTAGGAAATGGCTAGAATAATACGAAATGTTAAGGAGATGTCACATAAATTGTAGGTAGAAGATGTGAATATTGCTATTTATATCGTCATCAGGACTTGGTTTAGGACTCAACTAATAAGATTGCGTATGAAATCTAGAATGGCCGAAAACCTCAATTGAACTACTTTCATGTTTTTTAAAGTATATGCTACATTATTAATGACAAGGAATAGTTGGGAAAATTAGATGCAAGGAATGATGACGAATTTTTCTTGGATATTCTAAAAATAGCATAGCATACTGAGGGTTCAACAAAAAGAGTCAAGTAGTAATGGAATCAATTAATGTTTTCATCGAAGACATCTCGTTAACTGATAAAAAAGAGTCAATAATAATAAGAGATGATAAGGAGGTTGTTTAAGCTAATGAAAAGCCAAATACATCAGAAAGAGTTGACACTAATGAACAAATATATTCTAACAAAGAATAAAATGATGTCCAAAATATACAATCTTCAAGAATAAAGATGTACCATCCATTAGGCTTGATCATTGAGAGCCTAGATGAATCTAGAAAAACTAGAGAAAGGCCAAAGCTTAACAATAGGAACATGGTAAAATATGGTTATTATGGATCAGCATTAGAACAAAAAAATGTTAAAAAAGTATTGACAGCAAGCATTGGATCATAATACAAGAGAGAATTCAATAATTTGAGAGAAATAATGTATTGAAACTTGTGACAGGCTAAAAGGATGAATGTAATCGAAACCAAATAAGTGTTTCGAAAAAGACTGTTGAGCTTGGAAATATTACTAGGAATGAGATTATGTTAGTTGTACAAGGTTATACTTAAGTTCAAGGTATTGACTTTAATGAAATATTTGCTCCTATGGGAAGATTAGAATAAGTCAAATTGTTACTTATTTTAGTTTGTGTCAAAAGCTTTATACTTTAAATGGATCTAAAAAGAACTTTCTTAAATAGATTCTTGCATGATGAAGCTTATGTTGAACAGTTTAAAGGATTTGTCAATCTAGAATTTTCTTATCATATTTGCAAGTTGATGAAAGCTCTTGATAGACTAAAACAAGCCTTAAGGGTATGGTCTAAAAGACTAATGAACTTTCTATTTAAAAAAGGCTACAAGAAAGGAAAAGTAGACAAAACTATGTTGGTTAAAAAACTAGGTGCAGATTTTTTGATTGCTCAAGTTTATGTTCATGACATAGTATTTGGATCAACATCAAAACAGATGTTAAAGGATTTCGTAGAGCTGAGGCAAAGTAAATTTGAAATGATTATGGTTGGAAAACTAACTTTCTTTCTTAGTTTGTGAATCAAATAAATGAAAGACACAATTTTTATCTCCTAGACCAAATATATTCATAACTTAATTAAATGGTTCAACAACGATGGATTAAAAATCTATTTCAACACCTATAAGTGTTAGTTAGAAGTTGTCAAACAATGAAAAAGAACAAGATGTAGATCAACATTTTTATAAAAGCATGATTATAGGATTAGTATACTTGACTGCAAGTTAATTAATATTTCTTATAGTGTTTGACTATGTACTTGATTTCAATCAAGCTCCAGAGAATAACATTTTAAAACTGTTAAAAGAATTCTCAAATATGTTTATCATGCTTCAAAGTATGAATAAATTTTAGCAAGGATTCAAGTACTCTTCTTATTGGATTCAATGTTGCTGATTGGGCTGGTAATTATGATGATTGAAAAAGCACTTCTGGAAGATGTTTCTATCTTAGAAATAATATGGCATCTTGGTATAGCAAGAAGCAAAATTGTATTTCACTATCAATGGAAAAAGTTGAATGTATTGCTAGTGGAAATTGTTGAACTCATTGCTATGAATGAAACAAACATTGGAGGATTATGAAATTATACAAAAGGAGTTAATTGTATATGATAATATAAGTGAAATTGACATATTAAAGAGTCCAGTTCAACATAGAAGAATATAACACATTGATATAAGGCACCATTTCTTAGACAAATTGTAGAATAGAAGATTGTGCAGATTAAATATGGTTCTACATAGAAGCAGTTATCAAATATTCTAACAAATCTTCTAGTTGCTATGCAAATTAAAGAAATGAAAAGCTTTGGGAATTTGTTCACTTAACTGGTAATCTTTGTCATGTTAAAACTATACATAATAAATTTCCTTTAATTGTTATTTTTATTTTAGGAAATTCCTTGGAGAACAAAAATAGGAAAGCCAAATGATATTTGAAACATTTAGAAGATACAAAGAGACTTAACTTGCAAGGACATTAATATTAAAGACCATACACCAATCACAACCCCTTGAAACTAGGGATTTGATTGAGAAAAGAAGACTTAAGATGGTTAAATAGAAAAAAGGGCTACAATCCTTAAACGAAATTTTTTGTTAGATATTATTCAAAAATCCTCAAAGAGGTTTCACTCAACATATATATATATATATATATATATATATATATATATTGTTCAACACTTCATAACCCATATAGAAAGAAAACCCCTAGACATAGAAAAAAAACCACAAAAGAGATCAAATAGGATTCTCACTACTGATAAGGCCTAAATATACCTATATTTTCTTAGCTATTTGAGGTGATTTTGTGATATTTTTTATGCAATAGCTAGTCATTTTCCTTAATATTTGATATTTTACCTGCAGAAAGGTTTTCCTTTGATTTTATGCAGAAATTGAAGAATTTGGAGCTTAAGTGGTCAAAACCAGACTTAAATCGATGCCTACTCAAGAGGCCTGAACCAATCGTAGCTTAGTTATAGAAAAACAGGGCAAAATAGAGGAAAAACAAAGTAAACTGGGGAAATCTAGAGCTGATTTGGCGTCGGCTTAGTGAGTTTGACCCGACACTAGCCCAATTCGAGTTACAGGCGGTTTGAAGTTTGAATTTGAGTAGAATTGGAAATTTCTTAGGAATTATTTTGGTATCCAACTTATACACAGCTTAGACCTTCTGGGGAACAATTTTAGCAGCCTTGGAAGCTTTAAATACAAGGAAAAAACAAGGAAGAAAGGGGGATTCCAAGGATCAAAATTAGAAATCATTTCAAAGAGGAATTCATTAGAAAAAAAAGCATTATTTTGAGAGAGTTTTCAAGAGAGGAAGAAGGGGACTTGTTTACGAGTTCTTTCTTAAACCATTGTTTTCTTTTTTTTGGTACAATGATAAGATCAATATTTTTATTGTAGTTGGATGTTATTTTTAGATTCATGATGTTGAATTAATTTAGTTCTTTGATCAATTGATTATTATTCTTGGTATTTGATTATTTGTATTCATTGAAGAACTAATGAAATTGGATCTTCCTTCTAATGAACTTGGGAAATAGGTTAGGAGACAGTTTCAATTCATTGATTCTATATGTGTTGTTTCTTAACGGACTTGAGAAAAAAAGTTAAGTGTAGAAGGACCTAAGTAATCAAAGATTAGTTGATTTTGCCTAGAGTATAGGGTAATTAGCTAATTTCATATTTTATGTCAACTAGAGAGTAATACCCCGGCCAAAACTACGCTTAGTCCCTATGGGAAAAAGTGCATTGCATGGCATTATGATTGTGCATATAATGATTTAAAGCATTCATATTAGTATATGTGATCTATGTGCTTGTTTTTTTGTATATTCATCTATTGAGTTATGGGAATATTTTATTGTGTTGGATAAGTTTTATTTGATGAATAGAATGTTATGGAAGGGAATATCATGTGTTGGTTGAGGGAGAAAGGAATTTATTAAGGAAAATATTCACAAGAGTGATCATGGTCTAGTGGTTAAGGCTTGGAGTACTTTTCTTGGTGACTTGAGTTCAAATCTCAACTCTTGCAAATTTCTTATATTTCTTTTTCTTATATTTCCTTCCCTAAAGCTATGGCTAAAAATTAGCTAGGGAAGTCTGCCATTTTTGGGCTTGGAAAATTTATCTTTTAATAGCCAAAGGAATTGTAGATAATACCTTATCATTATCCATTACTTTGAACAAATTTTATCCTATCAAAATCTCTTTAAAGTTTGAATTGCAAGATATTATATTTAAAATTTGATTTATTTATTTAATATGTGATTCTTTACTTTAACCTATAAGTTGGCCGAAATTTGGGGGCAATATACTTGTTTGGGTTTCATTTATCTTGTAATAATTTATTATTATCTTAACTAGATAAATAAGATTTTTGAAGAGTTAAATATATATATATATATATATATATATTTTTTATATATATTGTGAGGGATAAATTTCTTCATTTTTACACCAAAATTTCAGCTATTTTTCTTCAAAGAATTTTGGACTTTAGGAAGCCTAAGGAAACTGAAATTATTTTATCAAAATTCCTTCTTGTGACCGAAATTAAGTGATAAAAAGAAAATAGGAATTTTCCTTGAGATAAAACACTTTTCCTAACATCTTGGATAGACCAAACCTTTATCATATCTCTTGAAGATTGAATTTATCATAATCCTAGACTAGCTAACCGAAATCCCAACCTCTCTTGCTCATACATTTTAGCCATCACTAGTGCACACACACACACACACACACACACACACACACACACAAACGGAGACACAAAATCATTCTAAGCAAAACACTCTCATTCTTGCACCAAAATCTGAAACAAGGATTCCTCTCAAACTCTCTCTCGATTTCTCTCATTTTAGTAGAGCAAGAAGCTAATTTCTACCACTTCTTCTTCTACTTTTGTTTACTCAACCAACACATGAGAAAAGACCAACCTTTGGTCATTGTTGGTCGTTTTGACACTAAAACAACATTACACAACTCTCTCTTGTTTTCTTCAAGACCGAAACTCTTAACCTCCATCAAAGCACACCTCTTCTTCTTCACTCCTTTAAGGTCGAAACACCATATATCTTATGCCATTCTTCAACAAAAAAAGAGAGCTTTTCCCTATCTACAAGCAAACACAACCACTCACTATACCTATATCATCTAATCAGATCAAACAAGCCTAATATAAGGTAAATCTCCTGTTTACCTTTTCTTCCTCTTCATCTTCTTTGTCAAACAGATCAAAGGGACTGATCTACCTTTTACCTTGCGAACTCACGATCAACCAAGGACATCTAGGAAAGACAACAACTTTTTCTCTTAAGTGGTTTTGATTTGGTCGTCAAAGGTATTGTTCTTGATCTTGTTGGATTTGCTCTTCTAAGAGGTGAGTCCTAAGACTATCAAATAACTTAGTTGGCTTGATTTATTTGGAGAATGTGATAAGTCGAGATGTGATCTATATTTTTGTTGAGTACATATACCAAATATGCGATATTGAGGATTTACGTTTTTAGCTATTTAATCTTTATGAGCTGAAGATAAAATTGTTAAGTTGTGAGCATGATGATGACATTGAAAGACATTTACGCTTTGACATGGACTTATGATTTCTTTGGGATACATTGATGAATAGATTGATGTATGTATATTTGAGCATTTGAAGGTTTAGGACAATATGAGATTTGTAATTATTATTATTATTATTATGGGGGAATTATGCCATGATAAGTTAGATATGAGCATGTCTATTAGGATCTTAGATCCGACTAATTTGAATGGTTTTCATTATACTATGTTTTGGGTCATATTGTGACTGTGAATTGTTATATGGTTTAGATAAAGGATTTATCTGAGGTGAAAGATTAAGACAACTAATTTACCATATATGTCTGAACTGATACAAGTAATTCCTTGCATAATTTATTTTTCCTGTATAAAGCTCTTGATTGCAGGTCGGTTATATTTTGACAATATGTTAAGTATGTTTACTTAGGTTGCAAGCCTAGACTATTCGCTACATGATTTTGACCAATGAGATTTTTATCAATGATTTCTTTTGCATGTCAGGCCCTTTTCATTTACGGTCAAATGCATTTGTTAAATATTTTAAGACCCTCTTATGGGAAAATGCTTGCAAAGCTAAGGTATTTAGAAATTATGATTTGAATACATTCTTGGTTGATTATATGACATTGAGTACTCAATAGGGGCAGGCTACTAGTGCTGGCCTCTGTCAATTAGGGTAAGTCCTCCGGTAGATGGCCACCTCCGAGAGATGAACCCTAGCTGAGAGAGCATCAGTATTATTAGATCGAGCCATCCGAGCTAACACTAGTCTGGAATGACTATTATAGCGGAGTGGACAATCGGTGAATTTGGAATGGGAGATGGAGGAATATCTTATATGATAGATTGTACACCTATCGTGTATCAGCATACACAAAATATGGCATCTTGATTATCTTAATGCACAATGTGGGGCATCCTGACTATTCTTTTGTCATGGTGCACAAAGTGTGGTGCCATGACCATTTTTCTTGAGCGGTTATATATTTAGGTTTTGTACAATGTGTGATAATGTAAAACACCACTCTTTACTTTGAACAATTGAATTGAGACTTGCAAACATTTTTCTGATTTAATTGTGCATACATGAAACCACTTTGAATTGTACAAGACCATATACATAGGACTGATTGAGATGTAAATCTCACATTTTTTGTATCATGTTTTCAGGAGTTAAGAGCTTTGAGCAGGTTGGACATCCTTAGAGATTGAAGATTCTCTTCATTATCTATTTGTAATTCTTTTTAGAACTGTTTGTTATTTTGATATAGAACTTGTATAAGTTTTGAGACAGTTGTAATAAGTATTTGATTTGTTTTATTTATTTTTTGAATTTCGTTCTTTACCTCATTATAAAGACCCCTGATCCGTTTGACGGGGCGACATCCTAACCCTTTTATGTAACACCCTATATTTTCATAACATAGCAGGCTATAACTTTGTGGGATGTCACCCCATCTGATTGCTTAGATAAGGGGTTGTTATAACAAACTTCAATCAATAGGTAGCGGAAAATTTTATTTTTCCAGCTAGAAAGTACAAGAATTTAGCTTCTGATACATACACTTACGAGTGCAATAGGTCCAAGATGTAGCATGAGCCTCTGGGAGTCCATCGCGCTTTCACTACGCCGCTGATCCTAAATTTTTCAAAGGAAATAACACGTTTGTAAATGAAAATCACTCAGTAAGTCCCGTGTGTGCTAATGCTTTAGTAAAGAGACAGAGCACATAAAACTCTTATGGGAAAAACATTTCATTTGTTCATTGGAAATAAATCCAAGACTCTCTAAAGAGGAGTTTATTCAAAACTCAATCATTTTGGAAAATTGTGGTTCAATTTCAAATCATTGCCCTGATTTCCACATCACAGACATTCTTCCAATAGAGGGTCGGCCTGTATGCAAAGCTACAAGGCTTTAGCTTTGGCATCACGTATCATTGTACTTAGACCACAGACTACAACACTCAATCGTGCATCGCTGGAAGGGTAAGTACACCACAACGTACTACCGAGAATCAAGTTAGTGCTTACACTAAGTATTCAAGTTAGTGCATACGCTAAGTATTCAAGTTAGTACTTACGCTAAGTATTCAAACTAGTACATATGTCATGTATTCAAGGATTGCCAAGTTCAAGAAATGAAGAATTCAAGATTCATATTATTCACCGTGTTTCCAAATCTAAAAAGGCATGTACTTGAGTGCATCAGGAAAATATTTTTCATACCAAGAAAAATAATATTTTACTAACTTACAAGTCAGTTAATAATTTGCATAGGATCCCCAGAGCCAATCAATTCATTCCATAGTTACATCAGGCTAATAAAATAATTTTCGAGATCAAATTGTCATTTTTCAAAAGTCAATCTCATCACAAGATATCATTTTCCAAAAACCATGTCAAAACAGGGTAAAGAGTTCTTTTCTCACATGAAAATAAGTTTCCAAGAGTATTTTGGTCATTTATAGTATTCGATCACAAAAGTCATTTCCAATGGTATTCAGGTCATTTTACCCATACCCAATTCCAAAAGACTTTTTCAAGGGTATTCGGGTCATGTTACACTTATCTGATTTAAAAAGTGTTCACAAAAGTTCACAAAATATAGAAGGGTTTTCTTCTATATTTTGACTAATGGCGAACATTGATATGGACTAACTTGTTAATCTATTCTGATAGGACATATTTGACCTCTATTCTTCTAAGGCATTTAGATAAGATTATTTGGCAACTTATTCATGATCAAATTCAAGTAAGGAAGATCAAAAGAGAAGATCGAAGTATTTGGAGTTGCATATCAAGAAGTCCTTTATAAAGAGCTTTAGACTAGGAAGTGTTATTAAGGTATATCTATTAATTCCTATGTCTCTTTATCTCTTGATTCATTTGACTTTACCTTGAAGCACCAAATGAGAAGATTTCAAAGTTTATGAAAATCTCAAAATTTTAGATTGAATAGTTTGAATCCAAAAGATTCATCTAAAATCTTGTTAAATGTGTCGAAATATTTCTATCAGAAAAAGTACTATTTTGGACTTACATTTTGGATGCATCGTCGTCCAAAACCCGAGTCCAAAATACAGATGAGTTTAAACAGAAAATTTATAGCCATTTTGTTATGACCATTGGCACTCCACTTTTTGGCTCTATAAATAGCCTTTAGAGCAAGATTAGTGAAAAGATTTTTGAAACATTCTTCTTAGAAACACTATTGCTCAATAGTTTCAAAAATCTCCTTTTTTATCAAGCTTCAATGTGAATTCATTTTGTATCAAAGGCAAAAGTATTTGTGCCTTGTATCCGAGTGAACATCTACTTAAGTAAGTGAGTTTTTTACTATTCTATTGATATTCAAATATCTATTGGAGTGCAAGTTTGTTGTGTAAAACCCGTTGGGGTGAGCCTTGTGTTGGTTAATGTTCAAGGTTGTGGAGTAAAACCCATTGGGGTGAACCTTGTTTAGTGTTTGTATCAAGGTTGTGTTGTAAAACCTAGTTGGGGTGATCCTTGATGTATTTGTGTGACTAAGAGGTTTTGTAAAACCTAGTATGGTGATCATCTCTTGTACGTGGTATTGTTGCATTAAGTGAAGTTAATAAAATCGGGTTGAAAATCCTTAAGTGTGAGCTTAATGTAGTGGACGTAGATCTTCGAAAATCAAACCACTATACATTCCTTGTCTCACTTCTTTTCATTATTCATTTACTACTTTGAGTTTCTTTCTTTGTCTAAATCTGGATACACATCTACGAGTACTTGGATAACTTTCTATGTTTCCATAAAGTCCGTCCAAGTATCTTGGTGATCATCATTATTTACTTTTTTAGACAAATCGAAAAAATTGTTTTTGTTTGCCAAAAACCTTATTTAACCCCCTCTAAGGTTTTTCATTTGGTATCAGAGCTTAGTCTACATACTCTTGGTTTAACAACCTTGTAGAAAAGATTTTAATGGAAAGATCATCCCCTCTTCCATATGTTGAAGGGTTTTCAACAAATCGTCCTCCTTTGTTCAATGAAAGTAACTATACTTTCTGGAAAAATAGAATGAAAATTTATGTGTATTCTATTAACTTCAAGTTATGGAGTTTAATAGAAAATGGTCCTTTTATTCCATAAAAAATGATTGATGGCATAAAAATTCCTAAATAGTATGATGAGTATAGTATAGAAGACAATGCTAGTTTACTAGAAAATTGTCCTTTTATTCCATAAAAAATTATTGATGGCATAAAAATTCCTAAACAATATGATGAGTATAGTATAGAAGACAATGCTAAGATGACTTTAAACTTTTAGGCTATGAACATTTTATGTTGTGCACTATATGCGACTGAATATATCCATGTTAGTAGTTGTGATTCAACCCATGATATGTAGAGATTACTTGAAGTCACCCATGAGGGGACTAACCAAGTCAAAGAATCAAAACTAGGGCTTCTAATTCATGACTATGAATTATTTACTATGTGGCCAAATGAAAGCATCATTGATATGTTCACGAAATTTACTAACATCTCAAATGGTCTTAAAGCTTACGGGAAGGTTTATTCCCTTGGGAGACAAAACTGAAAAATTTTAGATGCTTTAACAAAAAGTTGGCAACCTAAAACTCTTGCTGTAGAAGAATATAAGGATTTAAAATCTTTACCTACTGAGAAGTTGATTGGATCTTTTCTTACCCATAAGATGAAGCTTAAAAGATTTCATGAATCTGATGATCATGATAGAGGCAGAAAAGGGATTGTACTGAAGGCTGAAAATGAAGATGGGGAAACAAGCCTGTCGGAAAGCAGTGAAGGCATGGAAATGGACAATGATGATTTGGCAATGATAGCAAAAAAATTCAGAAGGATGCTCAAAAAAGGAAACTACAAAAAAGGAAGGAAGTTTATAAGAAAGAAAGGACAAACCTCTGGTTTTAAACCTCAATGTTTTGAATGTAAAAGCACTGATTACTTCATTGCGAACTGTCCTGTTGCAAAAGGTAAGAAAGGAAAATGTTTAAAAAGAAGAAAGATCTGAAGGCAAAGAAAGGCAAAGGATTGATGGGAGCTTGGGACTTGAATGAAACTGAGTCTGAAGATGGAGATTCTGAAGAAGAAACTACCAACATTTGCTTCATGGCATTGTAAAATGAGGTAAACTCTTCCATATCTGACTGCATGCCTAATTTGCTTATATCTATGACTGAAAAACATGTTGATCTCAATGAGTTGTTATGTGATATGTCTTATGAATTAAAAAAACTGTCTAGAAAAAATAAAGAATTAAAGTTGAAGGTTAAAAGTCTGATGGAAGAAAACGAAGCTTTGTTGAATGGCTATAAAATGTATCTTAAAACACATACGTGTGCTATAATTGAGAAAGATGTGATCATAACTGCCTTGCATCATGCATCTCTGGAAAATAAAAACTTGTGTGATAAAATTCAAACTCTTGAAAGCATGGTTAGCACCTTTAATGATATGAAAATTAGAGTAAATGATCTTACCAATTGCATTGAAAAATTCAAAAATAGTAAAAGCAATCTGGAAATGTTACTCGGAACTCATCATCAAATTGGTAACCAAAAGTGGCTTAGGATATAGACATGAGGATAAAGACAAAATTTGCAATCCCAAATTTGTTTATGTTGGAAACCGAAGTGGCTTAGGATATAGACATGAGGATAAAGACAAAATTTGCAAGCCCAGATTTGTTTATGCTGGAAATTGAAGTGGCTTAGGGTATGAACATGAGAATAAAAACAAAAAGAACAAGTCTCAATATGTTAAACCAACTTCTTCTTACAGCACACACAAAGCATGCACATATTGTGAAAAATCGGGACATATAGTTTCAAGATGCGTTATCAAGAGAAAAGTGGAAACCGGTGGAGTTACATTCTGGAAAATCAAAGAAACTGTTACTAACCTTCATGGACCTAAGAAAGTGTGAGTACAAAATATCATTCCTCCTTCTCATGTATAGGCACGGTCTTTAAGCTTCACTAAGTAGTTCTTGGACAACGGTTGTTCAAGACACATGACTAGAAATGCAGCTTTGTTAGAAGATATTCAGACTACAAATGAAGGATTTGTTACATTTGGAGACAAGAAGAAAGGAAAGATTCTCGGCATTGGTAATATTGGTAAAGGTTCCTTAACAATTATAAAGCAAATTTTACTTATTGATGATTTGAAATATAACCTGCTCAACATTAGCCAACTTTGTGACAATGGTTGCAAAGTCATTTTTGAAAAAGATTCTTGCTTTGTACTTGACAGTGGAAATCTCGAAATCATCTTTACTGCCAAACGTATGGGAAATGTATATGTGTTTTATCTTAATGACCTTGTAGCTAATGGAATTAGATGCCAATCCTTTCATGACAATGATAGTTATCTTTGGCATAGAAGATTAGGTCATGTATCTTTTGATTTGTTAAATAAATTGTCCTCAAAAGAACTTGTTAGGGGACTGCCAAAAATGAAATTTGATAAACATAAAATCTGTGATGCATGTCAGTTTGGGAAACAAATCAAAACTTCTTTTAAACCAAAGAAAATGATTTCTACCTCAAAACCACTCGAATTAGTTCATTTGGATTTGTTTGGACCTATAAGGTCTGCTAGTCTTGGAGGTAAGAAATATGCATATGTACTTGTTGATGATTCTTCTAGATTTATATGGACTTTATTTCTTGGACAAATGGATGAAGCCTTTTCTGAATTTTTGAAACTGATAAAGTGCATCCAAAACTTGTTTAGATGCAAACTGATTCCTATTAGAAGTGATAATGGGAAAGAATTTTGTAATAGTGAATTTACTCACTTTTGTGATAAAAATGGAGTCTTTCACAATTTCTCAGCAGCAAAAATCCCTCAACAAAATGGTGTTGTTGAAAGGAAAAATCACACTTTGCAAGAAATGGCTAGATCAATGCTTTGTGAAAATGTCCTTCCAAAATATTTTTGGGCTGAAGTTGTTAACACAGCTTGCTATATAATAAACCGAGTTATGCTAAGACCATTTTTGAGAAAAACTCCGTTTGAACTTATGTTTGATAAAACTCATTCTATTTCTTATTTTAAAGTATTTGGATGTAGATGTTTTATCCGAAATACAAGAGATAATCTTGGAAAATTTTGATAGCAAGTCTGATGAGGCCATATTTCTTGGTAAGGTATATAGAGTATATAACAAAAGAACTCTTTGTATGGAAGAATCAGTGCATATTATGCTTGATGAATCTAACATTTACACATCAAAAAGAGATGACGATGATGTAGGGTGTTCAAAAGAAGTCAAGTTAGATCAAGTCAAAGCTCCACCATTAGACACTCATGCAAAAGAAGAAGAGATTTAAGAATTGTAGATTGAACTAGAAAAAGAATAAACTGAAGATTCTACAAATCATCAATTGCAAAAATATTGGAAGTACAAAACAGGTCATCCGAAAGAACAAATTATTGGAGATCTAAACCAAGGATTTAAAACTAGACGGTACTTCATTGACAACTTTGCTCTTCTTTCAAATATTAAACCTAGCTGCATTGATATTGCTTTGCATGATGAATTTTGGATTATTGCCATGCAAGAAGAGTTAAATCAATTCGAAAGAAATTAAGTTTGGAAACTTGTTCCTAGACTGCATGATCGTCCTGTTATTGGTACTAAATGGGTTTTTAGAAATAAACTTGATGAAAATGGGGCCATGATTAGAAATAAAGCTAGATTAGTTGCCCAAGGATTTAATCAAGAAGAAGGTATTGATTATTATGAGACATTTGCACCTGTTGCTAGACTGGAATCTATACGAATGTTGCTTGCTTTTTCATCCTTAAAAAAATTTCATACTCTATCAAATGGATGTCAAAAGTACATTTTTAAATGGCTTTATTGAGGAGGAAATATATGTTGAACAACCTCTTGGTTTTTACTCATGAGCACTTTCCAAATCACGTTTTCAAAATTTCTAAGGTTCTTTATAGATTAAAGCGAGCTCCAAGAGCTTGGTATGAAAGACTTAATGGATTCTTGATCTCAAAAGGATTTTCTAGAGGCTTAATTGATAATACCTTGTTCATCAAATCTGATACTTCTCGTGATTTACTGATTGTTCAAATCTATGTTGATGATATTATTTTTGGGGCTACTAACGACTCTTTATGCAAGATGTTTGCTAAGACTATACAGCAATAATTTGAAATGAGTATGATGGGAGAACTAAACTTCTTTCTTAGACTACAAATTAAGCAAACTAAGGAAGGAATCTTCATAAATCAAGCTAAGTATGACAAATAGTTACTCAAGAGATTTGGAATGAATAAAGCAAAAGAAATCAGCACACCTATGAGTAAATCTATAAAACTTGATCAAGATGAAAAAGGTAAGAAAGTAGATGAGCATAAGTATAGAGGTATGATTGGGAGTCTACTCTATCTTACTACTAGCCGACCAGACATCATGTTTTCGGTATGTTTTTATGCTCGATTTCAATCATGTCCAAAGGAATCTCATCTATGTGCAGTTAAATGTATTCTTCGACATTTAATTAGCACATATGATTATGGATTATGGTATCCACATACTAATGCATTTGATCTTATAGGATATACTGATGCAGATTATGCAGGTTGTAAAATTGAAAAAAAAGGTACTAGTGGCCATTGTCAATTTATTGAATACTCTCTTATGTCATGGCACAGTAAAAAGCAGGCGTGTGTATCCTTATCCACCACTGAGGCTGAATATATTGCAGCTGAGAGTTGTTGTGCTCAAATCTTGTGGATGAAGAATACGTTGCTAGATTTTAATCTTAATTTTAATTGTGTACCTATATTGTGTGATAATACAAGTGCTATCAATTTGATAAAAAATCCAGTACAACATTCTAGGACAAAGCACATAGAAGTTAAACATCACTTCATCTGAGATCATGTGCTTAAAGGCGATGTGTGTGTTGAATATATTTTAACGGATGAACAACTTGCCGATATATTCACTAAACCTCTAGCTGAGGATAGATTCAATAATCTGAGAAGAGGTTTAGGAATTACAAGAATTAGATAACTAATCATGTGGCATAAGTTTTCTTTTTGCAGGATTTGTGAAGAAAAAGGTTTTGGAAACAGTGTTCTGAATCCAAAATGCATCATCATCTGATTTGGACGCACTTGTTGAATCCAAATCCCTTATCCAAAATGCATTTCAAGAAAACACTCTTTTGGATGATAATTTCAGATTAAGTCTTGTTCCAAAATCCATCCTTAATATTTTTTTTCATATTCCGAACTTTGAATTTCAAAAAATTGGTTTGCGCATTTTTCTAAACTTCTCAGAAAAACTTATGTTTTCAAAGCACTTTATTTTCACATTACTCAAGACATTCAAAGCAATCTGGTTTTCTCCTTCGAAACCCTTGTAACCATCTTCTTCCAAAATCATCTGTGTTCTTTCTCTTCAAAAAAAAAAAAAAAACCAAAAGCCCAGAACAAGCTTTAATCTTTCAGATGGCTAAGAATAAATCTTCCATTCCAAAGCCAAAGAAAGGGCAAAAATCGTCTCTAAAAATGAAGAAAAAGGTTTCGGGTTCAAGCAAAGCAGCAGAGAAAGAAACCTCTCATCAACCGAACTTCTCTGCATCCCACTATGATTCATCTGAGTCGTCTTCAGAACAAGTGTGTTCTGAAAATCAGGTATCTCGCTTCCTTGATTCTAAATACGAGACTGAGTATAATGACTGGGTATCGAGAAATCGGACAGTTATCTGTAGTTATCGTGTTAACCATTCTGCTTTTCTGAATTTGTCAAATATTATGGACATGTTTGATCACATTAGGTGGGGCAGTCTACTGTCCATTGATGAGAAATCATATACTCCTCTGGTCTGGGAATTCTATGCTAACTTAAGGAAAGGGAAACTGGAAGAAATTGAGGGTGGTTTTATGATTTGTTGGTATGTATCTAGAGTGAAGGGCAAAGACATAGAGTTTGATCATAGACTGTTCAATAGGATTTGTGATGTTAGAGATGCCGGGTTTCAGTACTTTGAGCTAAACAAATTTCCTGAGGGAAGTGACATTTTTTATTTGAAAATTTTTGAAAAATTATTCACTGGTGGTAAGAACTTTAGGAATTCTAGAAATAGGAGCTCAAAATGGCTGAATGGTGTTGGTAGAATTCTGCATCACATGGTGTCGACCATGATAGTACCTAGCTATAGGCATAAGACTTTTATAAGTATTCTGCAAATGGTGATTATGTTGGCCCTAGCTGAGGGAAGGCAGATTAATTTTGGCTTTCTGGTAACAAAATTGATATTGCAGTCAAGAAACACGTCAAGTAAAGCTCTGCCATTTGGAAATTTGCTAACTAAAGTTTTTAGATTTTTTAAAGTAGATTTAAGTTTTGCTCCCTATGATCCATCCAAAACAAATGTTTATAGTTTTGAATCCTTTGAAAGGATGGGCTATGTAAGGGAAGATAATACATGGAAATTGCTAAGAGAGACTGCAAGAAAAGAACGGGAAAACTTGATGAAGATTAAGAAGGAAGGGAAGTCTGTTTCTGGTACAAGATCAAAGAGGAAATTTGATGAAGTCCATTAGGAAAAATCTTCTGCCAAAGGAAAAGATCTGGACTCAGGCTTGTCTGAAAGTATTCTGGGGGCAATTAGTTCTTTTACTGAGAAATTAGACCTTCTCAGCTCTAAAATTCAGAGACTTGGCAATAGAATTTCTGCTATTGAAAAATCTACAAATCCTACTGCTCCAGTATATTCCCCTCTGGTATCTGTTCATGATAAAGATGAACCCATTTTAGAAGAGAAATATGATCTACTTGTTTCAAAAAAGGATCCTACTTCTGAACCATTTCAGCAACCTTCTCCCATGAAGGAAACAGTGGTTCCTCCCACTTCTCCTAAGCCAAAATCTTTTGGAAAATGTCAGAAGCATGTGGTTGTGAAGAGAAAATCAAACAAAATTACTGGTCAATACTCTAAGAAGGGTGCTGGGTCAAAAAGCTTAAACGATTAATATCTTCTAGGCAGCACTGTTGGGTAATATGATCTTCTGATGATCTCAAAACAATTTACTTTCTGCAAACATTTTCTGTCTTTTGCATTATGCTTTGGGATAATTGCTGCTGGATATTTTTTTATTTTCAGTCTTATTATGCATATTCCTATCTGCTTCTGTTCTACTCTCTTTTTGATATTCTTGTTTTTGATTGATGACAAAGGGGGGAGAGAAAAAGATGAACTGATATGAGATGAACTAGTATTGATATAATGTGGTGTTAACTATTGTAGGGGAGAAAAAGCTATTGTGATGGAGAAAATGATGAACTGTTATGATGAACCATTAATGATAAACTATTATGAAAACTGATATGTTGTGGGGAGAAAAATGAACTGTATGAAATCTGATATGATGAACTGTTGTAGGGGAGAAAAAGACTGTTGTGGGGAGAAAAAGATAAACTGAATGAACTACTATGAAAATTGATATGATGAACTGCTATATGATGATTCGTTATGAAATGATGAACTGCATTAAATTGTATGAACTGATGGCATATGACTGATGATATATGGAATTATCTGGAATCTGAACTGTTATGATCTGAATTGCATGAACTGTTTTGAACTAATATGAACTGTTATGAACTGATATGAACTGTTATGATTGATAAATGCATGGACTCTTAAACTAATATATTCAGCATGAATAACTGATTGATTTACTGAATATGATTATTGACAAATAATTGAAAATCTTCTGCCTGGATAGTTGGAATTATTTCTTTATGATAAAGGTATCCTTAAGATTAGATTCTGTGATAGATTCTCGTGCATTGAGTCAGGGGGAGTTTTGGACTCAAATATTTTCTAATCCAAACAAATATTCTTGTTAGAAGTCATATTGAACTAAAAATATACATTTTGGATAAACTGAAAAGAATAAATACCTTTTGGACATCCAAAATGGACTTCTGAAAAAGACTTGTTTTATACTTACTTCCAAAACTGTTTTGGACGCCTATTTTGGACATACAAATCGTGATTTTTGCTTTTCCTTCTTATGTTTAAAATGTTCATATAAGCATATATTTAGGGGGAGTATCTTATCATATGACTTGTCTACTATCTCTATCAAATCATTTTGAATATTTATATAAGAGATATGAAAGACATTAGGCTCATTGAGATATGTTTACAAGCTAATGTTCATAAGCTCTCTTTGAGATCTATACTATGAGATTGCATTCATTTGCAGCTCTTTTATTCAACATGTTCACTCATTACATATCATTTGTGTTATGTTTGTCATCACTTAAAAAAGGGGAGATTGTTAGCCCTAAGGGCTTTCTTCTATGTTTTAACTAATGACAAACATTGATATGGACTAACTTGTTAATCTATTGTGATAGGATATGTTTGACCTCTATTCTTCTAAGGCATTTAGATAAGATTATTTGGCAACTCATTCATGATCAAATTCAAGTAAGGAAGATCAAAAGAGAAGATCGAAGTATTTGGAGTTGCATATCAAGAAGTCCTTTATAAAGAGCTTTAGACTAGGAAGTGTTATTAAGGTATATCTATTAATTCCTATGTCTCTTTATCTCTTGATTCATTTGACTTTACCTTGAAGCACCAAATGAGAAGATTTCAAAGTTTATGAAAATCTCAAAATTTTAGATTGAATAGTTTGAATCCAAAAGATTCATCTAAAATCTTGTTAAATGTGTCGAAATATTTCTATCAGAAAAAGTGCTATTTTGGACTTACATTTTGGATGCATCGTCGTCCAAAACCCGAGTCCAAAATACAGATGAGTTTAAACAGAAAATTTATAGCTGTTTTTTTTATGACCATTGGCACTCCACTTTTTGGCTCTATAAATAGCCCTTAGAGCAAGATTAGTGACAAGATTTTTGAAACATTCTTCTTAGAAACACTATTGCTCAATTTCAAAAATCTCATTTTATCAAGCTTCAAAGTGAATTCATTTTGTATCAAATGTAAATGTATTTGTGCTTTGTATCCGAGTGAACATCTACTTAAGTAAGTGAGCTCTTTACTATTCTATTGATATTTAAATATCTATTGTAGTGCAAGGTTGTTGTGTAAAACCCATTGGGGTGAGTCTTATGTTGGTTAATGTTCAAGGTTGTGGAGTAAAACCCATTGGGGTGAACCTTGTTTAGTGTTTGTGTCAAGATTGTGTTGTAAAACCTAGTTGGGATGATCCTTGATGTATTTACATGACTGAGAGGATTTGGAAAACCTAGTGTGTTGATCCTCTCTTGTATGTGGTACTATGTCATTAAGTGAAGTTAGTGAAATCGGGTTGAAAATCTTTAAGTGTGAGCTTAAGGTAGTGGACGTAGATCTTGGTAGATCGAACAACTATACATTCCTTGTCTCACTTCTTTTCATTATTCATTTACTGCCTTTGAGTTTCTTTCTTTGTCTAAATCTGGATACATATCTACGAGTGCTTAGATAACTTTCTATGTTTCCATAAAGTCCGTCCAAGTATCTTGGTGATTATCATTATTCAGCTTTTTAGACAAATCAAAAAAATTATTTTTTCTTGCCAAAAACCTTATTCACCCCCTTTAAGGTTTTTCAAGTTCCAACAAGGATATTTTGGTCATTTACTGAATACCTGATTCGAAAGGTTTCCATAAAACATTCCTGTATGGACATTTGGATCATTTTTCAGATATCCGATTTCAAAAGGAACTCATTTCAAGAAATCCAGAATTCTAATCCCAAAAGAGGATTAAATTCAAAGTTTCCAAACACATTTTCATAAAATGTTCCAATAAGGGCATTTCAAACAATTTATGAATACCGATTCCAAAAATCTCTAGAAAATCTCAAGTATTTAATCCAAAAAAGACTAAAGTCACAAAATTCATGCTTTAATCATCCATTAAGGTTTCCAAGCCAAATATGAAGTTCATTCAATCCCAAAATGGTATAATAACAAAACTTGCTCAGATAAACCTTAGACATATTCTAGGATTTCAAAAATGGTATAAAACATAGCATTTCATAGAAAAGTGAAGCACACTAGCTTTCAAAAGATTTTAGAGATCAAAAGGGACTCATCTCATGTCCTGACTAAACTTTTCCATTCACGGTCGTTCGACCACCGTTTCTACCGTTTTTAACGAACCGTTGGCCATTTACCGATAAACCTACACCACACATTATTTTTAGACCAATTCGTGCCAAAAAATAGCCGACGGTTAACCGACGTGCCCGATAGGTAGCTGACGTCAAACCGACGAGGGTCGACGGTTAAGGAAAACGTCCAACTTTCATTCACGCTATTTTTTCGTCGTTTGTTCAATTTTTTCATTTTTCTTTTTCCACATCATTTCTTCCTTCATAAAATAGGGATTCACTTCGTATTTCCCCTATTATTTCATCCAAAATCACACAGTTAATCATCCTTAAATTCGTCCATATTCCAAGCAAAATTCTGAAATTTTGCTGCTTTGACACATGATTTTCTTTCGGACATAACTTTCAATCCACAACTCCGTTTTGGCTCTATGATATACCAATGTGACCATAAGACTCATAACTTTTCCAAAATTTGGGTGCCCGAGGTATAGTATTGGGCAAAAATAGCCCTAGTAGTTTTATCTCACTTTTACAATTATGCTTTCCTTTGTCTTCCTTCAATCTTTAACACCTTAGAACCATTAATTCATTTAATTCTCCTTCAAATCATCTTTAATTCTAAATTTTTAGATTCTCAGTAGTTCACAAATTCATCTCTTCTAACCAAAAGCTAGTTTGATCCATTTTTCCAACCAAGTAAATTCTATTTTTACTCTACTTTGATCATCACCTCCTCAATCGAAAATAAGCCTTCATATCACCATAATTATTTAGTTCTTCCTAAAAAAAAAAAAATTCATTCAAAAACTCTTAGGTAGCCGGTACTTATACAAGCATATATAAGGATCATACACAAAATTTCACAAACCCTAGCTTTGATCCAAAATCAAAACATGAAAATCATGTTTTCATGTTAAAATTCATATCAACATAATCATCATTCGCCCAACAACAACTGTAATTCAAGAAAGGTAGGGTTTTACCTTGTGTTTGAGGCTATTTGAAGTGATTTTGCTCTAAGAATACTAAGAACACACCAAGAACACACACTTCTTTCTTTCTCTCTCATTTTTCTTTTCCCCAATTTTTTTCTAGCTTTTCTTTCCTTTTCCTTTCTTTTTCTCTTCCCTTTCTTTCTCCTTTATTTATGGACAAAATTCAGGCTATATTTCAGCCTCTCCACCTCCATTCTTATTGCAAATATATCACATGGTCAATTGGAATTAGTGAGGTCAAAATCTTATTAAGGAAGCTGATGAAAATCTTGCTAAATAAGCTTAGTAAAAATACTTATAAAATTTTTATCTCAACTTATCTCGACCAATCAAATAGAAACACTTACCCTCATTAACCAATCACTAAATGACACTTATTTTCATCCACCAATTGTATTATGCTGCTTGTTTCAATTTCAACTGCATTTTAGAATTTCTCAGAAATAACCAAAATACGGGTCTGAAATGAACAAATATTTTATTTCTCCATTCAAATCGAAAAATTCCACTAAATCCATTGGTAATTCTTAAATTCCTTATCTATTTAGTCAAATTTGCAGTCAAAGTCGCGGGCGCAGTTAAAATCACGAAAATGTCCCTGGTGACCTGGATTGCATAATTCACACCAAAAAGTTTATTTCATCGCATTGATCAATTTTTCTTTTCAGTTTACCCTCAAATTCTTATTTTATTAATAATAGTAGCCTTCCAAAGGTTTAGGGTACGGAAGAACAAATCCAATAATTACATCCAGGTCTCGACCTGTAACACCCCGCTTCCTAGGTCCAACAGGGCTGGGGATGTCGCCCCGTCCAAATGATAAGGAGTCTTTATAACTAGGTTACACAATCAAAATAAAAGAATAAAAATAATACTTTAAACTTAAAACTTATTACAATCCAAGAATTCAAAAACAAATCCAGAATCAAATTATTCACTCTCAGCTCCCAAAGCACTACACAAAAATGAATAACAAAATCTCTTCCCAGGCAGACAACACTAGCTATTCATCCCTGTAGCAGGATCGACCTAAAATCATGGTAAAAAGTGTGATGAGATAAAAATCTTAGTAAGTCTGTGTGTGCTTTGAGTATCCGGTGAAAACAGTTCATGGATGCAAAGTGTAAGAATCTCATACGAAAAATACTGGCAAGCAATAAATAATGTTCAAAAGCAAGAGGGGCGTTTTGGCTTTTCCAACTATACAAGTACAATAAAATCAACCACTCAAAAAGGGCGGCCGTTACCACACGTTAGGCCCCAAACCATACAATGGTCAGAATGCCACACTTTATGCAGACTGACAAAAATTACTGGTAAGCAATAAATGATGTTCAAAAATAAGAGTGGCGTTTTGGCTTTTCCAACCATACAGGTACAATAAAATCAACCACTTAAAAAGGTGGTCATGGGTTACCACACGTTGGGCCCCATGTCCACATGGTCAATATGCCACACGTTGGGTATACTGCTGGTTAGACTACCACATTTTGTGCAGATTGACAAAAGGTAGGTGATCGGCCTACCGGGTAAGATTCTCCTTCTTCTCTACACCCAAACAAAACCGGTTGTCCACTCCGGCAACACACAGTCCACATGACTGAAAACTACTAGCTCGAACCGGCATGACTAAGTAGTACTGGCGTTTCTCTAAGTTGAGTTCATCTTCTGGAAGTGGCCTCCTGCCAGAAGACTTACTCTTGCTCTTCAAAACTAGTACTATTAACCTACCCTTATTGAGTACTCAACATAGTTCATCCCACTTAGGAGAAAATTGATAAAATGTAGCTTTACTGGAAAATGGCAATCAAGGATTTCCAAAGTCTTTGTCAAAATTAGTTTTAGAAAAATTTTAGTGTTTGAATAAAATTGCTTGTTGTTTTTCAAATAATTAGTTTGACTGAAATAAGAAAGGAAACAGTTCCTAATTACCTTTACCAAATTAGTGTTCACAAACTTCGGGTTTAGCTTGCCATAGAAACCTTTTACAACAAACAAGTTTTATGCAGGAGCTTGCCTGATCCTTGCTCAAAATAAAGGTCTCCAACAGCTGACCTAACCCCGTCTGGGGCAAACAAAGCCATAATTAAACTCAAGCCAAGAATCACCTTTACAAATAATTCTAGCTTAACTTACTGCAACCATGATCCTAGTGTCCCAAGCTTAAGGCTAGATAATAAATAAAAGGGTTTATAAGCTAAGTCTAGTTTGATATTAAAATAATTAGGGTTTTGGGAAATAGGTACTAATAAGTTGAAGGTTAAATCTTGCTAAGAATGAATTAGAGTTTATTTGATGAAGAGTCCTAGGTGGTATTAGGTAAAATAATAATCTATTAATAATTATTTGTTAGAAAATAATTGGTAACTAAACTTAGTCGTAAGTAAATTTTAATGGGCTTTGATTGAAAGACAATAAATAAATTTTTATAGTATTTATGAATATAAGACTTACAAAATTAATATTTCACCTATTATGAATATTCATATGAAAAGCTTTATTATTATTTTTTATATATTTTATTTCTTTAATAAAAGCTATTATTTATTTGACTAAAATATCACTATTTTATATAAAATAGTCCAAATCCACCTTTCTTAGGGTTTTCGAAATTTACTAGAAGAAATTATAGCATTAATAATTTTATTGAAGAAATAAAATTAGCTTAGGGACAACTAGGTCATGATCATATTTCTATTGCCAACCACAATCATGAACATATACTCTACTCCAATTCATCAAATCATCCAAAACATGAATAAAGGCATAGATCTAAATTTACCAAGACATGATCCAACCTCTACCAACATATACATATTCATGGCTTTAACAAACATACATGAACATAAACCCTATTCACCAAAGATGACATAATCTCTAACATACTGGATCACATATACCACTCACGATATGGAGACATGCATTAAACCCTAAAAACGTCATACAATCAACCAAGACAATCCACTCATGCACCAATCCTATCTCCATCATATACATACATTTTCATGCTTCAATGTCAACTCATCACAACAATACATGCTCAAATCCTAATCATAATCCATCTCCTTCCAATATCATCCTAGAGACATGAATCTAGAATTTAAAGAGAGGGTTGAAGAGGCTTACTTAATTGATGAGTACCTTGGAGAAGTTTTGAATGGATCTCAACTCCTAGGAGACTAGATCCGTCCAAGAGAGATAAAGAAAACATGACCATTCTTGAAGGAATCATTCGGTCAAGAGAGAGGGAGCATTCGGCCAAGAGAGAGAGAGAGAGAGAGAGAGAGAGAGAGAGAGAGAGAAAATAGAAGAAGAGAGTCCATTAGTATGATTTTACACATATATTATCATTAGAGGTTGAAGATTAGTGAAGATGAAGTTGATTAAACAAGCTTACCTTGAAGGTGTTCTTGAGCCTTCACAAAAATATTGGTTTTCGATCCAAGAGAGAGAGTTGGATTTTGGATTTTAATGTTAAAAGTGGTATGAATGGATTCACGGAAGTGAGTAGGTGAAATCTGAAATTTTTTTTTTGAAGAAGATTGAAGTGCTTTTGGTGGCCTTAGGCGTGAGAAAGTGTAGGTGTTCTTGACGATTGAAGAGAATGGAGAGGATTTGATTGAAGCTGGCCGAAATTTTGTGGGATTGGAGTGGTCGAATTGTTTGAGGGGTTTTGGCAATTGAATTTCTGGTTTGATAGGAAAAGGAAAGGCTAGTTGTTTGAAATCCTAAAAGAATATTTTAGGGAATCAATTTAGGAAACAAAATATGGTAAGAAGATCTTCAATGGAGGAGAGATTTTGGAAGCTCTAATGGCCGGCTGGTTTGCTCAGAGTTTTTGCTGGATGAAAGCTGTTTGAAGAAGCTTAATTGTGGCAAAAAAGAGGGAGTACAATGGTGAAGGAATGTCTGGTTGTTTAAGGGATGTTTTATGGAAGTTTACTAAACATATTTGCTGAAATTTTGGTCTTCAATCAATGGCTTGATTGGAGTAATTGTTGGAGATATTTTAGGGGCAGCCATGGACAGGTTTTTCAAGCAGAAGGTTGGAGAAGATGTTGGAGCTTAATTCATGGCTGTTCAAGGGAAGTTTGTACAGAAAAATGAGGAAGGTTTCGGACAAGGCTGATGATGGAGCAAGGCTGGAAAAATTCCTGTACAGATTTTCGCTAGTTGTTGGAATTTTCTGGGCAGTTTTTCCTGCCATTTTCCAGTCAGTTTGCAGAGAATTTGAAGGGCCATTCAGAGGTCTTTCAAGGCTGGTTTCCAACTTTCTTTATGGAGGAAAAACGTGGCTAAGGTGCTGGATGAAAATTGGAAGAAAACAGCTTGGTTTAGGATCACCAAAGCTGCGAATTTGCCCAAAAACTTTTCTGGTTTGCACAGCATTTGTGCAGTCCGAATTTGGCCATAAAATTTCAAATTTCAAGCGGGTCAAGAGGGCTATTTTTCTGGTAGCATTTGGGAGGTAATGGTGGCTGAAAATTTCATCACCTTGAATGCACAAGAAGTTAGAAAAATTACAGATTACTTAAAGAAGAAAATAAATATAGCTACAGTGGGGTTTTGAAGGTTCAACCATGGAGTTTAATCTCTTGGGAACCTTCCCTAACTCCTACCCATTTTCGGTTAATAAGATGTCTTACACTTAGACATTTTTGAACCTTCAAAGCCATATCACTTTACTGAAATTTTCTGGAAATGAAATTGGCTAGAACAAATTGATAAACCTAATGAATTGAGAAGTAGGAAAAACTATGAATCAAGAAGAGTATGAATTCCCTTGGAAATTTTTGTAGGGCACAAGAGTAGGATTATGATACTCTTATCATGTCTCCCCAAGGACAACACCTCTACTCTTCTCTAAAGCACACAAGGCTGAAAATACAACCTTCCCAAACAAAAATAAAATATAATCATGCTAAAGCTCCAATGATAGAATTTGAACCCAAGATCTCAAGAATTAATTCTAAAGCTCTAACCACTAAACCACAACAACTCTTGTTCTTATTTTCTCTCCAAAATATTTTTCCTATTTAATCCTCAAGCTATCTCCCTATTTTCACCTCAAGCAAAAATTACCATTTTGCCCTTCTTACTCAATAAACATAATTAAGCCATCGAGACTATAAAACACAAATCCAAAGCACATAAAATCATATAAAAATATATTTAAACATGCAATAAAATATTATATGCATCCCAACCCCCTTACTCTAAGGTTGGTTTCGACTGGGGTTTCACACGACCAAATATTATTATACCAAAATATTCGTCTCATTACATCGATCAACTTTTGTTCTGGCTATTGATACAAATTCTCATCCTATTACAAATAGTAGCTAGTCAAAGGTAAAATGCGAGGTATTACATTCTCACCTCCTTACAAAAAATTTCGTCCTTGAAATTTAGATTTGCCTTACTTCTATATAGCACATATAAACATGATCTCTTGAGATATTCTCATATTCTTTCAACCTAATACTATACTTTCATTTGCATCGTCCTATATGACCTATAATTAGACCTCCTATATTTATATCATTTTACATATAGATCATACTTTTATTTCTTTAAACAACCATAAATCACTTCATTTCTACTTTCATTGGCACTTCCCAGGGGTTACCCATCCTAGAATTTTTCTAACCCAAGCATGTTTAACTTCAAATGTGTAATGATTCCTAGTTCATTAGTATTAATATAACCATATCCTTTCCTCACATTATGATAAACTACGACTTTTAGTACTCAATTATAATGCTGAGGAAGCCACTATACAAGTGCATGCATATCCTTATCTGCACAATTCGTATCCTATTATACACACAGGGCTTTTAAGCACTCAACCTCCTTTATTCCTCATCTCACTATTACTGGTCCTAATATGGAATGTTCAGAATTAGGAAATAATTCCTATATAAGGTCGCTTTGATGTCTATCCCTTTGCTATTGTCCGAATTCGGGGTCATAGACCTTTTTCAAAGATATTGGATTTATCTCGAGTCATTCTTCTTCTGGTTCATCAGAATAAATTACACCTCGAAGTGACATGTCATATCTACTCCAATAGTCAAACACTATCCCTATAAATTCACGTTTGCTCATACAATGATGGACTCTCCAATGTCTCATTAAAGGCTCAGCTATATTTCGTCAGAAGCTCTATTATGATTTTCGCTATGCTCTGATACTATTTGTAACATTCTATATTTTCATAACATAGTAGGCTATAACTTTGTGGGATGCCGCCCTGTTTGATTACTTAGGCAGGGAGTCTTTATAATAAACTTCACTTAATAGGCAAAGGATTTTTTTTTTCCAACATAGAAAGTACAAGAATTTGGCTTCTGATACATACACTCATGAGTACAACAGGTCCAAGACGTAGCATGAGCCTCTGGGAGTCCACCACACTTTCGTTGCACCTCTGATCTTGAATTTTTCAAAGGAAATAACACGTGTGTGAGTGAAAATCACTCAGTGAGTTTTGTGTGTGCTAGTTCTTTAGTAAAGAGACAGAGCACATAAAAATCTTGTGGGGAAAGCATTTCATTTGTTCACTTGAAGCAACTCCAAGACTCTTTAAAGAAGAGTTTATTCAGAACTCAATCATTTTGGAAAACTGTGTTTCAATTTCAAATCATTGCCCTAATTTCCACATCACAGACATTCCTCCAACAGAGGGTCGTCCTGTATGTAAAGCTGACAAGGTTTTGCCTTCGGTGCCACGTATTATTATGCTTAGACCGCAACCTACAGTACTCAACTATGCATCGCCAGAAGGGTAAGTACACCACAGCGTACTACTGAGAATTAAGTTAGTACTTACGCCAAGTATAAAAGTTAGTGCTTACGCTAAGTATTCAAGTTAGTGCATACGCCAAGTAAGTTAGTGCTTATGCTAAGCATTCAAGTTAATGCATACGCTAAGTATTCAAGGATTGTTAAGTTTAAGAAATCAAGAATTCAAGATTCATATTTTCACCATGTTTCCAAAACCAAAAAGTCTTGTACTTGAGCATATCAGGAAACCATTTTTCCATATCAATAAAAAAACTGTTGGGGCAAAATATTATTTTCCAAAATTTGATCCTAGTGACTCGCAAGTCAGTTAATAATTTCCATAAGCTCCCTAGAGCCAATCAATTCATTCTATAGGCACATCAGGCCAATAATACAATTTTCAGGATCAAAATGTCATTTTCCAAAAGTCAATCTCATCACGAGAGAACATTTTCCAAAACCATCTCAAAACAGAGTAAAAAGTTCTTTTCTCACATCAAAATAAGTTTCCAAGAGTATTCAGGTCATTTCCTATATTTGATCACAAAAGTCATTTCCAAGAGTATTTGGGTCATTTTACACATATCCAATTCCAAAAGACTTTTCCGAGGGTATTTGGGTCATGTTACCCTTACCAGATTTAAAAAGTGTTCACAAAAATTCCAACAAGGATATTTTGGTCATTTACCGAATACCCTATTTCAAAGGTTTCCGTAAAACATTCCAATAAGGACATTTGGATTATTTTCCAGATATATAATTCCAAAAGGAATTCATTTTAAGAAATCCAAAATTCTAATCCCAAAAGAGGATTAAATTCAAAGTTTCTAAACACATTTCCATAAAATATTCCAATAAGGGCATTCCAGTCAATTTATGAATACCGATTCCAAAAGTTATCATTTTTTGAAAATCTCAAGTATTTAATCCAAAAATGACTAAATTCACAAAATTCATGCTTTAATCATCCATTAAGGTTTACAACCCAAATATGAAGTTCATTCAAGCCCAAAATGGTATAAAAACAAAACTTGCTCAGATAAACCTTAGACATATTCAGGGATTTCAAAAATGGTATAAAACATATCATTTTATTGAAAAGTGAAGCACACTAGCTTTCAAAAGGTTTTAGAAATCAAAAGGGACTCACCTGTGTCCTAACTAAACTTTTCCGTTCACGGCCGTTCGACCACCGTTTCTACCGTTTTCAATGAACCGTTGGCCATTTACTGATAAACCTACACCACACATCATTTTTGGGTCAATTCATGCTCAGTCAAAAATAGCCCATGGTTAGCCGACGTCCAACTGGCGTTTAGCTGACGGTGGCCGACGGTTAAGAAAAACGTCCAACTTTCGTTCATGTTTTTTTTTTCATCGTTTGTTCGATTCTTTCGTTTTCCTTTTTTCACATCCGTTCTCCCTTCAGAAACAAGGGATTCACTTCATATCTCCCTAATTATTTCATCCAAGGTCACATAGTTAATCGTCTTTAAATTCGTCTTTATTCCATGCACAATTCTAAAATTTTGCTACTTTGACACAAGATTGTGTTTCGGACATAACTTTTAACCCACAACTCCATTTTGGCTCTATGATATACCAAAATGACCATAAGAGTCTTAAATTTAATTTTGTTTTAGCCCTTTGCCAAAATTCTGCTTCCCGAGGCATGGAATTGAGCAAAAATATCACCAATAGTTTTATCTCACCTTTACTATTCATGCTTTCCTTTATCCTCCTTTAATCTTTAACACCTTAGAACCATTAATTCATTCAATTCTCCTTCAAATCATCTTTAGTTCTGAATTTCTAGATTTCTAGTAGCTCACAAAATTCACACTTATTCAACACAAATTCATCTCTTCTAATCAAAAGCTAGTTTGATCCATTTTTCTAACCAACTAAATTCTATTTTTACTCTACTTTGATCATCACCTTCTCAACCAAAAATAAGCCTTCATATCACCATAATTATTCAGTTCTTTAGCACACAAAACTTCATTCAAAAACCCTTAGGTAGCCAATACTTATACAAGCATATATAAGGTTCATATACAAAATTTCACAAACCTTAGCTTTGATCCAAAATCAAGACATGAAAAATCATGTTTTCATGTTAAAATTCATATCAACATAATCATCATTCACCGAACAATAACTTTAATTCAAGCAAGGTAGGGTTTCACCTTGTGTTAGTGGTTATTTGAAGTGATTTTGCTCCAAGAACACACATACTTCTTTCTTTCTCTCTCCTTTTTCTTTTTCTCTTAATTTTCTCTAGCTTTTCTTTCCTTTCCCTTCCTTTTTCTTTTCCTTTTCTTTCTCCATTCTTTATGGGAAAAATTCAGGCTGTATTTCAGCCTCTCCACCTCCATTCTTATTTCAAATATATCACATGGTCAATTGGAATTAGTGAGGTCAAAATCTTATTAAGAAAGCTTATGAAAATCTTGCTAAATAAGCTTAGTAAAAATACTTATAAACTTTTATCTCAACTTATCTCAACCAATCACTGAATTACACTTATTTTCATCCACCAATCATATTATGCCGCTTGTTTCAATTTCAACTGCATTTTAGAATTTTTTTTTTCTCGAAAATAACTAAAATTCAGGCCCGAAATGGAAAAATATTTTATTTCACCATTCAACTCCAAAAATTCTACTGAATCCATTGGTAATTCTTAAATTCTTCAATCCTTTCTCTATTTGGTCAAATTTGCGGTCAAAGTCACGGGTGCAATCAAAATGACGAAAATGCCCCTGGTGACCCGAATAGCATAATTCACACCAAAACGTGCATTTTATCGCACTGATCAATTTCTCTTCTCAACGTACCCTCAAATTCTTATTTTATAATAATAGCCTTCCGAAGATTTAGGGTACGGGTAGAACAAATCCAATAATTAGATCCAGGTCTCGACCAAATATTATCATACCAAAATATTTGTCTCATTACATCGATCAACTTTTGTTCTATCTATTGATACGAATTCTTATCCTATTACAAATAGTAGCTAGTCAAAGGTAAAATGTGGGGTATTACATTTTAGGGTACGTCTGTAGTAGGGTATTACAAGTAGTATCAATGCCTAGGTTTAGGCTAATATTTGATCTTTTAGTCTTTATTTCTTAAGTATTTTGGATCTGGTACTAACATGTGTGTTTTGTTTATAGGATGGTTAGAAGATTTGCCATACGAGAGACTGGCCCCCAGGTTGTGGAGATCTACCTACCCTGCTCCTCGTAGCAAACCCGTCTTCGTCTGACATATAGTCAAAACTGGAGACAGGTTGGTTTATTAGTGTTAACGAAGTAGACCATGAGACACCAGAGTTAGTTCACCTTACCTATGTGGAGGGTGATATTGAGATTCCTCTACTTGAGATCCAAGCTTGAGAGTGGGAAGCTAGAGATGCCTAATTTAGCACCACCACCCACTATTCTAGTGGTTGATTTGCTCTCTATCTGTAAGGAAGAGGGGGAAATAGGAGAGGTTGACATTGGTGATGAGGGAGATATAGATGAACCTATTAGTGAGGGTAAGGGCGATGTGGGTGACCTTGGTGGTGAGGAAGATGAGGGGTGGTTTTTTGGAATGTATGTGCATAATAGACAATGTATTTCTGTATTTTAGAAATTACTATAATACTTCATTCATTAATGTTTCTTTGTTTACATAGATGCGCATATTAAGGTCTAAGTGTGTTAGTTAGTAACCTATGTGATTGGATCATGCTTTCACAGTAAGGTGTAGATTATTGGCTACTAACACATAAGTGAAAAAAATTTGTTCTTGATCAATGGATAAATTTGGGCACTTTATTACATTACACCATAGTTTTTAAATAGGGAATGATTTAACTTAGACTAGTGAGTAGTCTATTCACGCTAATAATGTAAGCATATTTGAAATATATAGAATTGGATCATACAATAATAATCTTTATAAAAGTACTATAATAAATAAAGATTAGTTCATCTCCACTATTGCGTGGATGAATACCTTTAGACTTAAGTATAAGTTTGTAGTCTGGTGAAGTTGGGCTTGTGCACTTTGATGTATGATGGGTGAGGTCTTAATGCAAGGCCAATAACTTTGTATGTTTGGTGTATGACTTAAATTAATTAAGATGGACTTACACAATAGAGTTTCTATGCTTCACTTAGGGTGAATATCACCCTCTTGTGATTGTATAGGATAATCTAATTCAAATAGGGCATTGGGAACATGACTTATGTATGCTTTTGGGTAGCTCCTAGAAATAAATTGGTACATACTACAAGCCCTAAATTATCGAACTAGTTATCAAATGATGGTAGATATCATTGAGAATTATGTTAGTATATTTTTCCTTTCTCAATGATGGGTGTTACGTATAGAGGTATTTTTGTCATTACACCTGTAGGTTGAAGACATCGTACTTGCAATATTATTCTTGGGGTCAATATTTCTATACGGTGATAAATAAAATATTTAAAATAATAAAATATGGTTATTAGTTAGCAAAGATATTTTAATCATTTTAGTAGCCTAGAATAATATGTCTTTTGGTCCCCAAAGTAGCTTAAGTAACCTTAGTAAATTTTATTTACTATATGGGCTTGTTTGGTGAATTTAATAATCAAAGAAATTATTTTAGGAGTCCAATAATTATTTATTTGGGATAGAATAATTTATTGGGCTAATTTGATTAAATTAGTTTGTTAATTAATTGTTTGGGGTAATTTTATATTGTGCCCAAGTTGATTAATTAATTAATAAGGGAGCAAATTAATTAGTCTTGGGTTAAATTAATTAAATTAGTTATTAATTATCTTATATAATTTTGAGCCCAAATGAATGAATTAATTAATAAAAGAACTATTTAATTAGTCTTTTGCTAATTAGAAAAACCATAGCCCACTAGGATTGTGAGTGATAGCTTTGTTATTTTAGAAACAAAGGATAGCTGTCACAAGCAAAAGAAAAAAAAAAGGAAAAAGAAAAGGAAAAGGAAACAAACAAAAAGAGAAGGGGGGGGGTTTGATTTTTGATTTTGCAATTTGCACGAAATTTGAAATTTCCAAATTGAATTCCAATTTGATAGCAATTGAAATTTCCAATTTGAGACCAATTGTTTAAGTTTCAAATTGAGGTTGTTTTTGTTAATCAAGCATAACAAAAAAAAAAAAAAAAAAGACAAAGCTTGGCCAATTCTTGTTTTTCCTTTGAAAAAAAATAATAACTGTCTCAATATTCTTCTAAGAAAATTATTATTTCACCTATTATTCTACTTTCACTGATAGATAGCCTATAGGAGGTTTGAGAATACTTTGGAAGATTGAAAACTAGCAATTTTGGTCATGTGTTTGATGCGCATGAATTGACATTTGGCTCGTATTCTTGTGAAACATGTAGTCATCACATACCAAAACGTTCCGTAAAATCTAAATCCTTTGGTTATTCAATTCAAGTAGCCTAAAAGTAAGTATTTCTAGACTTTGGTTCGGAAAAAACTTTTAAATTGCTATTTTTTGTGCAGTTTTTATTTTCTTGCAATCCTTCAAGTGGTATCGGAGCCATGGTTAAAATTTAGGAGCATGCTTAATATTAATAATAGGAAATGTGGTTCCTTTACTAATTTTAAAAAATTCAATCTTTGTGATTTTATGGATCCTTTGTGGTTTTTGATATGGGTAGATGTTGTGTACGTCTCGCGTGTGGAGACATAGACACTTATATTTATTATTATTCATTTTCTATACAATTCCTGTACGCCTCATTTTGAAAGACATAGGCGATTGATATTGTATTTAAATTCATTTGCTGGAATTTTTTGTAACAATATTGGTGCCTGAGCAACATTGAAACTACAAGGAGAAAAAAAAAAAGAATGAGAAAATGGTCGATGATTTTGGAGTAAGCAAGGAACGGTTTTTCTTGGATGATTCAATCACGGTTCGTGCAGTTCAAGCTTCCAAGTTTTTCCATTTTAAGTTTTCCTTGTAATTTGTTTTTTCTTTTTGGGGCTATATCACATGAGATTATTTTTCTTACAATGGTTTATTTATGGTAATAAATAATTTTTCATGAAAATGATTAGTAAAGGAGAAACTACCTTAGGATTAAACAAGATCATTTTAATTTTATTATTATGATATTTAATCCATTATTTGGTCATATAAGAATTAAAAGTTAGAAATATCATGTAAAAGGCTTATTTTTTAGCATGGCTATTTTATTTAATTTTTGTGATCAAATGCACAAAGGTTTTTGAGAAATTAATTTTTTCTCTAGATAAAATAGTTAAAGGAAAACGTTTTTAAAATGGAACTAATGAATTTAAAATAAAATTCATGGTTTATTTTTCTAAAGAGTTTTATCCTTGACATGGAGAATATTTTGAATTTAAGTATTTTAAATTTAGTTCATAAAAAATGGTTTTAACTTAAGCAGTGAAAATAAAAATTCATATTTTATTCTCTTAAAAGGTTTTATCCTTGACATAGAGAATAATGGTTGAATTATTTTGGGATTTCACTGAAGTTAATAAAAACCAATTAATTTTAAGAAATTATTTTTTCCAAAAACCTATTTTTCTTAAGAGGAGTTCCAACGGTCCCATGGTTTCCATCATTGATTCTTGGTAGAGATTATGGTTATCCTTGTGTCATTCTAAGCATGAGCCCCCTATAGGATAGATTTTTACGAGAATCTAGAACTACCAGAGGAATTATAATTAATACCTAGGATATGTGTTAGTGTCGACCAGCCTATTGTTGGAGGCATTAATACTAGATTATCCTTAGGTGGTGAGAGTAGTGGTCATCTTATCTGTGGAACTATCTCTAGATCATTACCTATTAAAGAAGTTTAATTTGTGATGGCTATGTACTTAACTTAGAAAATTGTTAACCTTCCTATGAAGCTCTATTAATGTTTCTATGAGCTAAAATTTTCATATATTTTTTTATAATAGTTTTAATAGGTTAACTATATCATGTAAATAATATGATGTTTTAAATTGGCATTTCTTATATGTTTTTCAAAATAAACATTTTTTCTGAATGAAGTTTTTTTTTCCAATCAACAAAAATGTCTGGTTTCAATCATTTATCCATTATTCTAGAGGAGAATAAGTTAATTGGACCCAATTACATGGACTAGAAAAGGAATCTAAACATAGTACTTACTGCGGAAGAGTACAAGTATGTTTGACTGACCTTTGTCCTGAAATTGGAGAAGATTCTACAAACCAAGAACGTGAGGCTGAAAAGGCATGGAAAAAAGCTAATAAGATGGCTAGATGCTATATGTTGGCTTTCGTGTCTAATGTTCTTCAGTCTAAGCATGAGAACATACCTATTGCATATGATATTGATATATCGTTATGCACCATATTTGTTGACAAGAGTAGGCCCGCAAGGCAGAAAGCTCTTAGGGCAATCATGAATACTAGGATGGCTGAAGGGGCATCGGTTCACGAGCATATACTCAAGATGATTGCTTATTTTGAGGAGGTCGAGGTCCTAGGGGCAACAACTGATTCTGAGAGCCAAGTTGACATGGTTTTTTAGACTTTGCCAAATTAATATTCTCAATTCAAGTTAAACTATAACATGAACAAGTATATCTTTGTCCAAGTTAATGAAAGAACTCCCGACTACTAAGAAAACTATGAAGCTTCCATCAAAAGTTTTGTTTACTCGTTCTGGTCCTTCTTCTAGAATTAGAGCCCAGCCCAAGAAGTTCAAGAAAAAGAAGGCCCAAAATAATGTAGGGACCTAGCCTAATGGGTCTAAGCTCGGTCCGTCCAAGCCCGATACCAAGCCCAAGGGGAAATGTTTCAAGTATGGCAAGAAGGGGCACTTGAAAAAAGATTTTCTGGACTTCTTAACTAAGTCCTCTTCAGGTACTGCTCTTTACTTAGAGTTTATATTAATGGTTAGATCACCATCTACTTGGGTTGTTGATTCCAGAACCACTGACCATATCTGTAACTCCTTGTAGGCGTTCAACAAGATAAGGTGACTCAGTAAAGGAAAACATAGACTAAGAGTAGGCAACGGAGCACAAGTATGGGTCGAAGCAGTGGAAGACTTGGAATTTTTATTTAATTGTAATAGGATTTTAGTTTTAAGAGATATTCTATATTTTTCTAGCTTTAAATAGAATTTGATTTAAGTTTCAAAGTTGATTAATTAAGGACATTTTGTTTCTTTCTATTCTGGTATTCCAATTAGTAGAGATGGAAAAATTATTTGTTCTAAAAACATGTATGAAAATCTTTTCTATGTTAATCCTATTAGTCGTGAAATAAATAATACTCAGATGGAATTTAATAATAAAAAGAGAAAGGTCACATTAAATAACTCATATACATGGCACTTAAAATTAGGGCATATAAATCCTAATGGGATTCAGAGGTTAATCCAAAATGGGTCCTTGGACTTATTGAAATTAGAGAAATAGCCTTAGTATGAATCTTGTCTTATGAGAAAAATGACCAAAAGGTCTTTACTCAGAAGGCAGAAAGGGCTAAGAAAATATTAGAGTTAGTCCGTACTGATGTTTGTAGTCCTATATCTAGACCTGTTAGAGGAGGTTATGAATACTTTATCACATTCACAGATGATTACATGAGTTTTGGTTATGTTTACTTGATGAGGCATAAGTCTGACTTATTTGATAAATTTAAGGAGTTTAAGGATGAGGTGGAGTATCAAACAAATAAGCTAATCAAAAAGCTAAGATTGAATTGTGGTGAAGAGTATCTCCTTGGTGAATTCAAGAACTACTTGGCATATCAAGAAATAGTATCTCAGTTAACTACACTTGGGACTCTCCAGCAGAATGGAGTAGCAGAGAGAAGAAATAGAACTTTGATGGAAATGGTCGAAGCATGATGAATCTTACAACTCTTCCTATTTCCTTTTGGGGATATACTTTAGAAACAAAATAAATTCTAAACTTGGTACTTTCTAAGTCAGTGCCTAGGACACTTTATGAGATGTAGACTGGACGTAAGCCTAGTATGAATCATCTCAAGGTATGGGGTTTTTTAACTTATGTACTAACTGAGAGAGGTAAGCTAGACTCAAGATTAGAATTGTGCTACTTTGTAGAGTATGCTTATGTTCCCCTATTTTTTGTCCTTTTCTTTTTTTCTATTCTTTTTTTGTTTTTTCATCTATATACTCCACAATTTTAGATTCTACTTCTTTTCCTATCCAATTATCCAAAAAGAACAAGGGGTGGATATTTTTTTCATCCCCAAGAGGAAAAGGCACTTATTAGTACTCATGCTAGATACTTAGAAGATAAATAAAGTGTGTCCACTAAGGTCTCGAGTAAGATGGAATTGGAAGAGAAATTGATTGGTGCTTCAACTTCTAGTACCCCAACTAAGAAGACTAAAGAGGCACAACCAGATATTCCTATGCAAATTGAGCCACATCGTAGTGGGAGAATATTTAGGATTCCTAAAAAGTGGACAGGAAAAGCCTTTGAGGTGGTTTCTAACTATTAAGAATAAGATCTCACTAGATTCGATACGGCCATTGCTGACATTGGTGTAGACAAATGGCGAATAGCAATGGATGCCGAGATTGAGTCTACATATCTCAATCAAGTCTGGGGATTTTGTCAGCACCTGAAGGGATTAAACCTATAGGGTGCAAGTGGATATATAAGAGAAAGGGAGATGCAGAAGGAAAGGTGGAAACCTATAAAGTAAGGTTGGTTGCAAAATGTTACACTCAGAAAGGAAGAATCGATTATGATGATACCTTTTCATCTGTTGCCATGCTTAAGTCTATTCACATTCTTTTGGCCATCGCATGTTGTTATGACTACAAGATATGATAGATGGATATCAAGACAGATTTTCTTAATGGCTATCTTAGTCAAGGCATCTGGAAGCCAGATGGTAAGAACGTGTCTTTTATGGTACTCTATATAGATGACATTCTATTAATTGGAAATGATATAGGGATATTGTCATCTGTAAAAGCTTAAATGATATAGGAGAAGCTAGCTACATTTTGGTATAAAGCTTCTTAGAGATAGGAAGCAAAGAATATTAGGCTTATCCCAATCTGTTTATATTGACAAGATATTGGCTAGGTTTAACATGGATTATTGTAAAGGGGTAATCATGCCCTTTAGACACGAATTGACCTTATATTCTAAACAGAACAGGAAGAAAAGGAAAGCATGAGAATGATTCCCTATGCCTCGACAGTGGAAAGTCTCATATATGACATGCTTTGTATAAGGCTAGATATCTGTTTTGTAGTAGGCAAGATTAGCAAGTATCAGTTAAACCCAAGGGAAGAATATTGGCAAGCTGTAAAACATATACTCAAGCACTTGAAAAGAACGAGGGATTATGTGCTTGTTTATAATGCTGATGATTTAATTCTTACTGGTTGCACTGATTTAGACTTTCAAGCGGATAAATATGAAAGAAAATCCACTAGTAGATACGTTTTTACTTTGTCTAGAAGGGCTATTTTATAGAGAAGTTTTAAGCATTCTTGTATTGTTGATTTTACCATGGAAGCTGAGTATATGATAGTTTCAAAAGCTTCAAAAGAAGAGGTTAGGCTCCAAAAATTTCTCATAGAACTTGGAGTTGTAGAACAAATAGATAGGCTCATTATCATCTATTCCGACAATTTTGGAGCTATGTCGCAATACAAGGAACTAAGGAACCATAGGAAGGGCAAGCGCATTGAGAGGAAATATCACTTGATCTACAAGTTCATCCAGAAACGGGAGATTGTAGTTGACCAGATTTTTTCTTCAAAAATTATGGCAGACCTATTTACCAATCCTCAGCCAGAGAAGGTGTTCCGAAGATACTTAGATGTTATAGGTGTAGGTATATATAGACTATTATAGTTCGTTTAGCGCAAGTGGGAGATTATTGTAATGTATGCCCAAAATAGATAACGTATTTCTATATTTTGAAAATTAATAAAATACTTCATTCACTAATGTTTGTTTGTTTACATATATATGCACATTAAGGTATAAATATGTTAGTTAGTAATCTATGTGATTAGATCGTGCTTTCATCGTAAGGTGTAGATTACAGGTTATTAACACAAAAGCGAAAAAAATTTGTTCTTGATCGATTGATAGAGTTGGGCACTTTATTAAGGTCTAGATCATTAACACTATGGTTTCTAAATGAAAAATGATTTTCCTTAGATTCATGAGTAGTCCACTCACACCAATAGTATAAACATATTTGACATACATAGAATTGGACCACACGTTAATAATCTTTATTAAAGTACTATAATAAATAAGGATTGGTTTAATGCCGCTACCGGTGGACAAGTACCTTTAGATTTGAGTGTAAGTTAGTGGTCTAGTGAAGCTGGACTTATGTACTTTGATATATGATGGGTGAGGACTTAATGCAAGGCCAATAACTATGTATGTTAGGTGTATGACTTTAGTTAGTAAGATGGACTTATACAATAGAGTTTCTATGCTTCACTTAGTGAAGATATCACCCTCTTGTGATTGCCTAGGATAATATAAAATAAACCAGGAAATGTGACTTAGTATGTATACTTTTGGGTAGTTCCCAAAAATAAGTTGGTATATACTGTAAGTCATGGATTATCAAACTAGTTATCAAATGATAGTAGTTGTCATTAAGAAAGTTGTTAGCACATTTTTCTTATCTCAATGACGGGTGTTACATAAAGGGGCATTTTTGGCATTACATCTATAAGTCGAAGATATCGTACTTGCAATACTATTCTTAGGGTTAATATTTCCACATGGTGATAAATGGAATATTTAAAATGATAACATACCGCTATTTGTTGGTAAGGGTATTTTAGTAGCCCAGAATAATATGTCTTTTGGTCCCTAAAATAGCTCAAGTAACCTTAATAAATTTTATTTACTATATAGGCTTGTTGGTGTCCAATAATTATTTTTTGGACGAGAATAATTTATTAGGCTAATTTGATTAAATTAGTTTATTAATTAATTATCTTGTGTAATTTTATATTTGGATAAAATGGATTAATTAATTAATAAGGGATCTATTTAATTAGCTTTGGGCTAATTTGAATGAATTAGTTTATTAATTAATTATCTTGGATAATTTTATATTAGACCCAAGTTGATTAATTAATTAATAAGAGAGCTATTTAATTGACCTGGGTTAATTAGAAAAACCTTAGTCCACTAGGGTTGTGAGTGATGGCTTTTGTTATTTTGAATACAAAGGATGGTCATCACAAGTAATAGCGAAAGAAAGGAAAAAGAAAAGAAAAAGGAAACAAAAAAAAAAAGAAGGGAAGTTTCAGTTTTCGATTTCGCATTGTGCGCGAAATTTGAAATTTCCAAATTGGATTCCAATTTGATAGCAATTGAAATTTCCAATTCGAGACCAATTGTTTGACTTTTGAATTGAGTTTGTTTTCGTTAACCAAGCATAACAAAAAAAAAAGAAAAAGAAAAAGCTTTCGATTTTCTTTGGTTAAGGATTAGCCGGTTCTTATTTTTCCTTTTAAGAAAATTAATATCTCTCTCAATATTCTTCCATGAAAATTATTATTTTACATATTATTCTACTTTCACCAGTAGATAGCCTTTATGATAGGAATCAACCTGGTCACAGGGATCAAGCTCAAGAAGAGGGAGAGGATGAAGCCGAAACAAAGTCGAGCTTGCTCGGTCCATTGACAAGAGCCCGCTTCAAACAATTCCAACTCAATCTTTATGCATATCTACAAGCTCATATAAGGTGGGATAGTGTATGGATATTACCGAAAGAGGATCGAGAATGGACCATGCTGCTGGTGTATGAAGGACGTCAATCGGAAGCTGTTCATGTAGAAATGATGCCCAGCAAAGTGTGCCCAATTCCAGCCCCAGGAGCCCGACTAGGCACCGAGTATAGACTGGACAAACTCTCAATTCTTTGACGTGAGCACTATTCCAGTAGAATGGACCCGGCACCGACCCTACTAGCCCTACCTGGTGCTCGCCCCGTACTGGATAAAAACCCCTAATGTTTTTCTGACTTTGTGTGAAGGGGTATTGTTTCTCCAGAATGTACTCGGTGCCGACCCTACCAGCCCTATCTGGTGCTGGCCCTACTCTGGATCCAAACCCCTGATATTTTTCAGCTATTTTGGAGTTATTTTGTAATATTTAAAAAGTATTTTAGTTCAGGAACAGAACACCATTATATAGGCTTTAGTATTGTAAGAACAATAATAGATTCAATATTTTTAAGATGAATGAAGATTCATCTTGAAGACTTGAAGCATGGAGAGATTCCTTGTTCAACTTCAATCCCAGACCAACCCAAAGGCTTAGTTCATCCTTGAGCAAGTGTCTATAAACTCAAAGAATAATTCAACTAAGAAATCAACAAGGGTTCTTCTTGTAAGTCATTTAGGGTTCTTGTTGTTTTTTGTTTCAATACCTACAATTCCATATCCTTTTAGTTCTAGATTTCTTGCTAAGTCAAGGGTTCTAAGGTGTTGTTTTGGTAGACCTTATCTACTAAATCTATGTTTCTAAAAGCTAGATCTTTTAGGGTTCTTTATTTGTAGAAAAAGGTGTTTCTTTGTTACCTTTCTTGATCTTTTTATGTTCTTTTCTTGTTTGATTTGCTTATCTTGAAATCCATCTACTTGTTAAAATCCAAGAAAAAGCCACTTTTAGATCTTGTAGGACTTCCTCCATCAAGCTCATATCAAATTTGGTATCAGAGCCAAGTTAAGCTTAGATTTCTATCTGAGCTTGGATCTATCAAAACATAGATTGTTGTTGATCTTGAGTTTTCTTGGATATTAAAAGGGGGGGGGGGGGGGAGGAATGAGAATGACTTGTTGAAGAAAGATCATTAGGAATTCATTGATTTTAGTTGTTGTGATTATATTGGGCTTGTGTGAGAAGAAATTTTCTTGCAAAGTTCCACAGGTAAATCTTGCACATAAGGTGTTTGTAAAAAGTCTCAATGATTATTTACTCTATGAACACAAAGTGTTTGATGAAATGTTACAAAGAAAGAATATGGCTTGAACAATAGTGTTATTCCTATTATTGTTTCACTGTATTATTCAAATTATCTTTTCCTTTGTTGTGTGTTGTGAACACCTTGTACCCTACTTGTTTCTTGACCTCTAAGTGTTCACTAAAATTGTCATCCTAAGACCTTTGTGTATTGAAGTATTGTAACACCGCACTACCTAGGCCCATTTGGGTCGGGGATGTCGCCCCGTCCACAGGATAAGGGGCTTTTATAACTAGGTCGTATAAAATAAAATAAAATAAATATTACAAATTTTAACTTATTGCAACCCAGCAATACATGAACAAATTAAAAAATAATTGTCTGCTACTGTCTCTCAAAAGTAATACATAAGAAAAATAACAGAGGGTTTTCAAGACATAGGCAACATTCTAGCTAATGACCTTCACAGTAGGATCAACCTGAAAATATAGTATAAAAGGTGGTGAGATAAAGATTTCAGTAAGCCCGTGTGTGCTTTGAGTGTTTCAGGTAAAACAGTTCATGTATGCAAGTTGTAAAAGTTTCATAAAAGAAAGTGCTGATAAACATTTTATGAATGTCATAAATAAGGAGTGGTGTTTTGCTTTCCAAAACATACATGTGCATAATAAATACAACCACTCAGAAGAGGTAGCCATGGCACCACACTTTGTGCACCATGACAATATAACAATCAGAATGCCACACGTTGAGCATACTGACACAAGGTTGGTGTACGGCCTACTGGGTGAAATACTCCTCCATCTCTACACCCCAAACTTACCAGTTGTCCATTCCAAAAATTCACAGTCCACTTGACTGATCTTGTTATTTTGCCTGACTAGCGTCCTATCCGGGAAGGACTCACCCCTCAGAAGTGGCCACCTACTGAGAGACTTACCCTAACCCTTTAAAGACTAGTCCTAGTAGTCTACCCTTATTAAGTACTCAACGTTGTTTGTCCCACTTGGGGGAAAAAGTGCTCATAGAATGATTTGCTTGAAAATAGCAATTATGGTTTCTAAACTTCTTGCCAAGTTGGTTTTATGAAACGTTTAGCATTTTATGTAAAATTGTTTGCTTAGTTTTGAATAGCTTGATTGACTGAAAGAAAAGGAAAATTGTCCATAATTGCTTTACAACACAAATTCTCGTGTACAATGAGTTGGCTTGCCACATTTGGTCTTCAAATGACTCTATGCAGGAACTTACCTGATCTTTTGCTCTTCTTGAACTCAAAAATCCTCCAAGGTCAACCTATCCCCGCCTGGGGTAAACACAAAGCATAAGATAACCTTCGGACCATATCTGCCTTACATAAACAATCCTTAATTCAACTTGTCACAACCACAACTAACCATGACCATAATGTCTTAAGCTTTAACACTAATTGATAAAGTATTTTATAAAATAAATCTAACTTGATGAGTTAAAATAACTGGGGGTTATAAATTAAATACTAATAAGTTATAGTTTCAAATAATAGCTATGAGTATTATTGCTAATAAATAAACTAGCGTTAAATATTGAATAATACTAAGTCCTAAATAATATTAGTAAATGGTAATAATTTAAATAGTAGTATTATTAGAACTAATAAATTACACTATAATTTTTAATTAATAATTAATAGATAATAAATGACCAATAAAATTAATAATAAATAAATTATACTTTAATTTTTAATTATTAAATAATAAATAAATTTTAATATAAATAATATTTATGGATATAGGTAAAAGTTTTAATGAGGCTAATTATGGTCTACAAGGTCATTAATTTAATCCAATATCGTATTATTTAATTATTATTATTTTCTTTTAATAAAAGATTTTATTTATTTAACTAATAAAAATGTTAATATTCTAATTAATATTCTATTTCCCAACCTTCCTAATGTTTTCGGATTTTATAGAATAAACATAATAATAGTTCTAATTAAATTAATAAAATTTGTTAATAAAATAATTTTAGAATTAACAAAGAAAATAATCTTTTACCATGATTTCCTATTGTGAGAAAAGATTCATGAACACATTCCCTAATATCAAATAATAAGCTAATCCATTCATGAACATACACTTAAACTAACACATACTAGTACATGGCCAATCTCCTACTAGGAATAATCATCATTCATGGCTTTATTAAAAATTAAGAACATAAAGGCCTAATCACCATTGGTGTCATAACATCTAGCATGCATCAAACATCCATAAATCTCCTAACCATGATACACATATATTGAATCAAAAGAAAAATCCATGAGATCTAATCATACATTTCAACTCCCATGTCCTAAATCCATCCCCTTCATCCACATACATATACTTAACCCCCATTTATATTCAATCTTCCTGTCAACATCCAAGAGACATGAATTCGGAAATTAAAAGGAAGATTTAAGAAGAAATACTTGATTGATGATCACTTGATGAAGGTTTCTTGATTAGTGAAGGTCCACGCGTTTGAGAGCCTTTAGTGGTCCCAAAAAAAACAGCCATGGTTGATCATCACCATTTCGGCCGAGAGAGAGAGAGAGAGAGAGAGAGAGAGAGAGAGAGAGATGAAGGGCATTAGAATGGAACATTAAAAGTTGAGTAGAAGAAAAAGAACAAGAGGTCGTTCTTGTTTTACCTTTTGATGTTCTTGGAAGCTTCAATAAAAAAAAAAAAAAACTAGTTTTGATCCGATCAAAAATTCTGGTTTGCGTGATTTCATGTTATAAAAAACATAAGTGAAGACTAGGGACTAAATATGAGTAATCTGGAGTACTTGGGAGTGATTGGAGATGTTTAGGATAGGTTTAGACTTGAAGAGGTGAAGTGTGTGTTCTTGGTGTTTTGAGAGAGTTTGAGAGAAAATGGCTTGCGAATTTCTGGAATTGTTCCTGGCTGAATGGTCTTGTGTAGTTAGGAGTTTCGGTTTTAGCAAGAAGGAGAGAGATGTGTTCAATTTTTTTTTGAAATTCAAATGGAAGAAAATGAGGAGTTATTTGAGGTAGAGGATTAGTTAATGGTGGTTGTTCATGGGAGGTCTCTTTGCTCTTCAATGGTGCAAGGTTGAACAAGCTAGTCTTAGTGCAATGAATGGAGGTTGTTCAGGTTATTAAGCTAGCTGAAACTTAGTCTATAATTGCAGAGAAATTCTGGTTTGATCACTTTCTAAAAGAGTGTTTTAATGGAGCAAAAAATCTAGAATTAGTTTGAAGTTCAAATGAGTTTTGGATAGAGTAATCTTATGAGCTTTTTGAGGTGTGGTCATAGAGTCCAAGTACTCAAGGTTAGTATGGAGGTCAATGGTGTTCAGTTCATGGCTGAACAAGGTCCAATTTTCAGAGGTTTGAATGAAAGCTTTTCGGCCTTTGCCTTGAGAAACCAAGCTAGAAATTTTCTGGTTTTCAATGCTTCCAAAGTATCGAGAATGAAGATGGTTTTTGGTGCAGAATTTTCTGCTTTCTTTGGCTCGATTTGTAGCTAGTTTTTGAGGGTGTTTGAAGGTCTTTTAATGGTGGTTTTCCAGCCTTCTTTCTGAAGAAAAATAGATGAAGTTCCAGCTATTCTTAGGACTTAAAGATGGCTTCAAAATCTAGCTTCAATGCAGCGAATTTGCTGGAGGGAAAAAAAAATTCTGGTTTGCAAAGGTTGTGCAGTCCGAAAATTCTCAGAACTTTCAGCCTTCAATCTCACAGGAAATGACCATTTTTCTGGCAGCAAATGGGGTAAGAATGTTGGCTAAACTTTTGAAAATAACCTTGCGGAAATTCTGAAAAATTTTCCAGATTTTCCTTTAACAAATCATGAACAAAATGAAGGTAGAATTGAAGATATAACTATGGTGATATATTTTCCTTGGAAACCCATCCTAACTCTCTTCCCTATTTTCAGCAATCCCCTGTCCCTCAAGGATGATTTTTGAATTTCAAGGCTAGGGTTTTATCACAGAATTTTTGGAATTAAAAGAATGGATTAATGTACTAAGGATAATTTAAATTATAGAGATGTTAGGACAAGGCTAGAGAAATTAAAGAGGACAAGAATTCCTCTAGAATTCTTTTTAAAACATGATCATATGATCAAGACATTATCTTCATGTCTCCCTTAAGACAACATTAATGCAAGAAAATAAAAAATTCAAACATAGCTAAGATATTCATGAATAAAACATAAGTGATGGGATTTGAACTCATGACCTTAGAGATTAAATCACAAAGCTCTAACCACTTAATCACATTAACTCTTGTTCTTATTTTCTTACCTAAATATTCTTCTTATCTAAACCTCAAGCCATCTTTCTATTTTGACCTCAAACAAAATTACCTTTTTACCCTATAAGCAAAAATAAGTCAATTAACCTATAAATCATAATTCTAAGGCACATAAAATCATTCAAATAGTATATTTTTATGCAGAATTACATGATATGCATCCTATCCCCCTTACTCTAAGGTTGGCTTTAGATGCGGTTTCACAAGTATCCTAAGAGCTAATAGGCCAAGATAAACTAAACCCTTTGAAATTGGTTGAACAAGTGAGCCATAGAGCAATCAAAAAAGGTAAGAGAGAAAGATTCATATTTGAAAAGCCAAGAAGTGCAAACACGAGAGTAGAGTGCAAACACTTACGAAGTGTGTGAAGAAACCAATCTCTATTTTTGTTCTCCTAACTCTTTTTGCAGGAACATCAGTCTAAACTCTAATAATTACTCAAGGATAGGAAATAACTAGGCTAAATCTTGATTGAGCAAGTAGACCACAGGAAGATCTGGGAGATCTTCATGAAACCTTAGTTTCATTACAAAGGAGCATGGAAGGCATTTGGAGGGAGCATGGAAAGCATTTGGAGGGAGATGACCGAACTCCGAGCGCAACAAGGCCAAACATCTACCGCTGGTCAAAGGAAGGGACAAGAGCAACCGAAAGCCCACAACACACCTCCTGTGAATACCCAACCTGGAGAAGAATGGGATGAATATTCAGTTGGTGAATATCAACAAATTCCTATGAGAGGAGGTAGAAATGGGTTGAGAGGAGGTAGAGGAAAAGGTTAAGGGAGATTTCGTGAGAATCCTATGATGGGAGTTGAAAGAAATATTGAGAAAGAATTTGAGTGTGAAGAAGGATACCTAAAGGAAGACTACGAGAATCAATATCGGGTTAACGTGATGAGAGGTTGGAAGAGAGATGACAATGAGGGAGAGCGAGAATTGAAGAATATAAAAATGAAGGTACCACAATTCCCAGGGAAAAGTGATCCTGAGGCATACTTTGAATAGGAAAGGAAAATGAAATTTCTATTTGATTGCCAAGATTATAGTAAGAGAAATAATGTGAGGTTAGCAGTATTGGGATTTTCAGATTATATAATGGTATGGTGGGAACATATTTTAGCTAATAGAAAGAGTGTTGGGTATCTCACGTGCATATCATATATGGCGCAGCGGAAAAATAAGAATGAGATCTGCATATGTGTGGAAAACAAGACATAAAGATAACAAATGTAATAACTTTTTACCTTTCTTTGATTATGTGGAAAACAAAATTTTCCTTCTCCAAGTCGAGGCACAATCCAGCAATCCTCTTGATCAAACACCACGAGAGTTGAACGTCTAACCACTATAATCACAGTGTGTGGTTATCTCTAATAGAAATCCACACGGAGGATACACTCAAGCACCAAGATTTTTTGTGCTAGCAAAAACAAGATGACCGCTAGGGCTTTTCTTGTTTTAGGAAAAATGAGAGAGAGAGAGAGAGAGAGAGAGAGAGAGAAGTTGTTTTTGGAGAGTTGTATTTCATGAATCCCTACCAGCTAGGGTTTCATGTGTATCTAATATATCACACGAAAAAACACTAAAAATTTGAGAATTCTAAAACAATTAGAATTCCCTAATTGTAATTAGAAACATCAAGTTCTCACAATTACAATTTGGACCATAAATTATAACTAATTATAATTTGGCCACAACAACTTTTCTTTCTCGCAATTAACCCTACTGTGTTATCAAATAGTATCTTGAGTATATAATCCTCTATTGTGTGTGACCTATTAGGTTTTCTAGTCAATTGGCAGCGAATATGAATTAATCCAAACGTCTTTGAGATTAATAATCCATAATTAATTAGAAATAATCCTACTAATTCTAATCAGGATTGGTTTATTAATTCATTAATTAATAAACCCATATTCCTAGATCATGAGCGGTATCTAGCAATACATTATGACCACCCAAGAGTCCAAGAAGTCAAGTGGATTGACATGAACCCTTCAATAACAAACTTCAGTGCAATTAACTCCTTTCACCATACAATATCTCATTTGGTTTATAGTACAAAATTAGTACCAACTCCCTCCAGAATATATATTAATTCTAGCCCGAATATAATAGTACTTGTATCAGGAACCCACTACTCTTGATGTCCATCAATTGGAACTGTTTCCAATACACAATCACCTTGGCCAAGGATTTCTTGAGTAGTAATTCCTACAAGTAGCCGTGAGATATTCGCTCCTACTATTAGGAGTGGTAAATCCTTTATTGACCCTCTCAACTACTTTCGATTACCTCACAATGTACCTAATATTCATCCTCTAGGCGGCCCTCAATCGAACTCTAGAGATTGGAGTTAAAGTACAATGCTCAGCAAATAAAGTACCTTGGAGATCTCAAGTCTAAGAATACTTGCACATTTGCTAAATTGAAATTATATCATTAGCACCAAATAGTTATCCATGTGATTATCTCATAGCTAGGTCATTCAATGAACTTATTCCAGTAACAAGCATCCATGTGTCAACTTTGAGTATCTCAATAATTACGGATATAAGAACCACCGCCTAATCAAGTCAAGAAGTCTAACACATGCTTGTCTTAACGCATTAATGATGTCCTGTCTTATTAATACTACAAATAGTAACTATTTAAGTACTAACACTATATAGTGTAGTAGGAATCTCATATCAAGATCTCTATCATGATTTCCTTAACACAGTGTTCTACTAGGGACTTTATCTGACAGTTATTTTACACAAAAGTAAACAAAAGAAACTATAAGATAAATAATACCTTTTATTAAAATAAAATGTGTCATATACAACGTACAAGTTATTGCCTCTGGGGAACAACACTAACAAACTCCCACTTGCACTAGAGTCAATCATTCATGTATCTAATACCGAATGACTCAACATGACAATCATATTTCTTTTAGGATAGTACTTTTGTAAGCAGGTCAGCTATGTTCTCATCTATGGGAACTCTCTCTATCTTTATTTCCTTAGCTGCTTCAGAAGCTGCTATGTACTTTACTTCTTCTATCGTAGAGTTGGCAATAGTCTCTTGTTTGGAACTCTTCCAACTTATTGCCCCTCTGGACAAAGTAAACACGTAGCCGGATTGTGATTTGAAATCATCTTTATCAAATTGAAAACTAGCATCAATATACCCGTTTATTTTCAAATCACCTTCTCCATATACTAAGAACACATCATTAGTCCTTCGTAAGTACTTAAAGATGTTCTTTACAGCTGCCCAATGTCCCTCACCAGGGTCAGATTGGTATCTGCTCGTTAAACTGAAAGCACAAGATACATCGGGCCTAGTACATATCATAGCGTACATGATAGATCCAACTGTCGAAGCATATAGAATCTTACTCATGTGATCCCTTTCATCTTGTGTCTTGGAGACATCGACTTTGAAAGGCTTACACCATGTGATATGGGTAAGAATCCCTTTTTGGATTGATTCATGTTAAACCTCTTTAGTACTTTATCTATGTATGTAGACTGTGAAAGACCTAGCAACCTTTTAGATTTATCTCTATAGATTCTTATTCCGAGAATATAGGTTGCTTCTCTAAGGTCTCTTATGGAGAATTATTTGGACAACTAAACTCTAACCTTTTGCAAGACAGGTATATCGTTTTCTATTAGCAATATGTCATCTATATGAAGTAGTAAGAAAACGATTGTGCTCCTACTAACTTTCTTGTATACACAAGGCTCATCCATGTTTTGAATGAAACCAAACTCTTTGATTGTTTTATCAAAACGGATATTCCAACTCCTAGAAGCTTGCTTAAGTCCATAGATGGACCTTTACAACTTGCACACCTTTGTGCTATCATTGGATGTGAAACCCCCAAGTTGTGACATATACACTTCCTCAGTCAGATTTCCATTTAGGAAAACTGTTTTCACATCCATTTGCCAAATCTCATAATCATAATGAGCAATAATGGCTAGGAGTATCCTGATGGATTTTAACATGACTAATGGCGAGAAGGTTTTGTCATAGTCAATACTATGTTGTTGACGATAACTCTTCGCCACTAGTCATGCTTTATAGGTAACTACATTACCATCCATGTCCGTTTTCTTCTTGAAAACCCATTTGCACCCAATAGGTTTAATTCCTTTGGGTTGATCAACCAAAGTCCATACTTAGTTGTCGTACATGGAATCCATCTCTGACTTCATGGCCTCAAGCCATTTTCTAGATTCTAAATTGTTCAAAACATCCTTGTAGGTAATAGGCTCATCTTCATCTATGAGTAATACGTCATTGTAGTCACTAATGAGAAATCTATATCTATTAGGTGCTACACGTATCCTACTAGATTTACGAGGTTCTTATTGTTGGGTATCTCAGTCTCGTATCTATACGACGCAGTGAAAAATAAAACGAGATACCATCCCAGGACCCGCCTATGTGTGGCAAACAAGACATAAAGATAATAAAGGTAGTGATAGGGGCTAAGTTAGTCATGTTTTTTCTAGTTATTTTAGGCTCTTTTGTGATACATTATGTTCAATAACTAGTCGTATTCCTTCATATTTGAGATTTTACCCTTAGAAAGATATTTTGTTCATTATTTCAGATTTTAGGGGTAAAACGAAGCAAAAAACATCGCAAAACAGAACCAAGGTGGCACTAGACAAGGCAGTGGAATCGGCACCGCCCATGTATTGATGACATGAAGTTCAAGGTAACAAAAAATTATTGAAACAGACCAGGAAAAAATTGAACCGGTGCCAGCTCCAGTAGCCAAGGCGGCGCTGGCTTCACTTTGGACAACATTGTGCTGAAATCAAGAAAAAATCGACGAACAATAGAAGAAACAAAACACAATCGGCATTGGCTCCAGCAGCCAAGGCGGCACCGGCTGTGCTCTGAGAAAAAGGCATGATTTTGATTTTTGCACGCGGTTTTTGGTAATTTAAAGAATTTTAGTATCTTCCTACTTCTACTTGGCCAAGAACCTTGCACCAATGAGTTTAGGCACTTCTTAAACCTATAAATAGATGGAAAACACAAGGAAAAAGAGGATAATTCATAGATTATCATAGAAAATCACTCAAATAAAAGAAGGAATTCTTTAATTCAAGGAGGGTTGGGCAAGAAGGTTTTCAAATGAAGGAGAAGGAGGCTTGTCTATGGGTGCTTTCTTTTACTTTGTTTTCTTTTTCTTGAACAATGATATGTTAATTATTTTATTGTAATTTGACATTATTTTAGATACTCATGATTTTTAGGGTTATTTGATCTTTGGATTAATTGATTGTTCTTCTTGGTATTTAATTACTTGTGCTTATTACGAGATTAAGTGGTTGTTACTTTCCATTGGCTTGGTTGAAAAAGGGGTTGATGGTGGTTTCAATTCATTAGTTTCATATTTGTTGTCTCTTAACTTACTTGGAAAAGAGGTTAATTGCGAAGAATTAGGTAATTAAAGGTTGATTGATGTATGCCGAAACATGGATTCATTGGTTAATTTCATGTTTTAAGTTTGCCAGAACATGGAAATTTAATCAAGGATTGTGTTTAATACATCTTTTGGGTGAATTAGTTGAGACAGAATATGTGATGCTAATTTATCTAAGAGATAGTGATTTCATGGACTGAAAAAGAAGTGAATATATCTTAATCCTTTATGATGCCAAGGGAATAATTAGTTATGATGATGGTTGGGTTCTTTAAGATCATATTTGTCAAAATAATAGTTTGAGTTGCATAATGCTATATTCTTGACATGTATATATTTTTATTTTATTTTATTTTCCATTTTATTTCATTGTCACTTTATCAAGTTAGTTAAACAATGAAAGAAAAGGGATTAATGCATACTTGTTCCTTGAGGGATCGACACTCGTTTGAACCCTATGCTATGTTAATGATGAATATGCTTGCTCATATATGTAATTTGGGGTTAACTTTTTAATTTAAACTTGATTGGAAATGTGCTTATTTTTATACCCAAATCCATATGCATCAGGTAGCAGCTTTTTACCTTTGTTTGATCGTTCGAAGAACAAAAATTTCTTCTTCAAGTTGAGACGCGATCCAGCAATCTTCTTGATCTAACTTCATGAGAGTGGAATGTCTAACCACTACAATCACAGTGTGTGATTATCTCTAATAGTAATCCACACAGAGGAATATTCAAGCACCACAATTTCCTGTGCTAGCAGAAAAAAAGTGGCGGCTAGGGTTATTTCACGTTTTCAACAAAACGAAAAAGAGAGAGAAGAACGTTGGTTGTGTGTCTAGGGTTAGAGATTTCGTTTGTCGTGTGTCAGCTAGGGTTTCGTGTCCCTTCTATATGTTACACGAAATACTTGCTGAAAAATCCTCCATCCCAGAATTCTAAAATAGTTAGAATTTCCTAATTGTAATTGGAAACATCAAGTTCTCACAATTACAATTTAGACCACAAATTATAACTAATTATAATTTATCCACAACAACTTCTCTTTCTCTCAAATAACCCCACTACGTTATCCAATAACATCTTGAATATATAACCCTCTATTATGTGTGATCTATTAGGTTTTCCAGTCAATTGGTAGAGAACATGAATTAATCCAAATGTCTTTGAGATTAATAATCCATAATTAATTAGAATTAATCTTATTAATTCTAATCAAAATTAGTTTATTAATTCATCAATTAATAAACCCATATTCCCATATCATGAGCGGTATCTAGCAACACATCATGACCACCCAAGAGTCCAGGAAGTTAAGTTGCTTGGCATGAACCCTTCAATAACAAACTTCAGTACAATTAACTCCTTTCACCATACAATATCTCATTCGGTTTGGAGTACGGAATTAGTGCCAACTCTCTCCAAAATTAATTCTGGCCCGAATACAATAGTACTTGTACTAAGAACCCACTACTCTAAATGTGTATCAATTAGTAGTTTATGGTGCCTTCTTCTTCTGCAAATTTTTAGTGAGAACAATTCTCAACAGTATTTTCTATTTTGAAGCTCAAAACAACAACTAATTTGTTAGTTTAAACAAAACCAAAACAGAAAATTAGGATGAAACGGAAGGCAACAACCATGTTAAAGAAAACATTTTTTTGCAGAAAACTTTCAGCACATAAAGAAAACATCTTTCAAAATATGTTATAACTTTTACACAATCATATTATGCTACGGACCCAACCCATAATGCTAGAAATGATTTCGACTCGAGTGAAAACGATTTTTACATCGAACAAAGACAAACACGAATACATAAAAACAATTTTCATGTAAAAAACAATGTCTGTAAACCACACAAAGGATGGCTCTGATACCACTGTTGGGTATTTCACGTGCATATCATATATGACGCAGTAGAAAAATAAGAATGAGATACTACCTAGGATCTGCATATGTGTGGAAAACAAGACATAAAGAAAACAAAGGTAACAGCTTTTTACCTTTCTTTGATCGTGTGGAAAATAAAATTTTTCTTCTCCAAGTCAAGGCGTAATCCAGCAATCCTCTTGATCAAACACCACAAGAGTTGAACATCTAACCACTATAATCACACTGTGTGATTATTTCTAATAGAAATCCACACAGAGGATACACTCAAGCACTAAGATTTTCTATGCTAGCAGAAATAAGATGGCGGCTAGGGTTCTTCTTGTTTTAGGAAAAACAAGAGAGAGAGAGAGAGAGAGAGAGAGAGAGAGAGAGAGAGAGGAAGAAGTTGTTTTTGGAGAGTTGTATTTCGTGAATCCCTACTAGCTAAGGTTTCGTGTGTATCTAATAAATCACACAAAAAATTATTGAAAATCTGAGAATTCTAAAACAATTAGAATTCCCTAATTGTAATTAGAAACATCAAGTTCTCACAATAATAATTTGGACCATAAATTATAACTAATTATAATTTGGTCACAACAACTTCTCTTTATCGCAATTAACCCCACTATGTTCTCAAATAACATTTTGAGTATATAATCGTCTATTGTGTGTGACCTATTCGGTTTTCCAGTCAATTGGTAGCATATATGAATTAATCCAAACGACTTTGAGATTAATAATCTATAATTAATTAGAACTAATCCTATTAATTTTAATCAGGATTGGTTTATTAATTCATCAATTAATAAACCCATATTCCCAGTGTTGGGTATCTTACGTGTATCATATATAGCGCATCGGAAGAATAAGAACGAGATACCATCCCAGGATTCGCATATGTGTGGAAAATAAGACATATGAAGATAACAAAGAAAACAAAGATAACAGCTTTTACGTTTCTTTATTTGTGTGGAAAACAAAACTTCTTCAAGTATCATAATTGTGGCGCGATCTAGCAATCCTCTTGAAGAATCATCATGAGAGTTGAATGTCTAACCACTATAAACACAATGTGTGATTATCTCTAATAGAAATCCACACGGAGGATCACAGTCAAGCACCAAGATTTTCTGTGCTAGCAGAAAACAACAATGGTGGCTGGGGTTTTTCTTGTTCTTCTTGTTAAACAAAAACCAGAGAAAGAAGAACCGGCGCTGGCTACATTCTGGAACACATTGTGAAAATTCGGAGAAAAATCAGCGAATGAGTGGAGAAGCAGAACACAACCAGCGCCGGCTCCAAGAGCCAAGGCGGCGCTGGTTGTGCCCTAAAGCTAAGGCGATGTTTGGTTTTTTCTATGCGATTTTTGGTTATCTGAGGAGTTTTAATATCTTTCAACTTTTACTCGGCCAAAAACTTTGTACCTACGAGTTTAGGCACTTCCTAAGCCTATAAATAGATGAAAGACACAAGGGAAAATGGGAGAATTTATTGATTATTATAGAAAATTACCCAATCAAATGAGGAATTCTTCAAGTTCAAGGAAGGTTATACAAGAAGGTCTTCAAAGGAAGAAGGAGTCTTGTCTATGAGTGCTTTCTTTTACTTTGTTTTCTTTTTCTTGACAATGATGTTTTAATTGTTTTATTGTAATTTGACATTGGTTTAGATGTTCATGGTTTTTAGAGTTATTTGGTCTTTTGATTAATTGATTGTCATTCTTGGTATTTAATTACTCGTGCATATTACAAGATTAATTGATTTTGGCTTTCCGTTAACTTGCTTGAAAATAGGGTTGATGGTAGTTCAATTGATTGATTTCATATTTGTTATCTTTTAACTTGCTTGAAAATGTGGTTAATTGTTAAGAATAGAGTAATTAAAGGTTAATTGAAGTTTGCCAGAGTATGGATTCAATTAGTTAATTTCATGGGTTAAGTTTGCCTGAAAATGGGACTTAATCAGAGAATTGTGTTTAATGCATCTTTTGGGTAAGAATGGTTGAGACAGAGTATGTGATACTAAGTTATCTAGAAGATAGGGATTCATGGATTGGGAAAGAAGTGAGTCTACTTTAATTCTCCATGATGCCAAGAGAATAATCAGTTATGATAAAGGTTAGGTACTTTAAGAGCATGGTTGTCTAACCAATGGTTTGAATTGCATAAATCTACATCCTTGACATGTATATATTTTTATTTTGATTTTATTTTGGTTTTATTTTCCTTTTTACTTGTTTTTCACTTTATTGAGTCGGTTAAACAATGAAAGAAAGGTAATTAATATCTACTTGTTCCTTGAGGATCGACACTCGTTTGAACTCTATGCTCGGTTAATGATGAGTACGCTTGCTCATATGTGTGATTTGGGTTGAATGTTTTAATTTAAACTTGATTGGGAATGTTCTTAGTTTTTGTATGATTTTTATACCTAAATTCAAACACATCAAGTTTTTGGCACCGTTGCCCAGGAACAATAGCATGAAAGCTTGAATTTTTGTTGATTTAACTATGTAAATATGTAAATATGTAGATATTTAAGATATGTATAATTGTTTTTTTCGTAAAAAGGTGCTATCTTTTATATTTCATGTATTCTTGTACATCCTTGTAACCTAACCGAACCTACTAACTTTGACTATGTTCTTTTTACTAACGTTGTAATCTTGTAATTTTGTTTACATCAGTAATTCGGTATCTATCTTGCCTCTATGTGTAGGAGAAATGGCGAACTAGAATCCGAGGAAGTCTAATGAGGAGCAGTACCTCCATTGCACTCCTAAGAGTACACTCGCAGCACCAGGATTAGCAGAGCTTGAAATATTAATCGGGAAATTTGCCATTCATTTCACGAGGTGTTTCCAAGAAATTGATTCCACATTTGAGAAATTCGAAGCAATGATCCGTAACATGGAACAACAAATCTGGTTTTTGACAGACATGGTAATAAAATCCCACGACCTAATACCAATAGCCAGTAAGGAAACAACTGTTGTCACATTGCGAAGTGGAAAAGAATTACAAGATAGTCCAGATGACAACCGACGCCGACTGGAAGAAGAGAACCGGTGCCGGCTATCCGGAAAACCCGAGATTACACAACACAGAACTGATCCGGCGTCGGCTAAGGTACTAGAACCGGCGCCGGCTATACCCTGTCCACCTTCCGAAAAACCTACTTTTCAGCCTAACATACCATACCCTACTCGTCTACATAAGGCCCAAAAAAATGTTCAATTCGATAAATTCCTTGAGGTGTTCAAACAACCGCACATAAAACATCCCCCTGAGTGAAGATTTAATTCACATGCCCAAATATGCCAAATTCCTCAAAAGCATGCTTGTCAATAAAAAGCTATTGGAAGAGTTGTCCACAGTAGTCCTCAACGAAGAATGCTCCGCCATCCTGCAGAACAACTCGAATTTACCACATAAAGTAAAAGATCTAGGGAGTTTCTCTATCCCATGTTTAATTGGCACTCTTTATGACTGTAATGCATTAGCTAATCTAGGTGCTAGCATTAATTTATTGCCATATAAAACATTCAAAAGTCTAGGCCTAGGAGAACCACAGCCCACTAAGATGAGTATTCAACTCACAATAGATCTATCAAATATCCTAGGGGCATAATAGAAGATGTGTTGGTAAAAGTTGATAAATTCATATTTTCTGTGGATTTTGTTATTCTTGACATGGATGAAGATTCCAAAGTCCCTTTAATCTTAGGTAGACCCTTCCTAGCTACAGTAAAAGCATTGATTAACATTCATGGAGGGAGGTTGACACTTAGGGTTGGGGATGGGGAAGTAGTCATTCAAATCCACAAGAGTATGCAACACTCTATGTCTTCTGATGATTCTTATCTAAGAGTTGATATTCTTGACGAACCAATTTTTGAGTTGATACAGGAATCTATTAAGGAGGAATTGATGGAAACATCAATGGCGTATTTGGAGGAATTTCACAATGAGGATGGGATGCAGAATTTGGAAATAGAGAAAAGCAGTTTAAGGAGAATGAAATAATCTATAGAAGATCCTCCCGAATTGGACTTAAAAGACTTACCCGAGCATTTGGAATATGTGTTCTTGGCTAAAGAATGTAAGTTGCCTGTCATTATTACCAAAGATCTTGATCCAGAACAAAAGACCAAGCTGGTAAGTATGTTGGAAAAATATAAGGGAGTAATAGCTTGGAAGATCACTGATATTAAAGGCATTAGTCCATCCTTTTTCACGCACAAGATCTTGATAGAAGAAGGTGCAAAACCCATAGTACAACCCCAACGTAGGTTGAACCCACATATGAGTGAAGTGGTAAAAGTTGAGATGGTTAAGCTCTTAGATTCAGGCATTATTTACCCTATTTTTGATAATGTTTGGGTGAGTCCTACTCAAGTGGTACCAAAGAAGAAAAGAATGACGGTGAGCCCCAATAATAAAAAGGAGTTAGTCCCTATGATATTGGTCACGGGTTGGAGGTTTTACATAGATTATAGGATGCTAAACAAAGCCACTAGAAAAGATCATTTCCCTCGCCCTTTCATTAACCAAATTCTGGAAAGGTTAGCCGGATATGAGTATTATTGTTTCTTAGATGGATTTTCTGGCTACCTACAAATTCTCATAGCTCCGGAGGACCAAGAAAAAACCACTTTTACGTGTCCATATTGTACTTTTGCATATCGTAGGATGCCATTTGGTCTTTGTAATAGTCCTGGAACATTCCAAAGGTGCATGACAGCTATATTTGAAGGACTTGTGGGAGACATCATGGAGGTATTTATGGATGATTTTTCAGTTTTTGGTGATTCGTTTGATTTGTGCTTATCTAATCTTGAAAAAATGCTAGCAAGATGTGAAGATACTAACCTCATGCTTAATTGGGAAAAAAGCCACTTTATAGTGCAATAAGGTATTGTGTTGGGGCATAAAATTTCCAAGAAGGGTATAGAGGTCGATAGGGCCAAAATTGAAGCAATTGAGAAGCTGCCTCCTCTTACTTCGGTAAAAGTTATAAGGAGCTTTTTTGGTCATGCAGGTTTCTATAGGTGGTTCATCTTAGATTTCTCAAAAATTTCAAAACCTCTTACTTCTCTACTTGAAAAGGATGCTGTGTTTAAGTTTGATGAAAAATGTCTCAACGCTTTTACCATACTTAAGGACAAGTTGATTAATTCACCTATTCTAATTGCACTTGATTAGTCTCTTCCATTTGAACTAATGTGTGGTGCAAGTGATTTTGCAGTTGGTACAGTATTGGGACAAAGGCGGAATAAGCACTTCCAACCTATATCTATGCAAGCAAGACTTTAATGGAGGCATAAGAAAACTACACAACAACGGAGAAAGAATTGCTTGCCACAGTGTTTGCCTGTGATAAATTCTGATCTTACCTTATTTTGTCCAAAGTTATTGCTTAAACGGACCATTCAGCCCTGAAGTACCGACTAACCAAACTTGATTCCAAACCAAGGTTGATAAGATGGGTTCTGTTATTGCAGGAATTTGATTTGGATATTAGGGATAAAAAGGGTGCGAAAAACATGGCTACGGATCACCTGTCAAGATTGGACAATCCAAATTTGGACTCCTTTATAGAAGAAGACATCGATGATGCCTTTCTAGATGAGCAACTCTTGCTTATAGAAGGTGAGATTCCAAACAACCCATAGTTCGCCGACTTCGCTAACTACTTGGTTGTAGGAATTACTCCAAAAGACCTCACGATGCAACAAAAGAAGAAATTCCTCTCCGAAGTACGGAATTACTTTTGGGACAATCAATATTTGTTTAAGTGTTGTGCTAACCAAATCATTCGTAGATGCATGGACTCTAGGGAAGGAGAGGATATTCTATGACATTGTCATGAAGGACTTGCTAGAGGCCACTACCAAGCTAACAACACTACACGAAAGGTGCTCGACTCCGGATTCTATTGGCCCACATTGTTCAAAGATGCCCACAGGTTTATCTAAAGTTATGATAGATGTCAACGGACAGGTAACATTTCTAAATCTAACGAAATGCCATTACAAAATTTTCAAGCTTATGAAGTATTTGACTGTTGGGGAATAGACTTTATGGGACATTTCCCTAGTTTTTTAGGGAATAAATACATTTTGGTAGCAGTAGATTATGTTTCTAAATGGGTAGAAGCCCAAGCTTTAACTGCTAATGATGTAAGGGTTGTGGTTAAATTTCTGAAAAAACTTTTCACCCGTTTTGGCGTGCCTAAAGTACTCATTAGTGATAGGGAGACTCATTTTTGTAATACACAAATGAAAAAAGTTCTAGCACACCTAGGTGTGCACCATAGGTTGGCTACCCCCTATCATCCCCAAATAAGTGGACAGGTTGAAGTGGTTAATAGAGAACTCAAACAAATTTTGGAAAAGACTGTCAACCACACTCAGAAGGTTTGGAGCTTAAAATTAGACAACACCTTTTGGGCGTATAGGACAGCCTTTAAGACAGCGATTGGCACTACACCGTTTTGCTGGGAAGTCCAGGTTACTTTAACTCACAGCCTTAAAGGAATTGCGTAAGGATGCCTAGATACGTCACTACAGTATAAAGAGAAAGTTAAAACGTGGCACGACAAGCATATTACTCGACAACACAACTTTGAGATAGATGATCAGGTATTGTTGTTCAATTCTCACCTACGACTGTTTCCAGGCAAGTTGAAATCCAGATGGTCGGGACCATACACGGTGAGTAAGCTATTTTCTTTCGGCACCCTCGAAATTACTCACCCTAGTAAGGGCACTCTCAAAGTAAATGGCACTTGCATGAAATGCTATGTTGGTGCGCCTCGTTGCTATACGGATCAAGCGGCCATGACCTTACAAGCGGCACCATATTAATTGGTGGATTTTCTTCTGTCCTCTTCTTTTTCTTTCTTTTGTTTTTGCTTTATTTTCCTTTTCTAGTTTTTACGCTTTGGTGTGTTTTCTTTTGTATTTTTCTTTTTTAGGTATTTTGCCAATGCCTCATTCTTCAAGCATTTCAGATCTTGTATAGCATAATGCCAAATGAAAGGAAGTTTATTTTTCTTATCTCTTCTCCTTTATATTTTTGTTCCCATGATATTATTTGTTCTGGTTCTATTTATTTGGCCATTGAGGACAATGTCCAATTTAAGTGTGGGGGAGTGATTTGATTGACAAGTCTTCCATACATATATTTTAACCTTCTTGGGAGCAAATTTTTTAGCAAAAATTTTTCAATTTTTTCTGATTTTCTGGATATTTCAAGCTATGTTTTTAGTGCATGTCTTTATGATAGAGTATATAGCATATGTTCTAGATCATTTATGGCTTATGCATGACTTTTTGCATTCACTTGGACAAAGTAGATCATGATCAAATGCTGTACATTGTTCTTAAACATTATTTTTCTACTAAAATTCATGGAGCATTCTAGAACTTACTTGAATACCTCTCAAGGCGAAATAAGAAAGACAATCATGATTTAACTTAGGAATGACGGTAATACGCCTTCTTTAGATCGTTTGAGCTTTTCAAGCCTATCTATTGTTATATTATGCCTAGTGCCTATTTTGAGCCTAAATTGTTGATTTCTTTCATTAAAACCTGTCACAATATTTTGTCCATTGCTTGGTGCTGAGAGTTTGAAAGATTTTCCAAATTTTTGTGCTCTTGATAGAAGATGTGTTGGTGAAAATTGATAAATTCATATTTCCAATGGATTTTGTTATTCTTGATATGGACGAAGACTCCAAAGTCCCTTTAATCTTAGGTAGACCCTTCCTGGCTACAGCAAAAGCATTAATTGACATTCATGGGGGAAAGTTGACACTTAGGGTTGGGGACGAGGAAGCAGTCATTCAAATCCACAAGAGTATGCAACACCATGTTTCTTCTGATGATTCTTGTCTAAGAGTTGATATTCTTGATAAACTAATTTTTGAGTTGATGTATGAATCCATTAAGAATGAATTGATGGAAATATCAATGGTGTATTTGGAGGAATTTCACAAGGAGGATGGGATGCATAATGTGGAAATAGAGAAAATCAATTTAGGGAGAATGAAATCAACTATAGAAGATCCTTCTGAATTGGACTTAAAAGACCTATCCAAGCATTTGGAATATGTGTTCTTGCCTAAAGAACGTAAGTTGCCTATCATCATTTCCAAAGATCTCGAGCCAGAACAAAAGACCAAGTTGGTAAGTACGTTGGGAAAATATAAGGGAGTGATAGCTTGGAAGATCACTGATATTAAGGGCATTAATCCATCTTTTTGCACGCACAAGATCTTGATAGAAGAAGGTGCAAAATCTATAGTGCAACCCCAATGTAGGTTGAACCCACATATGAGTGAAATGGTAAAAGGTGAGATAGTTAAGCTCTTAGATTCAGGCATCATTTACCCTATTTCTGATAGTGTGTGGGTAAGTCCTACTCAAGTGGTACTAAAGAAGGGGGGAATGACGGTGAGCCCCAATGATAAAAATGAGTTAGTCTCTATGAGATTGGTCACGGGTTGGAGGTTTTGCATAGATTATAGGATGGTAAACAAAGCCACTAGAAAAGATCACTTCATTCTCCCTTTCATTGACCAAATGTTGGAAAGGTTAGCCAGCCATGAGTATTATTATTTCTTAGATAGATTTTCTGGCTACCTACAAATTCCCATAGCTCTGGAGGACCAAGAAAAAACCACTTTCACATATCCATATAGTACTTTCGCATATCATCGGATGCTATTTAGTCTTAGTAATGGTCTTGGAACATTCCAAAGGTGCATGACAGCTATATTCAAAGGACTCGTGGGAGACATCATGGAGGTATTTATGGATGATTTCTCAGTTTTTGGTGATTCCTTTGACTTATGCTTATCTAATCTTGAAATGGTACTAGCAAGATGTGAAGAGACTAACCTCATGCTTAACTGGGAAAAGTGCTACTTTATGGTACAAGAAAGGGTATTGAGTGGATAGAGCAAAAATTGAAGCAATTGAGAAGCTTCGTCCTCCTACTTCGGTTAAAGTGATAAGAAGTTTTCTTGGTCATGCAGGTTTCTACTGGAGGTTCATCTTAGACTTCTCAAAACTTTCAAAACCTCTTACCTCTTTACTTGAAAAGGATTCTGTGTTTAATTTTGACAAAAAATGTCTCAATGCTTTTACCATACTTCAAGAAAAATTGATTAATTCACCCATTCTAGTTGCACATGATTGGTCTCTTCCCTTTGAACTATTGTGTGATGCAAGTGATTTTGTAGTTAGTGCAGTCTTAGGACAAAGGCAGAATAAGCACTTCCAACCTATATACTATGGAAGCAAGACTTTAACGGAGGCACAAGAAAACTACACAACAACGGAGAAAGAATTGCTTGCCATAGTGTTTGCCTTTGATAAATTCCAATCTTACCTTATTTTGTCCAAAGTTATTGTTTATCCGGACCATTCAACCTTGAAGCACCTACTAACCAAACATGATTCCAAACCAAGGTTGATAAGATGGGTTCTGTTATTGCAGGAATTTGATTTGGAAATTAGGGACAAAAATATTACAGAAAACTTGGCTGCGGATTTCTTTTTAAGATTGGACAATCCAAATTTGGAATCCTTGATAGAAGAAGACATCGATGACACTTTTCTGGATGAACAACTCTTGCTCATGGAAGGTAAGATTCCAAATACCCCATGGTTCGTCGACTTTGCTAACTACTTAGTTGCAGGAATTACTCCAAAAGACCTCACGACACAACAAAAGAAAAAATTCCTCTACGAAGTACGGCATTATTTTTGGGAAGATCCATATTGGTTTAAGTGTTGTGCAGACCAAATCATTTGTAGATGTGTGGACTCTAGGGAAAGAGAGGATATTCTTAGACATTGTCATGAAGGCCTTGCTGGAGGCCACTACCAAGCCAACAACACTGCATGAAAGATTCTCGACTCCGGATTCTATTGGCCCACATTGTTCAAAGATGCCCACAGGTTTGTCTAACATTGTGATAGGTGTCAACGTACAGGTAACTTTTCCAAATCTAATGAGATGCCATTACAAAATTTTCAAGCCTGTGAAGTATTTGATTGTTGGGGAATAGACTTTATGGGACCGTTTCCTAGTTCTTTGGGGAATAAATATATTTTGGTGGCAGTAGATTATGTTTCTAAATGGGTCGAGGCCCAAGCATTACCTACTAATGATGCAAGGGTTGTGGTAAATTTTCTGAAAAAACTTTTCACCCATTTTGGTGTGCCTAAGGTGTTTATTAGTGATAGAGGGACTCATTTTTGTAATTCACAAATGGAAAAAGTTCCCAAACACCTAGGTGTGAACCATAGGGTGGCTACCCCCTATCATCCCCAAACAAGTGGACAGGTTGAAGTGGTTAATAGAGAACTAAAATGAATCTTGAAAAAGGTTGTTAACCACACTCAGAAGGATTGGAGCCTAAAATTAGACGACACTTTTTAGGCGTACAGGACAACCTTTAAGACACTAATTGGCACGACTCCGTTTCGGTTAGTTTATGGCAAAGCATGTCACTTACCTGTTGAAATTAAGCATAAAGCTTATTGGGCTATTAAATTTGTTAACCTTGATCTTGAGTCAGCTAATAAGTCCAGATTGCTTCAAGTAACCACCTTGGAAGAATTGCGGGCAGAGGCTTATGATAGCTCAATACGCTATAAAAATGGGTCAAAAGATGGCATGATAAGCATCTCACTCAACAGCATGAATTTAAGAAAGGTGATTGAGTATTGTTATTCAACTCTCGGTTGAGCATTTTTCCTGGTAAGCTCAAATCCAGGTGGGCGGGACCATATACGGTAAGTCAAGTTTTCCCATTTGGAACCCTTGAACTCACTCACCTCACGGGGTGAACTTTCAAGGTCAATGGTAATCGCGTGGAACGCTATGTCGGTGAGGTTCTAGGAAACACAGAACACGTGGAAATGATCTTGGAAAGTATCCCATAGATCTTCTAGTTGGTTTTTCTTTCTTTTGTTTTGGTTTTAGCTTTCTTTTCTTTTCTAGCTTTTATGCTTTGGTGTTTTCTTTTGTATTTTTTTTTTGTTAGGTATTTTGCTAATACCTCATTCTTCAAGCATTCGAATCTTGTACGACACAATGCCAAATGAATGGAAGTTTATTTTTCTTATCTCTTCTCCTTTATATTTTTGATCCCATGGTATTGTTTGTTCTTGTTATATTTATTTGGCCATTGAGGACAATGTTCAGTTTAAGTATGGGGGAGTGATTTGATTGACAAGCCTTCTATACATCTATTTTACCCTTCTTGGGAGCAAGCAAATTTTGAGCGACAATGAAATTTTTCTGAATTTCTAGAGATTTCAAGCTATATTTTTAGTGCATGCCTCTGTGATGGATTATAGAACATATATTCTTGATCATTTATGGCTTATGCATGACTTTTTGCACTCACTTAGATAAAGTAGTTCTTGATCCAATACTTTGCATTGTTCTTAAACCTGGTTTTTCTCTAAAATTCATGGAGTATTCTAGAACTTACTTGAATACCTCTCGAGGAGAAATAAGAAAGACAATCATGATTTAACTTAGGGATGGCGATAATAGGCCTTCTTTGGATAGTTTGGGCTTTTCAAGCCTACCTATTTTCATAACATCCCTAGTGCCTAAATTGTTGATTTCTTTCTTAAAAACCCATCATAATATTTAGTCCATTGCTTGTGCTACGAGTTTGAATAATTTTCCTAATCTTTATGCTCTTGATGGTTGAAAGTGTATGTAAGGGAATGTTGAGAAAGAATGCTGGAATAAAGATCATGACTTGTTACTTTCAGTCATGGAATAATATTGAGTTGAGCTGGGAAAAGAAAAGAGAGACTGAAAGAAAGAGAAAAGAGGGACTGAAAACAAGAAAAGAAAATAAACAAATACTAGAAAGAATGGAAAGAAAATGAGAAAAATAAGAACAACAATGGTAGAAACAAAAGAGGAGTGAAAGAGAAGAAAATTGAGAGAGAAATGAAAGAAAGATCACAAGAGGAATGGTGATTGAGCTGAGAAAAAAAAAAGTTAAAGTTCATATTAAAAGTTGACACCATTGTTGGAAATTGAGTGATTTTGTGAAAGGAATAGAAAGCGGTTGATGAAAAGAAAAGTTGAAAGAAGAAGAGAAAAAATGCAGGATTTGTTTGAGTGGAGCTGTAATTGCTATATAAGGTTACGGTTTGTTTGATTCTTGGAATAGGGGAGCAAGAAGAGTTAGAAATTATTGATTCAATTTGTTTATCCTTTTCTTGCAAACTCTCATCTTCTTTGATTTTTGATTCTCCTATATCCTTAGTTTGATAAGCTACATTACAAGCTTAAAAGTCATACTTGATCTAAGTAGAATCATGATATGTCTCGGATTAGTGGAGAGAGTATATGAAAAGTGAGCCGATGGAATGCATATTCTTTTTGAACTAAATTCTTTCCAATGGTTTGCAAATATTGTGAATTATTGAGATGGTTCTACTAAGTCATTTATCACTACACAAGTCTTGCATTGGTTATGAAAGATTTAGCATTATTTGTTTTATATTCTTGAATGAAGAAAGCATTGAAAATATGGTTTTGAAATTGAATTAGTGATTTGTTTAACCTTGTATTTTCCTACTTGTTCTTGATTTTTTGCTTGAGGACAAGCAAAGAGCTAAGTGTGGGGGAATAATATAGGGGCTAAATTAGTCATATTTTTCCTAGTTATTTGAGGTACTTTTGCAATACATTTTGCGCAATAACTAGTCATATTCTTTCATATTTGAGATTTTATCCTTGGAAAGGTATTTTGGTCATTATTTCAGATTTTTTGGGTAAAACGAAGCGAAAACGTCGCAAAACAGAGAAGAGGCGGGGCCAGCTAGGGCCCTAGAACCGGCACCGGCCGTGCACTGTTGAAATGAACTTCGAAGTGACGAAAAAATTACTGAAACAGAGTAGCACAGAACCAAGGCGGCGCTGACTGAGAAGCTGGAACCGGCACCGGCTACATTCTGGAACACGTTATGCAAAATTCGGAGAAAAATCGGCGAGCGAGTAAAGAAACAAAACACAACTGGCGCCGGCTGTGCCCTGAAGCTAAGGCGATGCTATGATTTTTCTACACGATTTTTGGTAATCTGAGGAATTTTAGTGTCTTCCAACTTCTACTCGGCTAAGAACTTTTTACCTACGAGTTTAGGCACTTCCTGAGCCAATATATAGATGAAAAACACAAGGGGAAAGTGTGAAACCCTAGTCAAAACCAACCTTAGAGTGAGGGGGTTGGGATGCATATCATACTTTATTGCATGTTTAATTATATTTTTATATGATTTTATGTGCAGTGAATTTATGTTTTATAGTCTAGAGGGCTTGATTATGATTATTGAGTAGAAGGGCAAAATGATATTTTTTGCTTGAGGTGGAAAACGGGTGATAGCTTGAGGATTGAATAGGAAAATATTTTTAGAGAGAAAATAACAACAAGAGCTGTTGTGGTTTAGTGGTTAGAGATTTGGAATTAATTCTTGAGGTCTTGGGTTCAAATTTCATCATAGGAGCTTTAGCTTGGTTAAATTTTATTTTTTGCTTGGGAAGTATTACTTTCAGGCTTAGGTGCTTGGAGTATGGTAGAGATGTTGTCCTAAGAGAGACATTATAGGAGTATCCTAATCCTACTCTTTTGCCCTACACAAAATTCCTAAAGGGAATTCATTTTCTCTTGATCCTTAATTTTTCCTATTTCTCAATCCATTAGGATGTTCAATTTGTTCAAGCCAATTTTATTCTAGAAAAATTCCAGTAATGTACTGTGGCTTTGAAGGTTCAAAATGTCTTATTAAAAGACATCCTATGGACCAAAACCATGGAAGAGGGGGAAGGATTTCAAGTGAATTAATTTCCTTAGTAAACTTTCAAAAACTTCACTCTAGCTAAGTTCATTTTCTTTCATGTATTGAACTGAATTTTTTCCAGCTTCTTGTGCCTTCAAGGTGTCAAAATTCTAAGCCATTATTCCTTTCCAAATGCTGCCAGAAAATGGCCCTTTTGATCAGCGAGGAACCTGAATTTTTCTGGCTATTTTCGGACTGCAGAAAGGTGGTGCAAAACTAGGAAAATTCCTGGGCAAAATCGCAGCTTTGGAGGTCCGAAACCAAGCTGTTTTATTTCAGTTTTTGTTCAGCATCTTAGCCATATTTTTCCTCCATAAAGAAGTCTGGAAACCAGCCTTGAAAGCCCCTAAAATCCCCTTCAAACTCCCTACAAGGCGACTGGAAAAGGGCAGCCAAAAATTGCCCAGAAAATTCTAGCCTTGCGAAATTCTGTGCAGTGATTTTTCCAGCCTTGTTTCCTTATTCAGCCCTAGCCAAAACTCCAATTTTCTGTACAATATTCCTTTAAACAGCCATGAACTAAACTCCATTGTCTTCCCCAACCTTCTACACGAAAATCCAATCATGGATGCCCTAAAAGATTTCCAAAAAAATTACTGCAATCATGCTTGATTAGTTACCAAAATTCCAGCTACCATAATTTAACAACCTTCCATAAAATATCCCTCAAACAATCAGACCTTCCCTTCACCATTATACTCCTTATTTTTAGCCACCCTTAGCCTCCCTCAACCAGCTTTCATCTAGCCGAAATACTGCACAAGCAATCGGCCATGGCAGCATTCCAAAAGCTCTCCAATAATAAAAAATATTCTTGTATATTTAGTTTCCAAATTTGCTTCCCAAAAATATTCTTGTATATTTAGTTTCCAAATTTGCTTCCCAAAAATATTCTTCAAGGATTTCAACAACTAACCTTTCCTTTTCCCTTCCAAACCAGAAAATCATCTACCAAACCCTACAAGCAATTCGGCAGCCCTAAACCCTACAGAAATTCGGAAGCCTCTAATCCCAAAAGCTCTCTATTCTCTTCAACATTCAAGAACACATAGCACACTAAGAACACCTACTCCTTCCTTTCACCTAATACCTCTCCAAATCACTTCAAACTTCTTCTAAAAATTTCAGATTTCATCTATACACTACCGTGAATCCATCCATACCATTTTTAACATCAAACTCCAAAATCCAACTCACACTTTTGGATCTAAAACCAGAAATTTTGTGAAGGCTCAAGAACACCTTCAAGGTAGGTTTATTCAATCGACTTCATCTTCGCTAATCTTCAATCTCTAATGAACATAAATGTATTTAAGCATGCTAATGGACTTTCTTCTTCTTCTTCTTCTTCTTCTTCTTCTTCTTCTTCTCTCTCTCTCTCTCTCTCTCTCTCTCTCCCGAACACTCCCTCTCTCTTGGCCGAATGGCTTCTTCTCCATGGCCATGCTTCCTTCATCTTCCTTGGACGAATTTAGACATCTAGGGGTTGAGATTCAATCGAAACTCCTTCAAGGTATTTATCAATCATGTAAGCCTTTTTAACCCTTCTTTTAAATTCTAGATTCATGTCTCTAGGATGATGTTGATAGAAGATGAATCATGAATAGGGTTGAGTATATATTGTTGTGATGAGTTGAGATTGGAGCATGAATATATGTATGAATATGCTGGAGATGGGATTTATACATGGATGGGTTATCTTGGTTGATTGTATGATGTTTTGAGGTGTAATACATGTCTCCATGATCATGTATGCTAGAGATTATGTCATCTATGATGAATAGGATTTATATTCTTGTGTTATTATTAAAGCCATGATTATATTTATCCTAGTAAAGGTTAGATCATGCCTTAGTAAGTCTAGATCTATGTTTATATGCATGATTTGGATGAGTTGATAAATTGAAGGATTGTATATGTTCATGATTGTGGTTAGCCATAGAAATATGATCATGACCTAGTTGTCCCTAAGCTAATTTTTATTTCATGAATAAAATATTTCATAATATGATTTTGCTAGTAATTTCGAAAATAACCCTAGGAGGGGTATATTTGGATTATTATATATAATAAGGATATTTTAGTCAAATAAATGATAGCTTTTGCTAGAAAAATAATATATATATATATATATGTGTGTGTAGATATTATATAAAATAATGAAATCAACTAAAGCCTTTTATGAAAATAATCATAATTAGTAAAATATTTGTTACTAAAAATTTAATTATTATCTTTTAATCAAAACCCATTAAAAATTTATTTATTATTTTTCAAGTAAGACTCATTAAATTTATTTTCAGCTAATTTTAGTTATCAATTATTTTCTAACAACTAAATTATTAATAAATCATCATTTTACCTAATACCTAAGACTCTTCACCAATTAAACTCTAAATTTTTCTTAGCAATATTTAAACCTTCAACTTATTAGTACTTATTTCCCAAAATCTTAATTATTTTAAATATTAAATTAGGCTTAGCTTATAAACCTATTTATTTATTGTTTGGCCTTAAAGCTTGGGACACTAGGATCATGGTAATAGTGAGTTGAGTTATTTTAAATTGAGAAAGTGGATTTTGGCTTGAGTTTGATTGTGGTTTGTATTTGCCCATGCGGGGTTAGGTCAGCTGTTGGAGACCGTTTATTGTGAGTAAGGATCAGGTAAGCTCCTGCATAAAACCTATTTGATATAAAATGTTTATTATGGCAAGCCAAATGTAGAGTGCATGGACACTCAGTTCTGCAAAGGCAATTGAGGATTTACTTCTTTTTTTTTTCAGACAAACAAATTATTTGAAAATCAATAAGCAGGTTTACTCAATCTCAAAAATCTTTCCAAAACTGAATTTGACAAAGACTTTAGAAACCCTTAATTACTTTTTCATGTGGAACGTTGTTTTATTCATTTTCTCCCAAGTGGGAAACGTTGTTGAGTACTCAATAAGGGTGGACTGCTAGGACTAGTCTTTGAAGGGTAAGGGTGGGTCTCTCAGTAGGTGGCCACCTCTGAGGGGTGAGTCCTTCCCGGATAAGATGTCAGTCCACTAGGTCGTGCTGGTCCGAGCTAGCAGTTGTTTATTTTTCAGTCAAGTGACTGTGTTTTGCCGGAATGGACACCCGATTATTGTTTGGGTATAGAGAATGAGGAGTATCTTACCCGGTAGACCGATCACCTACCTTTTTTGTCAGTTTGCACAAAGTGTTGGCATTCTGACCGGTTATGGGGCTCAACGTGTGGTAACCCATGATAATTTCTTTTGAGTGGTTGATTTTATTGATTCTGTATGGTTGAAAAAGCCAAAACACCACTCTTGCTTTTGACTAATGTTTATTGCTTGCCAGTATTTCTCTTATAAAGGTTTTATACTTTGCATTCACGAACTATTTCCACTGGACACTCAAAGCACAGACGGACTTACTGAGATTTTTGTCTCATCACCTTTTTACCATGGTTTCAGGTAGATCTTGCTGTGGGGATAAGTAGCTAGTGTTATCTGCCTTGGAAGAGAATATTGTCATTTATTTTTATGTGTTGCTTTGGGGAGTTGAGAGCAATTAATTTTACTTATGGATTTGTTTTGAGAATTCATGGATTTATTCTTGGGATGTAATAAATTTTAAGTTAAAATATTATTTTTATTCTGCTATTTTATTGTGTGACCTAGTTATAAAGACCCCTTGTCCTTTGGACAGGGCGACATCCCCGGCCCTGGCGGGCCTAGGTAGCGGGGTGTTACAAGTGGTATCAGAGCCTAGGTTATAGGCAAATATTGATGATATATGTTCCATTTATTTAAGTTTAAAATCTTTATCTAATTTATCTTGTTTATGTTGTAGGATGGTTAGAATGCTTAGAACCGCGAGGAAAGGGCAGCAATGGCACCCGCCTATCCCTATATACCAGGAAGACCTTCCAGTTCCCTAGCCTGCCTCTCAGCTAGTTTTCCCTATGGAGGATAACAGTGATGATGAGGTCCAGATCCTTGAGCTACCCCCAATTCTGGTGATAGACATAAGTTTTGACAGTGAGGATGAGGTGATGATAGTGGAGCATGAACCCCACCCTCCTAATCCCGAGGTGGACTTAGCAGCAGATAGTGATGACCCGGGGGAGATAGACTATGAGTCTCCACCTAGGCCTTCTTTCCTTCATTCTTTCAGCCGAGTGGAGCCCGGGGAGAGCTCTAGGTGCCCGAGGAAGGAGCCAATGGAAGGATTTGCTAGTGGGATTGGGGTGGATTTTTCTAAGAACTCTGGGGGATGGTTATATGAGGCTGATGATGAGGATTCTGATGAGGACTAGAGGACTAGAAGTTATTTTGATTTGGATGTTTATTTGTTTATTATTTTTCGAGAACTTTTATGTCAAGGATTTTAATTTTACTTTCTATCAAAATTTTGAATTTATGCAAGTCTATTTTTGAAAGAGAATTTATTCCTTAGCCAAAATTTACATCCGATTTCTGTTTACATCTATTTGACTGTGAATGCATGTGCAACTAAAATGATTAGAACCTTAAATGCATACATTTATCATTTGGGGTGTGGTTTAGAATGGCCCAAGCGTCGTGCAGCTTCAGTAGGTGGAAGGGTTCCGGAAGTTGATCAAGTGGCACTGGAAGTAAAAACAGCCCAGATGCAAGTACCCAACTGGGGTGAAGGGAATAGTCCGAATATGAGATCGGGGTCTGAAGTTCCAGTTAATGTGACCATGGGCCAGGCATTCAGCAAGATGGCTGAGATTTTGCAGTCGATGACCGAGCGACAGAACCCAAGGGGTGAAGACGAGGCCTTAGAATGGTTCCTGAAGTTTCAGCCGCTCGCCTTTATGGGCGAAGCTGAACAAGACCAGAAGTCAGAGTAATAGGTTGAGCAAATGATAAAGAATTGGGAGAGATTTATCATGCTTGTGAAAAATGTGCTTTCCAAAAATTTTATAGGCATGATGGGTTTTCGTTTAAAGAGGGTAGACTTTGCATACCAAAAGGATCATTGAGAGAATTGTTAGTGAAAGAGGCTCATGGAGGAGGTTTAATGGGAAATTTTGGGAATTCAAAAACATTAAGTATTTTGCAAGAACATTTTACTGGGCTAAAAAAGGGGGGAGATGTAGAAAGGCATTGTGACTCATGCATTACACATAGAAGGGCCAAGTCTAAAACACTACCCCAAGGGTTATATACTTCTTTACCCGTCCCCAATGCACATTGGTTAGGTATTTCAATAGATTTCACATTGAGATTGCCACAGACTAAGGGGGGGGGGGAATATTTCATCTTTGTAGTTGTTGATCGATTTTCTAAGATGGCTCATTTTATTCCTTGTGCAAAAACTAATGATGCTACCCATATTGCAGGTTTATTTTTCAAGAAAGTTCTGAAACCCCACCTAAAGCCAACCTTAGAGAAAGGGGGTTGGGATGCATAACATGTCATTCTGCATAAAAATATATATATTTGACTGATTTTATGTGCTTTAGAATTGTGGTTTATAGGTTAAAAGACTTAGTTATGCTTATTGGGTAGGAATGGTAAAAAGGTAATTTTTCTTGAGGTCAAAATAGGAAGATGGCTCTAGGTCTAGATAAGAAGAATATTTGGATAAGAAAATAAGAACAAGAGTTAGTGTGGTTAAGTGGTTAGAGCTTTGGAATTAATCTTTAAGGTCATGAGTTCAAATCCCATCACTTAAGTTTTATTCATGATTATATTAGTTATATTTGAATTTTTGTTTTTCTTACATCCCATAAAGATAGGAATGTTGTCTTAGGGGAGACATAAAGAGAATGTCCAAGATCATATAATCATGTCCTAAAGGGAATTCTTGTCCCTTTTATTATCTCTAGCTTTGTCCTAACCTCTTCATAATTTAAATCATCTAAAATCCATTAAATCCCTTCTTTTAATTCCAAAAATTCTGTGATAATTCCTTGGCCTTGAATTTTGAAAATCAATCTTCAGGGATAGGGGAATGACCGAAAATAGGAGAGGAATTAGGATGGGTTCCCAAGAGAAATAAATCACCATGGTTAAACCTTCAATCCTACCTTCATGTTGTTCATATGTTTAGAGAAGGAAAATTTGGAAATTTTTCAGAAATTTTGCAGTACAGATTTTTGAAAAATTCAGCCAGTAATCCTACTCATTTACTGCCAGAAAAGTGGTCATTTCATGTGGCTTGAAGGCTGAAAATTCTGTGCACTTTTCGGACTGTTCAAACTGCACAATTCGCTGCATTCTTAGCTGGAATTGGAGCTGTCTTTTTGTCATCAATTCAGCTGAAACACCCTCTATTTTTCTCTAGAAAGAAGGATGGAAAATCACCCATGAAAGACCTTCAAACACCCCAGAAAACAGCTGCAAATCAGGCCAAGGAAACGTAGAAAAATTCTACACCAAAAGTCTTCAACATTCGAAACTCTTGAGCATTGAAACCAGAAAAATTTCCAGCTTTGTCTCTCCATGCCAAGGCCGAAAAACACCCTTCAAATCTCTGAAAATTGAACCTAGTTCAGCCATGGACTGAACACTATTGACCTCCACACTTTCCTTGAGTGCTTGGACTCCATGATCACACCTCAAAAACCTTCTAAGATTACTCTATCCAATACTCTTTTGAACTTCAAAATAATTCCAGAATTCTTGCTTCATTAAACACTCTTGTATCAAGTTAACAACCCAGAATTTTCTCGGCCATTAAAGACTGAATTTCAGCCAGCCATATAACCTAAACAGCGTTCACTCATTTCAACAAGATTAGCTTGTTCAGCCGGCACCATTAAAGAGCAAAGAAACCTTCCTTGATTAATCACCGTTAGCTAATCTTTTACCTCAAACCACTTCTCATTTTTCTCCATTTTAATTTCAAAAAAATCTGATCACTCTCTCTCCCTCTAGCTGAAAATCGAAACTCCTATCTACTCCAAACCATTCGGCCAACAGCATTCCAGAAAATTGTAAGCCTTTTTTCTCAAAACTCTCTCAAAAGACCAAGAACACACACTACACTTCTTCAAACCTAAACCTATCCTAAACACCTCCAATCACACTCAAATACTCTAGATCACTCCTACATAATCCCTAGTATTCATTTCTAGCCTTTATAACACAAAATCACCCAAAAGAAAATTTTTGAACGGATCAAAATCAGTTTTTTTTTTTTAAGGTCTCAAGAACATCAATAAGGTAAATCAAGAATAACCTTCTTGTTAATCCTCTTCCATTCAATTTTCAATATACCATACTAATGCTCTCTCTCTCGGCTGAAATGGTTGATCAACCATCAACCATGGCTGTTTTTCCTTTGGACCACTCAAGACTCTCAAATGTGTAGACCTTCTCTAGTCTTCAACAAGTGATCATCTATCAAGTATTTATTCTTAAAACCTCCTTTTTATTTCTAAATTCATGTCTCTTAGATGTTAATAAGAAGATTGAATATGAATGGGAGATTGAGTATATGCATGTGGATGAAGGGGATGGGGTTAGGACATGAGGATTGATATATATGACTACGTTATATAGATTTTCCTTTTGAATCAATATATGTTCATCATGTTTATTGAGAGTATGGATGATTGAAGCATGTTAGATGTTATGACACCTATAGTGAATAGGCTTTTATGTTCTTAGTTTCAATGAAGCTATAATTGATGATTATGTCTAGTAGGAAATGAGTCATGTGATAGTATGTGTTAACCCAAGCATATCTTCATGAATGGACTAGACTATTAGTTGATGTTTGGGAATGCGTTCATGAATCCTTTCTTGCAATAGGAAATCATGATAAAAGATTATTTTCTTGATTAATCCTAGGCTATTTTTATTAACTAATTTTATTACTTTAGTTAGAATTATTACTATATTTTTCTTTATGGAAATCGAAATTACTAGGATGGTTTGGAGTAGAATATTAATTAAAATATTAATATTTTAATAGTAAAATAAATAGTATCTTTTATTAAAAATAATATATATAATAATGAATAAAATCTTTATTAATATATATATATATATATATATATATAATAAATGAAATATTAGAATAAATTAATATCAAATGACTTTGTTGACCATAATAATTAACCTTACTAAAAATTTTACCTATGTCCATAAATATTATTTATATTAAAATTTATTTATTATTTATTAATTAATAATTAAATATAACTCATTTTTTATTAATTTTTTATTTATTATTGATTATTGATTATCTATTAATTATTAATTAAAAATTAAGTGAAATTTACTATTTATTTATTTATAGTAATACTTTTTAAATATTACCATCTACCAATATTATTTGGGACTAAGTATTAATCAATATTTAACACTAGTTTATTTATTAGCAATAATACCCTTAATTTATTATTTAAAACTATAACATATTGGTAATTATTTTAGAACCCCTAGTTATTTTGACTTACCAAGTTAGAATTATTTTATAAAATACTTTATCAACTAACATTAAAGCTTGGGATATTATGGTCATAGTTAGTCATGGTTGTATCTAGATGAACTAGGAATTATTTATATATGGCAGATATAGTCCGAATGTTATCTTATATCTTGTATTTACCCCAGGCGGGGTTAGGTTGACCTTGGAAGATCTTTGAATCCCAAAAGAGCAAAAGATCAGGTAAGCTTCTGCATGGAGTTATTTGAAGACCAAAATTAATGTGGCAAGCCAAACGCAATGTGTATGAACAATTATTTTGTAAAGGCAATTAAGGACAGTTTCCTTTTTTATTTCAGTCAAACAAACCATTTGAAACTAAACAAGCAATTTTATACAAAACGCTAAACTTTTTCTAAAACCTAACTTTGGAAAGAATTTAACATTAATTACTATTTCCAAGTAAATCATTATATGATCAATTTTCTCGCAAGTGGGACAAGCAACGTTGAGTACTTAATAAGGGTAGACTACTAGGATTAGTCTTTGAAGGATTAGGGTAAGTCTCTCAGTAGGTGGTGACCTTTGAGGGTTGAGTCCTTCCTAGATAGGATGCCAGTCCGGTAGATCATACCGGTCCGAGCTAGTAAGTTTTAGTCAAGTGGACTGTGTATTTTTGGAGTGGACAACTGGTAAGTTTGGGTGTAGAAATGAAGGAGTGTCTCACCCAGTAGGCCATACACCTACCTTTTGTTAGTATGCTCAACGTATGGCATTCTGACTATTATATTGTCATTGGGCCCAACATGTGGTGCCATGGCTACCTCATTAGGTGGTTGTATTTATTGTGCACACGTATGTTTGGAAAGGAAAACACCACTCTTCATTTTCAACATTTATTTAATGCTTGCCATCACTTCCTTTTATAAAAATTTTACAACTTGTATACACGAATTGTTTTACCTAAAACACTCAAAGCACACACGATGATATGATCTTGTGTGGGTTTTTTCTTGGTATTGTGGTTGGTTTAGTTGGTTATGAGTTCCACTCAACCCAATAGGCCAAAACAGAGAATTTCTTGAGACAAAAAGGAGAAAAATGAAACTAACAATCTGTCATCTATCAAACCCTTGACAACTAAGCTTCAAAGTGTTAGGGATATGCCCTAGAGTCAATTTGTGCTTATACTATTGTCGTTATGTTTTATATAATAATATGAGATTTTTCTTTCCATGAATAGTACATTTTGTTTTGTGGTTATCAAGTACGTGACTTGATAGTAAGACCCAACAATGAATACAATGACTATTCTAAAATTGTCCCTGATTGATTATTTTTATTAGAACAATAATAAATTAAGATTAGTATGTTTGTGACTTGATGGCTATGTTTTACTGGTCATGGATATTTGTGATATCGAGTCAAAACATAAATAAATGTTAGAGAACATTGTATTGGACATGACCCACTATGAGAGTACTTCATGGAATATGTCATAAGTACTTTCTAGCCATAATAATATTAAAAGTCCTTCGACCTAAATTCATCATAGTTTCCTACTTAATAAATTCTATATTTTGACGTTGTCTAAAGTTTTCTTTAATCAAATAATAAATTAGACTACTATTGGATATAGAATAAATCAATGAGAGGAATATGATTGATAGTGAAGGAATTTGTCCCTCTCAATTATGGGAAAGATATCCATGGGCCATTTGATAAGTTAGACTATTAAAATACATGGTCGTGCTCAAATATATCAATTTAAGATATTGATATCATTTGTTTGAACAGTCTACTATGAAATCAAAAAATAATTGATTAATCTTAATAAGGATGAGATGCTCCATGCCTTATGCTTAATCTGGATATCGTGTGACAAAATGACTAAATATAAAATTATGGTTTGGTTCAAAGATATCACCAATCTTCATTTAACATGGATAGTTATAATGTTTTGCTAGAAACAGACTATAACTTGTGCGCTATTTAAATATGATTTGGGCACACTGCCAGTGTTACATGAACCTATAGGATCACATAATAAGCAAACTTGTTAGGTTATTTTTCGGGTAACCAGATTTGATGAATTTGGAAATATGTCTAAGTTAATTGAACTTAGAAAATTTACCAGATACAATGAATTTGGAAATATGTCCACATTCGATATATCTGGATATGTCCAGATTATAAGGATCTGACTCGATAAATTAATTAGTTAAATTACCAAGATAATAGCAGAATCTTATCATATCAATTTTAATTTAATTTTAATTTAAATTAAAATACGATAAGATATTATTAGGGTTGTACTCTAAAAGGTTCGGGTGGGTTTTTAAGAAAACCCTAGCTGTCTTCTCTAGAGAGCTATTCTATTAAGAATATTCGAGCTTTCATCTATCAAAAAAATAAGCCTCTCAAACCCTAGGCTCTAGCATTCCCCGAGTGACGAGTGAGTTCACGGTGTGTATCCGATAGAGGACGTTCGCATATTGCAGCGTCTGGTAATCGTTCGGGTTGCACGTACAGTAGCACAATCGGAATCGAATGATATTGATTACACCCAACAGAGGTAATTTTGCAAACCTACGATCTTCTTAATCATTTACTTAGATCTTCGGAAGGGATTCGTGGATGTTTTCTGCGTTTAGGAGTCCACGAATCCTAACACAAAGACCCTCAAGAATCGTAGATAGTTCTACTATAATCTCACCCCAATATCCTTGAAGCAACAAAGGCAAACAAGAACAAATAGAATAGAGATAATAGGCACCCAAGTAATGGAATTCAAACAAACCTTAGAAGAGCAAAGCAACTAAGACCCATTCAAGAAACCACATTGGATTATCCAAAAGAGTTTATAGACTCATTCATAAGGAGGACTAACCCTTAAGTATGGTCTTGAACAAGATGAACAAGGAGGCTAGGGCCTCTCAAGGCTCTCTCTCCAAATTTGAATAAAAAGTGTGAATTGTGTTGTCAAAGCACTAAAGATTGTATTTATACTATCCTAACCCTAGCAAAATAATCCATGAGGTTCCAATACAATTTAGAGCCTTAATAGGTCTTTACAAAACATTTAAAATGGAGAAAAATCGGAGAAAACATAAAAACGCGGCTGCCCAGACTGCAGCCGGCGCCAGTTAGGACTCTAAAGACGATGCCGGTTGTGCACTGTCTTCGGGCAGATCGAATGCCAGAGTGAAGCCGGCGCCAATTCTGATTCTTGGGCCAGCGCCAGATGTCCGCTGGAAAGCCAACTTTAGTCAAATTTCGTCCGTTTTTGTTGCCAGCTTGAGTTCTTGTTGGGGTCCTTCTTGGATAGTCATCAAAATGAACTCTTGGCTAACTTCCTCAACCTTCTAACCCTCTTCCATCCTCAAACATAGTTTTATGAACAATTGGAACTCATCTTGAAACTTCTTGGCCCTAGATCTTGTCATTGGTCCTTACCCTTGTACGACCACACCTTCCCCTCATTAATCTTGACCTCCATGATGAGATGGAGTCTCATTATCTCCCCCTCCTTGAAAAGGATTCGTCTCTGAATCATTGCCATAATCTACATCAAAGGGAGAGAAGTCACTAACATTGAAAGTAGCGCTAACATGATACTCACCAGGTAAATCTATCGTATAAGCGTTATCTCCAACTTTGGCAGGAACTTGCAATGGACCATCCCCTCTTGGTTCTAGTTTGCTCCATTGTTGAGTGGAAAACCTCTTCTTGTGAAGGTGAACCCATACCCAATCGCCCGGCTCAAATGATACATTTTTCCTTCCTTGATTGCGTTTATGGGCGTTCTCTTCATTTTGTTTTGTAATGGTTTCTTTTACCTTCTCATGGAGTGCTTTCACGATTTCCATCTTCGTAGCTCCATCGAGGTTCAACCGTTCACCTATAGGCAAAGGAACCAAATCTAAAGGAGTTAGAGGATTAAAACCATATATAATTTCAAAAGGAGAATAAGAAATGGTAGAGTGAATAGCCCTATTGTAAGCAAACTCAATGTGTGGCAAGTACTCTTCCCAAATTTTCAAGTTCTTCTTAATTATGGTCCGCAAGAGTTGGGTGAGTGTTCGGTTGACCACCTCTATTTGTCCATCCGTTTGAGGATGACAAGCTATGAAAAACAAGAGATTAGTACCAAGTTTGTTCCATAATACTCTCCAAAAGTGGCTAAGGAATTTAGTATCCCTATCCAAGACAATAGTCCTTGCAATCCCGTGCATTCTCACCACTTCCTTAAAGAATAAATCTGTAATATATGATGCATTATTAGTCTTAGAACAAGCCACAAAATGAGCCATTTTGAAAAATTGATCAACAATCACAAATATGGAATCCTTACCCCCCTTAGACCTAGGCAATCCTAAGATGAAGTCCATTGAAATATCAATCCAAGGCACATTAGGTGTGGGCAAAGGAGTATAAAAATAATGTGGAAGAGATCTAGACTTAGCTCTCCTATAAATAATGTATTGAGAACAATATTTTTCCACATCCCTTCTTATTTTTTGCCAAAAGAAATGTTCCTTAAGGATGCCTAAGGTCTTTGCAACCCCAAAATGCCCCATTAGTCCCCCACTATGGGCCTTCCTAACTAGCAACACCTTAATAGAACTCTTTGGCACATAAAGCCTTGCCTTCCTAAACAAGAAACTATCATGCCTATAATATTTAGCAAATGCGCTTTTCTCACAAACATGGAAAATATCCCCAAACTCCTTACCATCAACATACAAATCCTTCACAAGTTCAAAACTAAGAAGCTTAGCATCCAAAAAGTTTAGTAGTGCATACCTTCGAGATAATGCATCCGCTGCCACATTTTCTTTACCCTTCTTGTATTTAATGACATAAGGAAATGTCACAATAAACTCCATCCACCTTGCATACCTCTTCTTCAAATTTTGTTGGCTTTTAAGGTGTTTAAAGGTCTCATGATCGGTATGAATAACAAACTCTCTTGGTAAAAAATAGTGTTGCCAATATTCTATGGTCCTCACCAAGGCAAAAGCTCTTTGTCATAGGTTGAGTAATTGAGGGCTGCCCTGGACAATTTCTCACTAAAGTATGCAATGGGTTTTCTAGCTTGGGTCAAGACCGCACCTATTCCCACTCCATTTGCATCACACTCTATCTCAAATGCCTTCTTAAAGTTAGGAAGAATAAGAATTGGAGCTTGACTCAATTTGTCTTTGAGGGTTTGAAAGGCTTGTTGTTGGGCTTCCTCCCACCTAAATCCCACCTTTTTCTTTACTACTTCGGTTAGAGGGGCTGCTATGGTGCTAAAATTTTGGATGAACCTCCTATAGAAGCTAGCTAGCCTAGGGAAACTACGAACTTGGGTAATGCTGGTAGGGGTGGGCTAATCTTGGATGGCTTTTACTTTTCCCCCATCAACCGTAATCCCTTTGGCACTCACAACATACCTAAGGAATGTAATCCTCTCCAAACAAAAGAGCACTTCTCAAGATTAGCATACAATCTCTCCATTCGGATGGCAATAAGCATACTTTGAATATGATTCAAATGATCCACATATGATTTACAATAGATTAATATATCATCAAAGTACACAACAACAAATTTTCTAATGAATTCCCTCAAAATATAGTGCATTAATCGCATGAAAGTACTAGGAGCATTAGACAATCCAAAGGGCATGACAAGCCACTCATATAACCCTTGTTTGGTTTTAAAAACCGTTTTCAATTCATCCCCTTCTCTGATTCTAATTTGATAATAACTGGATTTCAAATCAATTTTAGAGAAAATGCACACACAAAATAGCTCATCAAGCAAGTCATCTAGTCTAGGAATGAGATAGCGGTATTTTACCGTGATGTTGTTGATAGCACGACAATCTATGCACATACACCACGTCCCATCCTTTTTGAGCACCAAGAGAACTGGAACCGCATATGGGCTTAGGCTCTCTCTCATATGTCCCTTCTCAAGTAATGCCTCAACTTGCTTTTGCAATTCCTTGGACTCCTTCGGGTTACTTCTATACGCCAGTCGGTTGGGAATGACGGCTCTGGGCATAAAGTCGATTTGATGCTTAATCCTTCTTGTGGGTGGTAGTCCTCCGGGCACCTCCTTTAGAAAAACTTCTTTAAATTCTTGAAGAATAGCTACAACTTCATTAGGCAAAGACAATGTAGATTCATTAGTAGAAAGATAAGAACATTTGCATAAAAGAAGAATAACCGGTTCCTTAGCTTCTATATAGCCTCTCTGGCCTCACTTTCTTCTGCAAATAAATTCACTCTTCTTTTACCTCCCCTCTCTTGTCCTTACTCACTCCTATCCTTGATCGTCAAAGGTACTTGTTTGTCCATCCTCTCTCTCAACTCTTTTTCTCTCCTCTCTTGTTCGTTCCTCTCAATTTCTTATTTTATTTGACATCTTGCTCTCCCTTTTTCTTTTCTTTCTCCTTCATGATTCTTTTGTCATTGTTCACCTCACTAGGGGCCATTGGGGTGATGGTAAACTTAGTTCCCTCCTTGAGTAGGGAATAAGTATTCTTCCTCTCATCATGCTTTACATGACTATCATATTGCCAAGGCCTCCCTAGGAGCATGTGACCCGCTTGCATAGGTATCACATCACATAGCACATCATCCTTATACTTTCGCATCTCAAAAGACACCAAAACTTATTTGTTTACTCTCATTTCCCCGCTATCATTCAACCATTGCAATTTGTAGGGCTTGGGGTGTCTAATCCAACACCTGTCCAATTCCACAACTAAGTTTGCACTAATAACGTTAGTGCAACTCCCACTATCCACAATGACACTACAAGGAGTCTTGTTGATTAGACATTTAGTGTAGAAAATGTTCTCTCTTTGTTGGTGATCTTGATCTTCAATGGCTTGTGAATTCAATGACCTTCTTGTGACTTCCACCAATGAGTATTCTTGACCAACAACTTTCCCTTCATCACTTTGCTCATCCCCATTTCCCTCTTAGTCTCCTTGGTACCTTTCTCCCTCTTTTTCTTTGTCGGTAGAAACCTCACCACAGGGATTAGTATATGTCGTTCTCTTGCTTAGACACTCGTGAGAAATATGTCCATATCCAAGGCACTTAAAACACTTGATATCCCTATTCCTTTGTGGCCTCTCCATGGCTTTTCTCTTATCCTTGTTCCAACCTTCCCTAGGTTTCTAATCCTCCCTGGGCTTCCAATCCTTACTAGGTTTCCAAGCCTCCATTGGTTTGTTGAAGTCCCTTTGAAATGGCTTAGGGGCTTCATTCTTCTTAATTGGCATCTTGCTAGTAGTGTTGGGGTTTAGAAGTGGTGGTCTAGTAAATGCCCTCCTTTTTAATTGCCTCTCAATCTTCATAGCGGCATGTACCATATCCTCCAATCGTTCATAGGGGTACAATTTTACCAAATTAGCAACTTCCCTATTTAATCCTCCTAAGAATAACCTTACCCTCGTTACTCTAGGATCTTCATTGATTTGAGCTCTCATCAACATTACTTCCATCTCTTTATGCTAATCTTCCACACTCTTGTTCCCTTGCTTGAGTGATTGGAGCTTTTGGTAAAGATCATTGTAGTAATGATGTGGTATAAACCTTGCCCTCATCATACATTTCAATATATTCCAACTAGCCATGATTTTCACTCCTATTTATCTCCTTTGTGCACTAACTTACTCCCACCAAACCAAAGCATACTCCGAAAATCCCAAAATAGCCAACTCTACCTTTGACATCTCACTATAGGTATGACTTTCTAGAAAGATCTCCATCTTGCTTTCCCACTCGAAATATACTTCGGGGTCACTCTTGCCATAGAATGTGGGCACTTTTAATTTGATGTGGTTCAACTCCTTCTCCTCATCATCTCCTTCTCTCCTACCTCATCTATTGCCCCATCCTCTATTGTGTTCCCCAAAGGCTTCAACTTGTTCCCCTTCATACCATTTATCAACTTTCTCAAACTCTCTTTTTAACTCCTTAGGTAGTTCCCACCATTCTTTCCTTGACCTCTACCTCATGCTCCTCTCATACCATATCTTCCCCCTCTCATAGGAGCTTGTTGGAATCCCCCGATAGAGTGATCATCCCACTCTTCCCCTTATTGGGCATTTAACGGAGGAGTATGGGTATCACCATCCCTCATCCTAGGGCTAGGTACTCCAAATCACTCTTGGTCTCTGCTTTGTGCAATCATAGAAGATAGCCCAAGATGATTTATCAATTCCCTTGTTATATTTTAAAACTCACTTTGCATAGTCCTCATCATAGCTTGCAAGTCATCACGCAAAACTCTAGCATCAATTTGTTTTTCTTGAGGTCTACTAGGTCCACTTGAGTTAGACATAGAGATCTCTTGATCATGGGTTATTGTGGTGGAATATTTACTCATTTATACCTATAAATCAAAAGAGATTAGAGAGAAAAATAGACCCTTACTTCGCTTCCTTGCATGTTGGCTCTCAAAGATTGGTCACTCCACCCTCGTGTTTGCTCTCTTAGGCTCTTTTAGTAATAGTCTCACCCTCTTGCCTTTTTCTCAATACTCAAGCCTTCTTGTTGAATCTCAATTCTCCCCTATAGTTAAAGATTTAGTCCAACTTAGTGAATCACACAAATCAATGGATTTTTCCAATTAGGGGATCTGGGGGAATTTTAACAAACACTTGTTGGGCACCTCAAGCAATCAAGTTTAAATCAAGAATTTCAAGAAATATAGACTCAATCAACATAAGAAAAAACACTTAGACGCACAAAGAAATACTTCTAAACAAGAAACAACAAGAGTTATCAAGAACAAAGAAACAAAACATCTAGAACTAAAATTATAAAGGACAAGATGATCACAAGTGTGCACTAGTAAAGTTAAGTTCAATGAGTATGAAATTCAACAATTAAGTGATATACTAAGTCCCAAAATCCCAAGGAATAAAAATTAAGAATCAAAGTTCCCAACTATAGCCAAAAGCATTCTCATGGAACATTTATCAAACACCTTGGCTGCAATCCCGTCACATAAGAACAACCAATATTTCCACCCATATTCAAGCTAATTTTCACCACAAACACAAGAAAATTTTGTTCCCAAGGATTATATTAAAATCAAGGAGCAATTTCCCAAAAGAAAAATCAAGATATAACAAAGATTTCATGACCTTTTTGGAGCATGTTTTTTAGTAACGGGATTTCTCTGTTTTCCTTTTCCTTCAACTTTGTAGGGCTCCTTTTCTTTCTTCCAAGCTTTGATTGGGCTCAAAGCTTTTCCTTGCTCCGATACTAAACTCTTTGATATGATCTTGTGTGGGCTTTTTCTTGGTGTTGTGGGTGGTTTAGTTGGTTATGAGTTCCACTCAACCTAAGGGGCCAAAACAGAGAATTTTTTTAGACAAAAAGGAGAAAAATGAAACTAACAATCTACTCTCTATCAAACTCTTGAAGAACTAAGCTTCAAAGATCCTCAAGTAAGACCTATTCAAGAAACCACATTGGATTATCCAAAAGATTTTATAGACTCATTCATAAGGAGGACTAACCCTTAAGTATGGTCTTGAACAAGATGAACAAGGAGGCTAAGGCCTCTCGAGACTCTCTCTTCAAATTTGAATAAAAAGTGTGAATTGTGTGGTCAAATCACTAAAGGTTGTATTTATACTACCCTAACCCTAGCTAAGTAATCCCTGAGGTTCTAATACAATTTAGAGCCTTAATAGGTCTTTACAAAACATTTAAAATGGAGAAAATCAGAGAAAACATAAAAAAATGCAGGGTAGCTAAGGCTGCCCAGGCTGCAATCGGCACCGGTTAGGACTCTAAAGCCGAAGCCGGTTGCTCGGGCTGGTCGAATGCCAGAGTGAGACCAGCATTGGTTCTAATGCTTGGGCCGGCGCCGAATGTCCGCTGGAAGGCCAACTTTGGTCAAATTTCGTCCGTCTTTGTTGCTGGCTTGAGTTCTTGTTGGGGTCCTTCTTGGATAGTCATCAAAATGAACTATTGGCTAACTTTCTCAACCTTCCAACCCTCCTCCATCCTCAAACATGGTTTTATGAGTAATTGAAGCTCATCTTAAAGCTTCTTAACCCTAGATCTTGCCATTAGTCCTTGCTCTTGCACAGCCAGGCCTCCCCCTCCTTGATCTGGACCTTTATGATGAAACGAAGTCTCATCACACGGGCTTACTGAGATTTTTATCTCACCACTTTTTATACTATGTTTCAAGTCAATCCTGTTATGAAGGTCATTAGCTAGAATGTTGCCTATGATTTTGAAGACTCTCTACTATTTTTGTTATGTATTGCTTTTGAGTGATTGTAGCAGACAATTATTTTTGAATTTGTTTATGTATTATTGGGTTGTAATAAGTTTAATTTTGAAGTATTTCTTTTATTTTATTTTATGTGACCTAGTTATAAAGACCCCTTGTCCTATGGCCGAGGCGACATCCCCAAGCCTGATGGGCCTAGGTAGCGGGGTATTACAAGTGGTATCAGAGATAAGGTTTAGGCAATTATTGATAGTATATACTTTGTTTTATTAATGTTAAATCTTTTGACTAACCTGGCTTGTTTATACTTTAGGATGGTTAGAATGATTAGAACTGCAAGGAAAGGGCAACAATGGCATCCTCCCATCCCTATCCACTTGGAAAATTTACTAGTGCCTCAGCCTGCACTGCAACCTACATCTCAACTAATCATACCTTTAGATGAGAGCAGTGATGATGTGGTTCAGATTATTGAGCCACCCCTAATACCTGTAATAGATTTGGTTACTGACAGTGAAGATGAGGAGATTGACATGGAATATGTTCCCCTCCTTCCAAGTCCCATAATTGATTTGACTACAGACAGTGATGACCCGAGGGAGATAGATTATGATTCTCTACCTAGACCTTTTTGTACCCCCACCTAACCAAGTTGAAATCAGGGAGAGTTCTAGGAGACTTAAGAAGGAGCCAGTGGACTATGGATTTGTAAATGGGGTTGGGATAGACTTTTCTAGGAATTCTAGGGGATGGTTGTATGATGCCGACTTTGAAGACTCTAATGAGGATTAGAGAGGCTAAGTTCTGCTTTGCTTAGGATGTTTTATTTATCGCTTTCAATAAACTCCTGTGCTAAGGAGTCTATTCATGTTTACTACTTTATTTTAAAATTTATGCAAATAAGAGTATCTGCAAAAATCTAAATCTTGAGAAAAATCTATATGCAACTCTTTATACAAAAATTTGCATTTAATTTCTTTTACTTAAACCTGAATGTGAATGCATGCTTAATTTAAATGTTTTAAACTTTGATGCATAACACTTATTATTTGGGACATGGTTTAGAATGGCACCCAAGCGTCGTTCAGCCATATCTAGCAGAAGGGTTCCGAAGTTAAGCCCGTGACACCAGAGGTTGAGACAACCCAAATGCCATCACCCAACTAAGGGGATGAGAATGAACTGGATCTAGAAATGGGGTTGGAAGAACCAGTCAGCGTGACGATGGGGCAAGCGTTCCATAAAATGACCGAGATCTTGCAAACTCTGATAGAGCGAAGGAACCCAAAGGGGGAAGATGAAGCCTTGGAGAGGTTTCTGAAATTTCAACCTCCCATCTTCTTGGGAGAAGCTGAGCAAGACCAAAAGGCAGAGAAGTAGGTAGAACAAATAGAGGACATCTTCGCTACGCTTCATTATACTGAGAAGCGGATGGTGAAATTTGATGCATTTCGATTGAGGGGCCCAGCTCGGGCATGGTGGCAATGAGTCCAAGATAACTGGGAGATGATCAACCAAGATTGGACATAGGCCAACTTGGTGGAGGCATTTAGAGCTGAAGCAAGGAGAAATGGGAAGACGAGTTCCAATATCTGAAGCAAGGAGGTATGACTATGGTATAGTATGCGGCACGTTTTACTCAATTGTCGAAGTACTGCAAAAGGCTGGTGGATACCGAGCAGAACAGAATGAGGTAATTTGTCAAGGGGTTAAGGTAGGAGTTAAGAAGGGTTTTAGCACCTTTTCCACCAATGACCTATTCGGGGGCCGTGGTCGCAGCTACCCAAACTGAGAATGAGGATCGTAACAGGATGGTACCAAGACCTTTCCTATCACCAAGACAACGGCCGAGACCTTTCCAAAGGTAACAACCCAACAACCGCCTTGCCAACCAGAAGTGGTAGAACTGAGGTAAGCAACTGTGAACAATACCAGTTAGTCCTGCACAGAATCTTCCATTATGCTGACACTGCGGGAAAAGGGGCCTTATGGAGAAAAATTGTTGGTCTAGAGGAGTTGAGCGGAAATGCTACCACTGCGGAGACCCGAATCATTTGAAAAATGCCTAACCTAAACTTCTTTGAGTTGGACAAGGAAACCCGGCTCAGATCACGGGATCTAATCAAGCCAATGCTGCTGGAGCCTCAGGAAGTGGAGTATAGAAGCCACAAGTGAAAGCAAAAGTTTTCGCTCTTAATCGGGAGGAGGTTAGAGCTGATGCAGCGGTGGTGGAAGGTACGTTTACTATCTAAGGTCATTCCATTAATGCATTGATAGACCATGGATCTACCCATTCCTATTTAAACAAGAATTATGCATATCATTTGGGTTGGGATGGAGTAGAACTACCTTTTACTTTGTTGGTGAGTACGCCTTTGGGGAAAATGGTGCAAGCGGATAGGTATATGCGGAATTGTAAAATTGAAGTGGGGAGAGAAAGCATGGAGGGAGACTTAATAGTCTTAGCCATTAATGATTATGATTTGATTCTGGGTATGGATTGGCTAGCTAAGCATGGGGCTAAAGTAGACTGTAAGAATAAGTCGGTTCAGTTTATTAGACCGGGATGCAACGTGTTGGAGTTTAACGGTAAGAGAGTAAAAGAGTTGAAGTTTTTGATAGCCGGAGCAAAAGCCCAGAAACTGTTGAAGCAAGGATGTCAGGGATGTGAAGCCTATGTGATAAACAAGCCGAAGGACCAGTGCACTCTCGAAAATACTGAGGTGGTAAGGGATTTTCCTGACATGTTCCTTGCGGAACTCACTTCCCTACCTCCCAACCAAGAAGTTAAGTTCATTGTTGATGTAGTTCCAAGAGCGGAACCGGTATCCCGAACTCCATGTCGGATGGCACCAGTGGAGCTGAAAGAATTGGAAGGGCAGCTGGAAGAGTTAGTGAGACAAGATTACATCAAACCCGGCACGTCACCCTAGGGAGCACCAGTGCTATTTGTGAAGAAGAAGGACGGGACCTTGAGGCTATGTATTGACTACCGGGGCTTGAACAAGCTGACTATCAAGAATAAGTATCCTTTACCGTTAATTGACGAGTTGTTCGACCAGTTGCAAGGGTCCAGTTACTACTCCAAATTGGATTTGAGGCAATAATACTATCAAGTGAGGATAAAAGAGGAGGATATTCCCAAGACGGCCTTTAACACAAGATATGGTCACTATGAGTTTGTAATGATGCCTTTTGGGGTAACTAATGCACCAGCGGTAGTTATGGATTTGATGCATCGAGTTTTTCAGCCCTACTTGGACAAGTTCGTGGTGGTCTTCATCGATGACATATTTATATACTCTAAGAGCCCGAAGATCATGCAGAACATTTGAAGCTAGTATTAGAGAAGGTAAGAGAGCATAAGCTTTACGCCAAATTTAGCAAGTGCAAGTTTTAACTGGATAGTGTGGCATTTCTTGGCCATGTGGTAACTAAGGGTGGAATTAAGATGGACCCAGCAAATGTTGAAGTAGTTTCGGACTGGAAGCAACCAGAGAACATCATGGAGATTCGAAGTTTCTTGGGATTGGCCAGTTATTATAGGAGGTTCATTAAGAGATTTTCAACACTAGCATTGCCTATGACCCGGCTACTGAGAAAGGATGTACCTTTTCTCTGGAATGAGAAATGTGAAAAGAGTTTCCAAGAGCTGAAGCAGAGGTTGATGACAGCACCTGTGTTGAGTCTGCCAGAGGAAGATAAGCCTTACGCGCTGTACACTGATGCTTTGAAGGAAGGTTTGGGAGCAGTTCTGATGCAGGATAGGAAGGTAATCGCCTATACTTCTCGAAAGTTAAAACCTCATGAAGTCAATTATCCCACGCATAACCTAGAGCTAGATGCTATTGTATTTACTTTAAAAAAATGGCGGCACTACTTGTATGGAGTTGAATATGAAGTGTTCACTGATTACAAGAGCATGAAGTACATTTTCACCCAAAAGGACTTGAATTTGAGGCAACGAATGTGGATGGAATTTTTGGAAGAGTATTGTTGCCCTATCAACTACTACCCCGGGAAGGCCAACGTTATTGCTAATGCCCTGAGCCAAAAAGTCAAAATGGTTAGGCTGAGAGTGCAGGAGATTTAAGCGGTTCAGGACGTGTTGAATAGAAGAGCAAAAGTGCAAGAAGAGAGGATTATTGTTAGCAACCTGAAAATGATACTAGACCTAAGATAGGAAATCATCGAGGCTCAGCAAAGTAATGCAGAATTTCAACTTTTCAAGGACAAGGAGCTTAAATGGCAAGGTAGTGAATTCCAACAGGATGAAGTGGGAGTTTTGTATTTCTGGGATCGTCTGTATGTACCTGATGAGCACCAGTTGAAGGACAGAATTTTAGAGGAGGCGCATAAAAGCAAGTACGCCATTCATCCGGGAGAGGTAAAAATGTATCAAGATTTGAAAAGGGCTTATTGGTGGCCCGAGATGAAGAGGAACGTGGTTAAGTATATCTCGACGTATTTGACCTGTCAGAAAATCAAAGTAGAGCACAAAAAGTCGGCAGGATTGTTACAACCGTTACCAGTACCGGAATGGAAATGGGAAAAAGTGACCATGGACTTCGTTACTGGACTCCCTATGGCAAGGACCCAAAAGGACGCCATATGGGTAGTAGTGGACCGATTGACCAAGGCAGCACATTTTATATCGGTTAAGGTAAGGCCTTCAATGGAGAAGCTAGCTCAGACCTATGTGCGAAAAATAGTCAGATTACATGGAGTGCCTTCGAGTATTGTGTTTGACCAAAACCCAAGATTTACATCCTAATTTTGGGGCAAGTTTCAAGAATCAATGGGTTCTAGTCTAAAGTTCAGTACGACAACGCATCTACAAATTGATGGACAGTCAGAAAGGGTTTTTCAGATTTTAAAGGACATGCTGAGAGCCTGTGTATTGGATTTTGGGGATAAGTGGATCGAATGTGTACCGTATGCAGAATTAGCATACAATAACAGCTATCAGTCTTTGATTGGAATGGCTCCGTATGAAGTATTGTATAGACGTAAGTGTCAAGTACCACTATACTGGAGTTGGTCAGAGGACGGCCACATAAGCAAGTCGGGAGAAGTCTGCATTCAGGAAATGTTGGACAAAGTCAAGTTAATCAGGGAAAGGTTGAAAGCAGCTTAGAGCCAACACGGACAATAGGCGAAGAGAGTTAGAATTTCAGGTAGGAGATAGTATGTTTCTAAGATTGACACCGAATAGAGGAATTTTGAGGCATCCGAAAGGTGGGAAGCTGAATCCGAGGTATTTGAGACCGTTTTCGATAAAGGAGAGAATTGGGCTGGTGGCGTATTGATTGGATTCGCCAGATGGGTTGATGGGGATACACGACATATTTCATGTGTCTCAACTGAAAAAGTACAATGCCGATCCTGGACATGTTTTAAATGATGAGCCACTAGTGTTGCAACCCGACCTCAGTTATATGGAGAAACCTATGAAAATTCTGGACCGAAGTATCAAGACTCTACGGAACAAGAAAATTCCGATGGTAAAGGTACAGTGGGAGCATCATGGCATGCAAGATGTTACCTGCGAAATAGAAGAGTAGGTAAAGTGGAAGTATCCCGATCTGAGTTAAAGGTATAACTGAAATTCGGGATGAAATTCTTCTAAGGAGGGGAGGATGTGAAACCTCACCTAAAGCCAACCTTAGAATATCATGTCATTCTACATAAAAATATCTATATTAGAATGATTTTATGTGCTTTAGAATTATGGTTTATAGGCTAAAAGACTTAGTTATGGTTATTGGGTAGGAAGGGTAAAAAGGTAATTTTACTTAAGGTCAAAATAGGAAGTTGGCTCAAGGTTTAGATAAGAAGAATATTTGGATAAGAAAATAAGAACAAGAGTTAGTATGGTTAAGTGGTAGAGGTTTGGAATTAATCTCTAAGGTCATGAGTTCAAATCCCATCACTTAAGTTTTATTCATGATTATATTAGCTATGTTTGAATTTTTGTTTTTCTTACATCCCATAAAGATAGGAATGTTGTCTTAGGGGAGACATGAAGAGAATGTCCAAGATCATATAATCATGTCCTAAAGGGAATTCTAGAGGAATTCTTGTCCCTTTTATTATCTCTAGCTTTGTCCTAATCTCTTCATAATTTATATCATCCAAAATCCATTAAATCCCTGCTTCTAATTCTAAAAATTCTGTGATAATTCCTTGGCCTTGAATTTCGAAAATCAGTCTTGAGGGATAGGGGAATGAATGAAAATAGGAGAGGAATTAGGATGGGTTCCCAAGTGAAATAAATCACCATGGTTAAACCTCTAATCCTACCTTTATGTTGTTCATATGTTTAGAGAAGGAAAAACTAGAAATTTTCCAGAAATTTTGTAGTACAACTTTTTGAAAAATTCAGCCAGTAATCCTATTCATTTGCTCCTAGAAAAATGGTCATTTCATGTGGCTTGAAGGCTGAAAATTCTGTGCAATTTTCAGACTGTTCAAACTACACAAAAACCAGGAAAAAATCCTGCACAATTCGCTGCATTCTAAGCTAGAATTGAAGCTGTCATTTTGTCATCAATTCAGGTGAAACACCCTCTAGAAAGAAGGCGGGAAAACCATTCTTGAAAGACCTTCAAACACCCAAGAAAAACAGCTGCAAATCGGGCCAAGGAAATGCAGAAAAATTCTGCACCAAAAGTCTTCATCATTCGAAACTCTTGAGCATTGAAACCAGAAAAATTTCCAGCTTTGTCTCTCCAAGCCAAGGCTGAAAAACACCCTTCAAATACCTGGAAATTGAACCCTGTTCAGCCATGGATTGAACACCATTGACCTCCACACTTACCTTGAGTGCTTGGACTCCATGATCACACCTCAAAAACCTCCTAAGATTACTCTATCCAAAACTCTTTTGAACTTCAAAAAAAATTCTAGAATTCTTGCGTCATTAAAACACTCTTGTATCAAGTAAACAAACCAGAATTTTTTCTGCCATGAAAGACTGAATTTCGGCCAGCCATATAACCTGAACAGCCTTCACTCATTTCAGCAAGATTAGCTTGTTCAGCCAGCACTATTGAAGAGTAAAGAAACCTTCCTTGATCAATCACTAGTAGCTAATCTTCTACCTCAAACCACTTCTCATTTTTCTCCATTTGAATTTCAAAAAAAAATCTAATCACTCTCTCTCCCTCTAGCTGAAAATCGAAACTCCTATCAACTCCAAACCATTCGGCCAACAGCATTCCAGAAAATCGTGAGCCTTGTCTCTCAAAACTCTCTCAAAACACCAAGAACACACACTACAATTCTTCAAGCGTAAACCTATCCAAAACACCTCCAATCACTCTCAAATACTCCAAATCACTCCTACATAATCCCTAGTATTCATTTCTAGCCTTTATAACACAAAATCACCTAAAAGAAAAATTTTGAATGGATTAAAATATGTTTTTTTTAGGGTCTCAAGAACATCGATAAGGTAAATCAAGAACAACCTTCTTATTCATCCTCTTCTGTTCAATTTTCAATATACCATACTAATGCTCTCTCTCTCTCTCTCTCTCTCAGCCGAAATGGTTGATCAACCATCAACCATTTTCCTTTGGACCACTCAAGACTCTCAAACGCGCGGACCTTCTCTAGTCTTCGTAAAATGATCTTTTATTAAGTATTTATTCTTAAAACCTCCTTTTTATTGCTGAATTCATGTCTCTTAGATGTTAATAAGAAGATTGAATATGAATGGGAGATGAAGTATATGCGTGTGGATGAAGGGGATGGGGTTAGGACATGAGGATTGATATATATGACTAAGCTATATGGATTTTCCTTTTGAATCAATATGTGTTCATCATGTTTAATTAGAGTATGGATGTTTGAAGTATGTTAGATGTTATGACACCTATGGTGAATAGGCTTTTATGTTCTTATTTCAATGAAGCTATGATTGATGATTATGCCCAGTAGGAAATGAGCCATGTGATAGTATGTGTTAACCCAAGCATGTGTTCATGAATGGACTAGCCTATTAGTTGATGTTTGGGAATGTGTTCATGAATCCTTTCTTGCAATAGGACATCATGATGAAACATTATTTTCTTGATTAATCCAAGGCTATTTTTATTAACAAATTTTATTACTTTAGTTAGAATTATTACTATATTTTTCTCTATGGAAATCGAAATTACTTGGAAGGTTTGGAATAGAATATTTATTAAAATATTAATACTTTAATAGTCAAATAAATAGTATCTTTTAGTAAAAATAATATATATATATATAATAAATAAAATCTTTATTAAAAAAATATATATATAATAAATAAATAAAATATTAGAATAAATTAGTATCAAATGACTTTGTAGACCATAATAATTAACCTTACTAAAACTTTACCTATGTCCATAAATATTATTTATATTAAAATTTATTTATTATTTATTAAATAAGAATTAAATATAACTCATTTATTATTAATTTTATTATTTATTATCTATTAATTATTAATTAAAAATTAAGTGAAATTTATTATTTATTTATTTATAGTAATACTATTTAAATATTACAATCTACCAATATTATTTGGGACTTAGTATTATTCAATATTTAACACTAGTTTATTTATTAGTAATAATACCCATAATTTGTTATTTAAAACTATAACATATTGGTAATTATTTTAGAACCCCTAGTTATTTCAACTTATCAAGCTAGAATTATTTTATAAAATACTTTATCAACTAACATTAAAGCTTAGGATATTATGGTTATAGTTAGTCATGGTTGTATCTAGATGAGCTAGGAATTATTTATATATGGCAGATATAGTCTGAATGTTATCTTATGCCTTATGTTTACCCCAGGCGGGGTTAGGTTGACCTTGGAAGATCTTTAAATCCCAAAAGAGCAAAAGATCAGGTAAGCTCCTGCATGGAGTCATTTGAAGACCAAAATTAATGTGGCAAGCCAAACGCAATGTGTATGAACAATTATTTTGTAAAGGAAATTAAAGACAGTTTCCATTTTTATTTCAGTCAACCAAACCATTTGAAACTAAACAAGCAATTTTATACAAAACGCTAAATTTTTTCTAAAACCTAACTTTGGCAAGAATTTAACCTTAATTGCTATTTCCAAGTAAATCATTGTATGATCAATTTTCTCTCAGGTGGGACAAGCAACGTTGAGTACTCATTAAGGGTAGACTATTAGGACTCGTCTTTGAAGGGTTAGGGTAAGTCTCTCAGTACGTAGCCACCTCTGAGGGGTGAGTCCTTCTCGTTTAGGATGCCAATCCAATAGGTCATACTGGTCCGAGCTAACAAGTTTCAGTCAAGTAGACTGTGTATTTTTGGAGTGGACAACCGGTAAGTTTAGGTGTAGAGATGAAGAAGTATCTCACCCGGTAGGCCGTACACCTACCTTTTATCAGTATGCTCAACGTGTGGCATTTTGAACATTATATTGTCATGGGGCCCAACGTGTGGTGCCATGGCTACCTCTTTGGGTGGTTGTATTTATTGTGCACACGTATGTTTAGAAAGTAAAACACCACTCTTCATTTTTAATATTTATTTAATGCTTGCCAGCACTTCCTCTTATGAAACTTTTACAACTTGTATACATGAACTATTTTACCTAAAACACCCAAAGAACACACGGGCTTACTGATATTTTTATCTGACCATTTTTCATACCATGTTTTTAAGTCAATCCTACTGTGAAGGTCATTAGCTACATTGTTACCTATGATTTTGAAGACTCTATATTATTTTTGTTATGTATTGATTTCAAGAGATTGTAGCAAACAATTATTTTTAAATTTGTTCATGTACTATTAGGTTATTATAAGTTTAATTTTGAAGTATTTATTTTATTTTATTTAATGTGACCTAGTTATAAAGTCCCCTTATCCTATGGATGGTGCGACATCCCTGGCCTTGATGGGCCTAGGTAATGGGGTGTTACAGAAGTGGTAAGATTGCACGGTACCACAAAGCATAGTATCGGACAAGGATACTAAAATTTTAAGTCATTTTTAGAGAATATTGTGGACAAAACTAGTAACCAACTTGTTGTTTTCTATAGCTTGTCACCCATAAACGGATGGAGAAACGGAGGTTGTCAATCGGACTCTCACGCAACTACTATGGGTAATCATCAAGAGGAACTTGAAGAACTGGGAAGAATATTTTCCACATTTATAGTTTGCATATAATAGAACTGTCCATTCTACTACTACATTTTCTCTATTTCAAGTTGTTTATGGGTTTAATCCATTAGCCCCATTAGATTTAACTTCTATGCCTATAGATGAATGATTGAGTCTTTGTGGAAAAAAAAAAGGCCAAGTAAGTTAAATCTATGCACGAGAAGGTTAAATCTCTAAATGAAAAACAGAATGAGACCATTGCATGCAAGCGTAACCAAGGACGAAAACAGGTGATATTCGAGGCAGGACACTGGGTTTGGGTGCATATGCGCAAGGAGAGATTTCTCACCCAACAAAAATCAAAGCTCAAACCGAGAGGAGATGAACCATTTCAAGTTCTTGAGAGATATGGACATAACGCTTATAAGATTGATCTATCGGGTAAGTAACGTAAGTACTACTTTTAAAATAGTTGATCTTTCTGTAGGATATGATTTAAGGACAAATCCATTCCAAGAAGGGGAAAATGATAGGAATCAATGCAGTTATGGGGATCAAGCTCAAAAAGAAGGAAAGGATGAAGCCGAAACAAAGTCGAGCTTACCTGGTCCGTTGACAAGAGCCTGCTTCAAACAATTCCAACTCATTCTTCATGTATATCTACAAGCTCATTTAAGGTGGGATAGTGTATGGATATTGTTGGAAGAGGACCGAGAACGGACCATGCTACTAGTGTACGAAAGACATCAACCGAAAGCTGTTTGCGTAGAAACGATGCTCAGTAGAACGTACCCGGTGCCAGCCCCAGGAGCCCGACTAGGCATCAGGTGTAGACTGGACAAACTCTCAATTTTGTAACGTGAGCACTGTTCTAGCAAAATGGACCCAGCACCGACCCTACCAACCCTACCTGGCACCAGCTCTGTTCTGGATTTGAACCCCTGACATTTTTTTTTTTTTTACTTTTTTTGAAGAGTATTGTTCCTCTAGAATGTACCTCGTGCCAGCCCTACCTGGCACCTGCCCCACTCTGTATCCGAGCCCTTAATGTTTTTCAGCTATTTTTGAGGTTAATTTGTAATATTTAAAAGTATTTTAGTTTAGGAATAGAACACCATTATATAGGCTTTAGTATTGTAAGAACAAGAATAAATTCTATATTTTTAACATGAATGAATATTCATCTTGAAAGCTTGAAGTATGGAGAGATTCCTTATTCAACATTAATCCCAGACCAACCTAAGGGCTTAATCTATCATTGAGTAAGTGTCTATAAACTTAAAGGATAATTCAACTATGAAATCAACAAAGGTTGTTCTTGTAAGTCATTTAGGGTTCTTATTGTTTTTTGTTTGAATGCCCACAATTTCCTATCATTTTAGTTCTTGATTTCTTGCTAAGTTAAGTGTTCTAAGGTGTTGTTGTGGTAGACCTTATCTACTAAATTTAGGGTTCTAAAAACTATATCTTTTAGGGTTCTTTGTTTGTAGAAAAAAAAAAATGTTTCTTTGTTATCTTTCTTGATCTTTTTATGTTCTTTTCTTGTTTGATTTGCTTGTCTTGAAATCTATCTACTTGTTAAAGTGCTAGAAAAAGCCACATTTAGATCTTGAAGGACTTCCTCTGCCAAGCTTATATCATTTTAGAAGGTTCGAGAATACTTTGGAAGATTAAAAGCTAGCAATTTTGGCACATGTTTGATACAAATGAATCGACGTTTGGTCTGTATTCCTGCGAAACAAGTAGTTGTGCCAAACCAAAACGTTCTATCAAATTTAAATCCTCCAGTTATTCAGTTTAGGGGGCCTAAAAGTAAGTATTCCTAGACATTAGTTGGGGAAAAAGTTTAAATTGCTCTTTCTCCACTGCGGTCTTTATTTTCCCGCAATCCTTCATGGTTGTGGTTGATGGTGAGGAGAAGGATAGGTTTGACAAACCCTCAACCCCATCTATAGAAGAGGGAATTCTGACCCTTTTGGAGAGTGACTCACATGAGTCTGATATTGAGTGGCATGTACCTAATAGTGTGTTGATGTTAGCTATGGAGAAGCTTTGTGATGCGGCTTTAAAGGTTGAGCTACGGGGTAAGGGAGATGCTAGGTTAGGACTTGGCTGACCTAAGAAGATCTAAGGATTTGCAAGTGATTATGTACTAGGACCTCCCAGTTGCAATGCAGGATGGCTAGTGAGCCAGCCTCTGATACTTTTGAGGTTTCTGATGACTCTAGTGACAATAGAAGACTTGCTATGTTTATTTTTATGATTCAGACATTTGTTCCATTATCTTTTTGCTTATTTCAGAAATAATCTTTTATTTTTACTTTTTGGATTGTCAAAAGAAAATGAGTACCTTGTAGGATACTACCTTGTTTTGTACAAGTCTGATTCAATAAATGCAAGCATGATTTCATTTGATTACCTATTTTATTTTAAGTACTATATACAATATTTATTTTTTCAATAAATTGCATGTTTTTATTAGCATATTAAATACTCATTTGCATAAGATTGATCTTTTCCCTTGGTAATCTTTGCGACAGGTAAAATATGTTAGTAGATGGCACCGTGGTGCAGAATTGAAGTACGAAGCAAGACTGTTCAGAAGAGCAAGTTGTCGACCTCGGACTTCGGGCAGATGTGACAGTCTACACCTGACATAGAAGAGGAATACGGACAAGAACAAGAGGTAGTCCCTAAGTGTTAGGTTTCGTGGACTCCTAAATACAAAAAACATCTACGAAACCTTTCTAAGGACCCAGGCCAAATGATTTAGGTCGATAAAGGGTTTACAGAATTACCTTTGTATTGCCGAAAGCAAGACTTCTGCATTCAGATTTCCAAGCATATGTACACTTCGGATGATCACCAGATGCTACAATGCATGAACGTCCTCTATAGGATACACACAGTGAACTCAGTTCGTTACCTGGGAGTGCTAGTTCTGAGGGTTTTAAGAGGCTAAATTTTCAGGTTATAGAAGTACGAAAATTTTATGAGAAGTCTGCTACAAGAAGACGCCTAGGGTTTTCTTTTAAAACCACACAAACTTCTTGGAGTCCAACTCTTATCATATCTTATTTTAAATTCAAATTAAATTTTAAAAAGATATGATAAGATTCTATCATTATCTCGTTAATTTAACTAATTAATTTACCAAGTCAAATTCTTATAATCTGGACATCCTCCAGAAACATCAAACGTGAACAAATTTCTAAATTTATTATATCTGGCCATTTTTCTATGTTCAACGAACTTAGACACATTTTCAAATACATCGAACTTGTTAACCAGAAAAAAGAACTTAATGTGTTTGCTTAATGTGTGACCATATAGGTTCATTTAATAATAACAATGTGCCCAAATCACTTTTAAATTGCCCACAAGTTATAAGTAGTTTCTAGCAAAATATTATAATTATCCAGGTTAAATGAAGATTAGTGATCTCTATGAACCAAACCATAACTTTATATTTGGTCTTTTTGTCACATAATATCCAGATTAAGTATAAGGCACGGAGCATGTCATCCTTATTAAGCTTAATCTACTATTTCTTGATCTCATAGTAGACTGTTCAAACAAATGATATAAATATCTCAAATTGAAATATTTGAGCACAACCATGCATTTTAACAGTCTAACTTATCAAGGATCCTATGGACATCTCTCCCAAGAATGAGATGGATAAATTCCTTTACTATCAATCATATTCCTCTCATTGGTTTATTATATATCCAACAGTGGTATAATTTTATTATATGCTTAAAGATAACTTTAGACAACATCAAAATATAGAATTTATCAAGTAGGAAACTATGATGAATTCAGGTCGAAGGACTTCTAAAATCATTATAGCTAGAAAGTACTTATGACATGTCTCATGAAGTACTCTCACAATGGGTCATGTCCAATACAATATTCTCTAATATTTATTTATATTTTGACTTGATATCCCATATATCCATGACTAGTAAAACATACCATCAAGTCACAAACATACTAATCTTCATTTATTATTTTTCCACTAATAATAATCAATCAAGGATAATTTAAGAATAGTAATTCTATTTATTATAGGGTTTTACTATCAAGTCACGTATTTGATGACTATAAAATGAAATGCACTATTTATGAAAAGAAATGTCTCAAAAGAATATATAACAACAATAATATAAATACAAATTGTTTTAGGGCATATCGCAACAATCTCCCAATTGCACTAAGACCAATTTGACATAAACCGCAATCCCATTGATTTAGTCTGACTATCATGTTTAGATGATGGGAGAGGCTTTGTCAATGGATCTGTAACATTGTCATCAATTGATACCTTGCATACTTTTACATCTTAGTTATCAACAATTTTTTGAATGAGATGAAAACGTCAAAGTATATGTTTGGATCGCTAATATGATCTTGGTTCCTTAGCTTGTGCAATGGTTCCATTATTGTCACAAGAAAGATCCACTGGGTTTACAATACTAGGAACTATATCTAGTTCTGTGATAAACTTTTTGATCTAAACTGCTTCTTTAGCTGCAGCTGAGGCAGCTTCGTACTTAGCTTATGTAGTAGAATTAGCCACGGTATCTTGCTTTGAACATTTTTAGCTTACAACACCTCTAATCAAACAAAATAGAAAACCTGATTGCGATCTGTAATCGTCTATGTTAGACTGTAAACTAGCATTAGTGTAACCATTTATAACTAGCTCACCTTCTTGTCCTTCATAAATTAAAAACATATCTTTGGTTCTTCTTAAGTACTTTAGTATGTTCTTGACAGCCGTCTAGTCTGATTCTCCAGGATTTGACTGGAACCTGCTTGTCATGCTCAATACATATGAGACATTGAGTTGAGTACATAACATGGCATACATGATAGATCCTATAGCGGAAGCGTATGATATCTTGTTTTGCTGAGCTTAATGCCATGTGACATTGGCAAGAATCATCTCTTAGACTCTTGCATACTGAACATTTTCCGTAATTTATCAACGTATGCACTTTGACTTAGGCCAACTAGCTTTCTAGATCTATCTTTGTAGATCCTTACACCTAAAATATAAGCAGCTCCACCTAAGTCTTTCATTAATAAACAATTTCCCAACCATGTCTGTACATTTTGTAAAGTTAGGATGTTATTTCTAATGAGTAAGTTGTCATCAACATAAAGTACTAAAAAAACTATTGCATTCCCACTAGTTTTCTTATAGACACAAGCTCATCTTCATTGTTGATAAAGATAAATTCTTTAATTACTTTATCAAAATGAAGATTTCAACTTCAAGATGCTTGCTTCAATCTGTAAATAGATCTTTGAAGCTTGCACACTTTATTAGAATTCAAAGGATCATCAAAACCCTCAAGCTATATCATGTACACATCCTCAAGTAAGTTTCCATTAAGGAACGCGGTTTTAACATCTATTTGCCAAATCACATAATCATAATATGCTTCTATGGCAAGAAGAATTCTAATAGATTTAAGCATTACAACTGGTAAAAAGGTTCCATCTTAGTCTAAACCATGAGTTTGTCTATAACCTTTTGCTACCAGTCGTGCTTTGTATGTATGCACATTTCCCTCCACGTCTATTTTCTTTTTTAAAATCCATTTACACCCAATAGTTTTTGAACCTTTAGGTGGATTAACCAAAGTCCAGACTTGATTATCATATATGGATTGCATCTCAGACTTCATGGTCTCCAGCCATTTTTCAGAGTAGAACTCTTAATGGCTTCTTAATAGAAAGTGGGTTCACCATTAACCATGAGCTCCACATTGTGATCGTCAGTGATGAGAAATCTATATTCTTAGGTTGTTGATGGACCCTATCAGATCTTCGAGGTCCATGTTCTATAAAAGTAGGCTCACATTGGACTTGTGAGCCATCTAATCAAGGTTCATTATTCGGTTCATATACTAATTATAGCTCTTGAATCTCAGCATGATGTATTTCACTTCGACTGATTCTTTTAGAAATAAATTTCATTTAAAGAAAGAATCAATTTCATGCAACAATTACTCTATTTTCTTTTTGGAGATAAAATTAGTTTCCTTTAGTTTCATTAGGATACCCCACAAATATGCATTTATTTGATTTGGGTGAAAATTTATCAGATAATAAATGCTTTACATAAACTTTGCAACCCCAAATCTTGAGAAATGACAAACTAGGTCATCTTCTAGTCCATATCTCATATGGCATTTTTTAAACCGATTTAGATGGAACCAAATTTAGTATGAGTGCAACAATCTCTAGAGCATAACCCCAAAAGAAGATTAGAAAATTTGTTTGACTCATCATGGATTAAACCATATCTAATAAAGTTCAATTTCTCCGTTCAGATATACTGTTCTATTGAGGTGTTCCTAATGGAGTTAATTGGGAGATAATTCCACAATCCTTAAGATGCTCATCAAACTCGTGACTTAAGTATTTACCACCTCGATTTGATCAAAGTGTTTTGATACTTTTGCAAAGCTGATTTTGTACTTCATTTTGAAATTCTTTGAATTTCTGGAACGATTCAAATTTATGTTTCATCAGATATAGGTAGCCATATCTATTGAAATCATCCGTAAATGTAATGAAGTACTAAAATCTTCCTCTAGCATGTGTATTCATTAGTCCACAAGCATCAATATGTATTAGTCCCAATAAATTAGTTGCCCTTTTATTTTGTCCCTTGAAAAGTGCCTTAGTCATTTTACCTAATAAACAAGAATCACATTTTCGTAAGATTCTAAATCAAATGAATTTAGAAGTCCATCATTATGAAGCCTTCTAATGCATTTCTCATTTATATGGCCCAAATGACAATGTCGTCTGATTTAAATAATTTGATTTCAATCCTTAGTATTAATATTATAGATAGACTTGTTTGAAGATCCATGAAGATTAAGAATATAGAACCCATTTGATAATGAGGCATTTCTATAAAAAAAATATGACATTTTTATTAATGGAGCAAATGTTATTCCTAATAACAAATTCAAAACCTTCTAAACCTAAACAAGAAACTGAAATAATATTTCTACTCATAGTAGGAACATAAAAACAATTATTCAGTTCTAAAACAAGCCCACTGGGTAAAATTAATTCAAAAATTTATACAGCCATGGTAGCAACTTTTGCTCCATATGCATCTCGTAGGTTCACCTCGCCTTTTGCCAAGGCTCTATTCCTTTTTAGACCCTACACATTTACACAAATGTGAGATCTACAACTAGTATCCAATACACACGAATCAAAAGTAGATATGTTAATTTCTATAACATAAATTCCTGAATCGGCAGTCTCACTATCCTTCTTCTTCTTTGCTTCCAAATAGAGCTTGCAATTTCTTAACCAATATCCTTGTTCACCACAATGATGGCAAGCTCCCTCCTTTGGTGTCTTGGCCTTAGGTTTAGGCTTGAACTTAGACTTAACCTTGTCCTTGCCCTTACTAGCCATGACTTTGCCCTTTAGGTTGTTCTTTTTCACTTTCCCTTTTTGAACCATTAGAACACTAGGATTATTCTTCTTAATGTTCAGCTCAGCTTGTTTTAGCATCCTACAATTCAATAATAGATTTCTCCATATTATGCATGTTAAAATTCATGACAAACTGGTCATACTCATGAGGTAATAAGCCCAAGATCAAATCTATGGCCATGTCATGATTAACATGAGCACCAAGCTTTTTAAGATGATCAACATAGCCCTTTATTTTAAGGACATGAGCACTTATCGAGGTACCAGAAATCATCTTACATGCATTTAATGCCTTATTAGTTTCAAATCTCTCTTGTCGTGCTTGCTCTTGGAACATTTCCTTGAGATGCACAATCATGTTATATGCCTTTGCTTCTTCAAATTATTTTTTGAAGTTTAGAGTTCGTGATTGGTAGCATAAAGTAAGTAACATTGCTAAAGTCATCTTTTTGCTTATTATAAGCATCATTTTCAACTCTCAGGGCGTTATTTGCTAGAGCAAAAGGAATAGGATTTTTAAGAACATAGAGCTTTTTTTTCTTGCTTAAGAATGATTCTTAAGTTACGTGCCCAATCAAGAAATTTAGTCCTACTACGCTTATCTTTCTCGAGCACAGATCGCTATGAGTTATTCCAACTATTTGTTGCCATTATCTACATACAAAATATGCAAAGAAATTATAAAAAAAAAAGCATTTAAATTTTTGAAACTTGAATATTTTGATGTTTCTTAGTGGGTAAAAACAACCTCTTTTTTCTTTTCTTAAAATATTTTATTTTAATCATAAGTAAGCTTTGGCTTTAATCTTATAATTAAAAAAAACTCAAATTTAATAAGATAGACATCAAATGTCCCAGTTAAAAATCTCATTCAATGCCCTAGGCCCAAAATCATTTTGATAACCCAGTTAAGTCAAACCGTATAAAATATATGGAAAACCGTTTTCCATCTTATCTCACTTAGATAAGCCTCCTACTTTGGCAGGAATGACTATATGATGATTCAAGTAATAACAAGTGTTTGATTTTGGAATGCATGTAAAACTTAATTTTTTAATAATAAAAAAATTTTAATTGTAGCAAGCATGAAATAAACATATCAAATATGCATGTAAGACATAAATAAAAGTGACATAGCATGGCCCATAACCTGTATTGATCATTACGAGCAAAGTGAAGATTCAGGTGGTCAATCTAAGTATATGAACTCCTTGAGCATTCTCTAATGCCTTGAGTAGACTCCTCCTTGGTTGTAATTGTAGGCCTCCATCTTCTTTTACATTGGACAGTAAATAAAATAATTCCTATTCTAGGAAGAAACTATAATTTTTTCAACAATGAAAAACGACGCTCATACCATATTTAAAAAGTTACAACTCAAAATAATGAGAATAAAACCTGCCAATCACATTGGGGTAAAACGGGCCATGCTATACACTGTTCAGAATAGTCACAACTACAATCAAAATATGCTAACGAATAACATGCAACGAATAGTTAGCCGGGGTTCTATTGGCCGGTCAGCGGGCAGGGTCACAGAGGCAGCGCCCTTGGTGGAGGTCCTATTGGCCAGTCAGCGGGCAGGGTCAAGGGGGCGTGCCCCCTCGTTTTTCCTTTTCTCATTGTATGAGATTTTGCCTTTCGATTTCTGAATATTAATTAGATTAACATTCGAACCCCTTAATGACAGTTGCCGTGAGTTACCATATTACAAAAGTCTACGTTCCCACGTAAACATATTAATACAGATAACAAATTATCATGGTAGATTAATACAAACAATTTGCAACTTAGATGGATAGATATCATGCTAACAATACCATATCATATTAAAATAGACCAATTTACAAAAATCTACAAATAATCTATTCTGATCAAATAATTAAGATGCACAGAATAAACATAATTTCAAGCAGTACACAAGCTAAATATTCTAAAATAACAGTTATACAGAATACGTATAAAATTATAATTATGTGAACATGCAAATATACACCGTTTAAATTAAACAAAATTCATTCATCCACGTATATATATATATATATATATATATATATATATATATATATATTCAACAACATGATTAACATAAATTAATGAACTTAATCATTTAGCAAGTTGCTTTGAAACCATTGTTAGGTTTTGCGGACTTCTAAATACGAAAAACATCCATGAAATCCTTCTGATGACATAGGCTAAACGATGTAGGTCGATTAAGGGTTTATAAAATTACCTATGTATTGTCGGAAGCAAGACTTCTACATTCAGATTTCCTCACTTATGTGCATTTTGGACGTTCACCAGATGCTGCAATGCGCGAACGTCCTCTATCAGATACATACGCGTAACTCAATTCGTTACCTGGGAGTGCTAGCACCTAGGGTTTTGAGAGGCTAAATTTTCTGATTATAGAAGCATGAAAATTTTATGACAAGTCTTCCATAAGAAGACGACTACAGTTTTCTTTTAAAATTACACAAACTTCTTAGAGTCCAACTTTCATCATATCTTATTTTAAATACAAATTAAATTTTAAAAAGATATGATACGATTCTGCCATTATCTCGGTAATTTAACTAATTAATTTGCCAAGTCATATTCTTATAATCTTGACATCCCCTATGAAGGATCAAAATGGAAAACATCAAAGAAAACACAGCGGAAAAATTTTTAGTTTTTCGAGCCACATCTAGGAGAGCGTACTTAGTTTTTCTTATTGATTGCGGATTAACCAACAAGGGGTTATGTTGCACAGGAACCTCTTAAGTTGGAAGGGGAAAATGAGGCACTTGCTGTTCAACTAGAACTCCCACCAATCTTCTAATCCTATGCATTAAGCATCTCTAAGCTTCTTCTCTTTTTCTTCTAGAGTATGACTCTACCTTGCTCTAGGCGTTAGCTTGGTGAGAGCTCCTTTCTCGGATAAAATCACTTTACCAGAGAGAAAGAAGATAAAGAACGTGGAAGAGAAAAACTAGATGAGGCGGCACACTCTCAAGAACTAATTCCACAACGCTTTTTTTTTTTTTTCCTTACATATTTCAACTAGCCTTAGGGCTTCCAAAGCCCTAATGGCCGAAATCACCAGGCCCAGTTGGCTAGGTGTTATGCCTAAAAAAACAGCGCAAGACTGGCCCAATCCTTTTAATTAATTAATTATCTTTTTTAGGCCTCATTAAATACCAAAGATTAATTAATTAATTCTAGTTGAACTCTTAATATATCTCAACATATATCAGCCCAATTAATTAATTTATTCCAGTCTAATTCTCTTAATTAATTAATTATCTTTTTTGGAACATATCAAGACCTAAGACTAATTATTTAAATCTAATTGGACTCTTAGAATAAATTTTATTCCTCTTCTAAATAATTATCCCTTAAGTCCCGATTGTATCTAAACAACACCAAGGTAACTTGAGCTACTTTGTGGACCAAGAGACATTATTTATGGCTACTAAAATGACCAAAATGCCCTTACTACTACATAGCCGCATTTTATCATTTTAAATATTTTCATTTATCACCATATGTAAATATTGACCCCAAGAATAATATTGCTAAAGCAATGTCTTCGACCTACAAGTATAATGACAGAAATACCCCTCAATTAACACCTACCAATGAGACAGGATAAATGTACTAACACCCATCTCAAAGACATCTATCATCCTTCGATCTCTAGTCTGATAATCCATGACTCACTCGAATGTACTTGCTTCTAGAGTCACGTTGCAAGGGCCCTGAATTATTAGATTATCCTGAACAATTACAAGGGGGTGATTTAACCTCACTAAGTGAAGCATAGAAATTCTGTTGCATAAGTCCATCTTAACTAACTAGAGTAATACACCTAACATACAAGGATATTGATGTCACAAAAGAAATCTCATCCAACATACATCAAAGTATAGAACCCTAGCTTCGCCAGAACACCAACTTATACTCAAGTATAAAGGTATCCGTCCACGCTATAGCAGTAATAGTCCAGTCTCTATAATTATAGTACTTTAAGAGAGACCACTACTACATGTCCAGTTCTACGTATTCAAAATACGCTTATGCTAATGATGTGAGTGAACTACTCACTGATTTAAGGTAAACCATTCTTCATTAAAAATCATGGCATAATAGTCTTACTTTTGATGGAATGCCCAGTTCTATCAAACGACCAAGAACTCAATTTTAGTTATATGACAAATATCCATGGTCTATACCTTACTGTGAAGAACGACCAAACACATAGACTATTACTTGTCATACTTAGACCTTAAATGTGCAATAATATAAGAAACAAACTAAATTGAATGAATAAGCATTTTATTGTAATATGTTTCCACATAATACAAAGTCTTTGAGGGCATACTTTCCAACAATCTCTACTATCTCTTTGAGGGGTCATGCTAAAAAGGACACAAGGAAATCCATTATCTCTAACGAGAGTTGTGATGGAAGCCAGGGGGTCATTGAAACCCCTTTCCCACTTAACCTTTTACTGAAAATAGAGTTTTCAGCCCAAAAACGTTTTCTATAATCTTATGGTTTCATTAACTTTAGTAAAAATTTAAAATTTAATATTATTCTCTATGTCAAGGATTAAATTCTTTGAGAGAATAAACTATGAATTTATTTTATTATTTTAAGTTAATAACTAGGTAAAACATTATTAAATAACCTTAAGTTCAATATTATTCTCTATGTCAAGGATTAAAATCTTTAAGAGAATAAACCATGAATTCTTTTATTTTTAAAGTTTCTTAGATTAAAACGTTTTATAAAAAACGTCCTATTTAGTGAGACTTTGGTCTCACAAGAACTTGCATATTTGATCACAAAAACGATATAAGCGTGACACCAAAAAGTAAACTTTTTCATACTTAAACTATTCATTTACTCCTAAGTGACCAAATAATAGATTAAATATCATGAATTAAAAATTAATGATCTTGTTTAATCCTAAGGTAGTTCCATCCTTTACTATTCATTTTCATGCAAATTATTCAACCATAGATAAATAAAACTATTGCAGGAAATTAACCTCATATAACGGTTTTAAAACATGATTACATCAAGGAAAAAATTGAGGTACAGAACTTTAGCAATGCTCTCCTTTTCTTGGACAATTTGCCACAACTGCCTCTGGACAGAGTGGACATGGCTCCTAGTCAATTAGGCCCACCTAGCACTGGGTCCAGTCTATTTCTTCACAAATTCCAGCAGGGCTGAATGGACTTGGTGCCTGGTTCGATTGGCCTACCTGCCGCCGGGTCTGCTCTGGAGGTCGTCGATTTTTGGAAAAAATTTAGCTTTTCAGCCACTTATTTGCCCCTCAACAATTCCAGCAACCACGTTCTTCCAGTGCCCAAAATTTACAGATTAAAAGAATGCAAAGAAATGCAAAATCAGGCATAAACGCATGCCTTTACAAGTACATATGCCTCTAATCACGAGGCGTACATCAAATCTACTTAAAACCAACAAAATAATGGGAAAACCATTAGAATACATGATCCTAGGCCTCTAACTGCGAGACATACATGAACTCTAGAAACCAATGTATGAGGGATCACATAAAATCACAAAAGATTCATTTTTTAATAGAAAAAGAACCACCTTTTTCCTATTTTAACCCTAGCACATGCTCCTAGATGAAACTCGTGGCTCTGATACCATTTAAAGGATCAAAATGGAAAACATCAAAGAAAACGCAGCAAAAATTTTTTCAGCTTTACGAGCCACATCTAGGAGAGGATACTTACATTTTCTTATTGTTTGCAGATTAACCAAAGAGGGGCCAGGTTGCATTGGAACCTTTTGCATTAGAAGGGGAGAAGGAGACAACTACTGTTCAACTGGAACTCCCGCCAATCTTTTACTCCTACGCATTAAGCGTCTCCAAGCTTCTTCTCTTTGTCTTCCGAAATATGACTCAACCTTGCTCTAGGTGTTAGCTTGGTAAGAGCTCATTTTTTGGATAAATCACTTTACTAGAGAGAAGGAAAAGAAAGAACATAAAAGAGAAACGCAAGAGGAGGCGGCACACTCTCAAGAATTAATTGCACAACCATTGTTTTTTTTTTCCTTACATATTTCAGTCAGCCTTTGGGCTGCCAAAGCCCTAATGGTTGAAATTACCAAGCCCAATTGGGCTAGGAGTTGTGCAAAAAAAAAAACAACAACAACAACGCAAGACTGGCCCAATCCTCTTAATTAATTAATTATTTTTTGGGTCTCATTAAATATCCAAGACTAATTAATTAATTGTAATTGGACTATTAATATATGTTAACTTATGTCAACCAAATTAATTAATTTATTCGAGTCCAATTTTCTTAATTAATTTATTATCTTTTCTGAGCCTTATCAAAACTCAAGACTAATTAATTAATTCTAGTTGGACTCTTAGAATAAATTTTATTTTTCTTCGAAATAATTATCCATTAAGCCCAGATTGTGTCTAAACAACACTAAGATAACTTGAGCTACTCCGGGAATCAAGAGACATAATATTCATGGCTGACCAAAATACCCTTATTATTAAATAGCTGCATTTTATCATTTTAAATATTTTCATTTATCACTCTATGAAAATATTGACCCCAAGAATAATATTGCTAAAGCAATATCTCTAACTTACATGTGTAATGACGGAAATATCCCTCTATGTAACAGCTATCAATAGACAGGATAAATGTACTAACACCCATCTCAAATGCATCTACTATCCTTAGATCTCTAGTCTAATAATTCATAACTCACCTGAATGTACTTACTTATCATTAGAAGCTACCCAAAAGCACATACTCTAGAGTCACGTTCCCAGGGCCTGGGATCATTAGATTATCCTGGACAATCATAAGAGGGTGATTTAACCTCACTAAGTGAAGCATAGAAACTCTGTTGCATGAGTCCGTCTTAACTAACTAGAGTAATATACCTAACATACACGGATATTTATCTCACAAAAGAAATCTCACCCAACATACATCAAAGTATAAAACCCTAACTTCACCAGACCACCAACTCATACTCAAATATGAAGGTATCCATCCATGCTTAAGTAGTAATAGTCCAGTCTCTATAATTATAGTACTTTAAGAGAGACCACTACTACAGGTCTAGTTCTACGTATTCGAAATACACTTATGCCAATGATATGAGTGAACTACTCACTGATTCAAGGTAAACCATTCCTCATTGGAAATCATAACAGAATAGTCTTACCTTTGATGAAATGCCCAGTTTCATCAAATGACTAAGAACTCAATTTCACTTGTTTGATAAGGACCCATGGTCTATATCTTACTGTGAAGAACGACCCAACACATAGGCCGTTAGCTGTCATACTTAGACCTTAAATGTGCAATAATATAAGAAACAAACTAAATTGAATGAATAAATATTTTATTGCAATATGTTTACACAAAATACATAGTCTTTAAGGACATACTTTCTAACACCCCAAATACATCGAATGTGGACATATATCAAGCTTTATTGTATCTGATCATTTTTCTAGGTTTGATGAACCTAGACACATTTCAAGATACAATGAACCTGTGTCATCAGAAGAAATAACATAATGTGTTTGCTTAATGCGTGACCCTATAGGTTCATTTAACATTGGCAGTGTGCCCAAATAACATTTAAAAGGCCCATAAATTATAAGCGGTTTCTAGTAAAACATTAAAACTATCTAGGTTAAATGAAGATCAATGATCTCTTTAAAGCAAACCATAACTTTATATTTAGTCATTTTGTCACACGATATCCAGATTAAGCATTAATCATAGAGCATATCATCCTTATTAAGCTTAATCTACTATTTCTTGATCTTATAGTAGACTGTTCAAACAAATGATATCAATATCTCAAATTGATATATTTGAGCATAGTCATGTATTTTAATAGTCTAACTTATTAAATGACCTATAGACATCTCTCCCAAGAATGAGAGGGATAAATTCCTTCACTATCAATCATATTCCTCTCCCTCTATATCTAACTGTAGTCTAATTTTATTATCTGGTTAAAGATAATTTTACACAACGTCAAGATATAGAATTTATCAAGTAAGAAACTATGATGAATTCAGGTTGAAGGACTTCTGATATCATTATGGCTAGAAAATACTTATGACATGTCCCATAAAATACTCTCACAGTGGGTCATGTCCAATACAATGTTCTCTAATATTTATTTATGCTTTAACTTGATATCCCATATATCCATGACCAGTAAAACATAGCTATCAAGTCACAAACATACTAATCTTCATTTATTATTGTTCCACTAATAATAATATATCAGGGACAATTTAAGAATAGTCATTCTATTTGCTATAGGGTTTTACTATCAAGTCACGTACATAATAACTACAAAACTAAACACACTATTCATAGAAAGAAATGTCTCAAAAAAATACATTACGATAACAGTATAAGTACAAATTATTTTAGGATATATTCCCAATACTGAAGAGCCTAGGGAGGTGATTATGAGGCAAGCCTTTGAAAAGATGGCTGCTATTCTTCAAAACCTATTTGAAAATGATGTACAAGAAAGCACCTAAAAGAGAAGATGTCGCACTTGAATGCTTTCTTAAGTTCCGACCTCTTACGTTCCATGGTAAGCCGGAGTAGGACGAGAAGGCAGAATAGTAGGTGGAGCATATGTAGGATATCTTCACTACACCATAGTATACCTAGAAGAGGATGGTGAAATTCATAGCTTTTAAGCAGGGAGGAGCTACCCATGCGTGGTGGCAACAAGTGTAGGAGGATTGGGAGAGAAGTGATCAAGACTAGACTTGGAATCACTTTGACGAGGCCTTCAGAGCTTAGTATGTAACACCCTTCAGCTACCACCCGAATAGCTACAAATGTCACCCCGTTGTAATGACAAGGGGTCTTTATAATAGTACAATTTAAAAAATAACAAACACATAGACTTAATAACTCCCAGAGAAATTATGTCATATACTTTGAACATTTTCTTACACAATTTGCGGCTACAAAGTCTCTTGAATTTAAACCCGAATAAATAGTAAGGCAAAATACATCAACTAACTTCTTTGGGTCTTGCCTTTATACAATTCTAGGTACTCTCAAAAGTTTGCATGAAAAGTATGGATAAAACTTGTGTGAGAAATAATATATATCAGTAAGTCCTGTAGTGTGCTGTGAAAAGTTTTAATAACACTGTGGTAGCGATGCATGATTAAAATTGTTGGAAAAGTAAAAAAAAAAATCACTATTTCTTTTTTAAGAAGCATCTATAGTGAAATCATAGACGCATTGCTCTTTTCTTTGGGAAAATAGATTCTCAACACCAAAATATGGTGAATAATATAAGCTTTGGTACTTTTTAATCAGAAATCATTCTGTATTTTCAAAATACATTTAAGTATCCAAAATTTTACATTGCTATTTCATTTGGAAGGAAGATTATTCCAATCGATATTGCCACAATAGCCTGTACAAGATTTACAATCCCACGTCATGCATTACTATCTCATTTGGAAGGAATATCATTCCAATCGATATTGCCACACTAGCCCATAAAGGATTTACAATCCCACTTCATTAATTAGTATGAATAACAAAGTGCGTACGTCGCAATTAAACATACGATTACTATCGTTATGGTTTGCCATACTAGCCAAGGTATCCCATGCTCATCCCTCCGTTTCCATTTTGGATAACAGGTGCTAGTTAAGGACAACTAAACATCAAATACTGGCACCTCATGAAATAAGAGACCACAGTCCAGAGGTGTGCACCAACCGGACCATGTTTTCAAACCCACGTAAGTTAGTATAGGAGTAAAGTACTGTTGAGTACTCAAAGATCACATCACATCAGAGATTATAGTAATGTCTCAACATTTTCATAGCCCAATCAATTCCAAAACATTTCCACTCTGAAGATATTTTCTTTCCCAAAATGACTTTAAATATGAACATATATAATTTGGGTCCATTCCGATATTTCATAAAATCATATTCTCATGCTATGGCATTCACAACCTTTACGCATGAAGTCTAATCATAAGTTTCTTAATGAAATTCATGCGGGGTTTCCAAATTTTTTCATCATAAATGTATGACTTATCAAAATAAAGCATGCTTAAATAGTGCATAATCATTTATGCTTCGAAATGATTCATAATATTTTCAATAAAACAAACTAGCATGCTTTATAATATTTTTCTCACAAAAGGGCTTTATTGAAAACATTGAGTGGATGTAGGGACTTTCCTCGTATAGCTTATCACTTAGCAAGATAAATATTCACTAAGTCGTCACCAATGTTTAAAAATGAATGACCTACAATAATAGTCATTCATAATGCATTTAGTATTCTATTCTTGTTGACGATAATGTATATATATATATATATATATATATATATATATATATATATATATATATATTCATCTAAGGATATTACTTTTTTTCTTATTTCATTCCATACTTGAAATGATATAATCCTTGCATGCTTGTAATCTGATGAGACTTCGCTTCATCATGGAGGTCAAGATAAATGAGGGGGACATGTAGCCGTGCAAGGACAAGGGCCGGCGACAAAAACAGACGAAACTCGACCAAAGAGAAGGCCACCAGAGGACCGCTGACACCGGTTCCAATCTGCCCCAGTAGCCGCTTCAAATCACAATAAGACCGGCCTGAAGATAGAACACAGTCGGCGCCGGCTGTGATGTCCAAACCGGCACTAGTTCCACCCTGGACAGCCGACAACTGCTCCGCGTTTTTAATGTTTTCTCCAATTTTCTTCAATTTTAATTGCTTGTAAAGAATTATTATGACCCTAAACTATAATTAAACCTCAGGGATTATTTAGCAAGGGTTAGGATAGTATAAATATCACCTTTAGTGATTTGACAACATAATATACTTCACTTTAATTCAAATTTGAAAAGAGAATCTTGAGATGCCCTAGCCTCATTGTTCATCTTGTTCAAGACCAAGCTAAAGGGTTAGTCCTTCTTTTGTAAGAGTCTATAAATCTTTTCGATAATCCAATGTTGTTTCTTTGAATGGGTCTTAGTTGCTTTATTCTTCTAAGGTTTGTTTCAAATCCAATATTTGGGTGCCTATTTTCTCTATTCTATTTGTTCTTGTTTGCCTTTGTTGCTTCAAGGATATTGGGGTGAGATTATAGTAGAACTTTCTACTCATCTTGAGGGTCTTTGAGGCTTTGTTCTTCAAGGGTTTGAAAGAGTGTAGGTTGTTAGGTTACTTTCTCCTTTTTGTCACAAGAATTTCTGTTTTTTGGTCCTATTGTTGAACTGAACAGTTAGCCAACTAAAACACCCATAATGCCAAGAAAAGCTACCAAGAATTCGTATCATAATCTATTTCCTTATTTCCTCTTCTTTAAAAGAATATAAGGTCTTCGTATAGCAAATTAACTTCTCATTCATCCATGAACATAAATAAATCACTTTATAAAAAATATTTGTTCTTTAATGAAAATTTTGCAATTTCTAGCTTTGGCACATCATTTTTTTGCTCATAACTTTCAATACATGCCCAAATGATGTCAAATTTGTTCAAAAATGTCCTCAACATATTTTTTGATGATTTCCAATTCATGAACCACTGATTTTCCTTCTCATTTCATTAAGTTTTGCTTACAATATCTCAGCTTTCCAATCCCATTATAATTTTGGCAGCTTGTGGTATTTTCAACAACACATTTTATTAACAACACCAAATCATGTAAAATTAGTCCCAATATGATCCTAAGACTTTAGCTACAAGTTTTAGGTCATGGGGTTCCAGAACAACAAGCCAATTTGTACAGTTTATTCGCTCTTCTAAGCTGCTCGGAAATTCTTCAAAACAAAATTTCTATTTTTGTTTCATTTCTTAACACCATCTATTCCACTTTAATCCCAACAACTATATAACACTTAAACCATCTTAAATTCCATCATAAGAGCTCTAAATTCTCTAATTTTCAAGGATAATGTACTTAGAAAATCAACCCTTTCTCAACCCAAAATCAATAATTAAAAACAACAACAAAAATAATTCATTTTCTTTTAACTATTAAATCCATTTCAATTCTATTCTATCTTCTCCTTTTACAGCCATGAACAACCACCTAAACCGCCATCAAAACACCTTTATATACCATACAAATCATAGCACATAAACCCTCAAAAAAACCAGCACACATATGCACACACCAATCTTCACCAAACATAGAAATCATGCTATACAAAATCACAACTTCCATATTTTCCCAACAATATCTATACTATAGTAATCATTGCAATGAAATCTACAACTTTAATTCATGAAGTATAGCCTTTTACCTTGTTTGTGTGATTCTCCAAGCTTGATTTCCCCCAAGTTCTTTTTTTTCTCTCAAGAAATGCTTTCTCTCTCATTCTTTCGTTTTTCTCCCTATTTTCTCTAGCTTTTCTTTCCTTTTTATTTTCGTTCTTTCTTTTACTCTTGCTGCCCTTGCTTAAATCCTACCTTCTCACCGCCATTCTCTTGGTCCAAATTGTGACCGAAATTGGTCACAAGGTCAACTATTGTGGACTATCCAATTTTCAACCATTTTTCCTATTGGTTGATTAAATTAAATAAATAATTCTTAAGCTTATTCAATTTAAAATATCATTGGATGAGTGAATTATTTATGGAAGTATTTTATTGCAAAAGCTTAGAAATAAGCTTTTGCAATAAAATACTTCTACAAATATTTCACTCCTCCAATGATATTTTAACACTTGTTTTCATCCACAAATCATGTTACATTGCTTGTCTCAATTTCAATCACATTTTAGAAATTTTTCAGAAAATAACTATAATTTCGGCCCGTATCAAAAAAATATTTTATTCCACCTATAGAATCTATAAATTGTACTCAATTCAATAGAGGAAGTCAAAATTCTCAATTCTTTCTCAATTCTTCCTAATTTACTGTCAAAATCTCGATCGTGGTCAAAATAATGATAATGGCCCTAATAGCTCGAGTTATACCAAAACGTCCGTCTTATTACACTGTTCAATTTTTGTTCTGAGCATATCCCTAAATTCTTACTCTACTAAAAATAGTCACAATATGAAGATTTAGTGTGCAAGTAGAACAAATCCAAAATTCCATATAGGTCCCTATAATTTCAAAATTCTAATAATACCCCTAAATATTTTTATCACACCCAAATATTCAGTTCATTAGACTGATCATTTCTTCTTCTGAGCCTTCATGCAAATACTCATTCTATATTAAGTAGTCACCAGCCAAAGTGTACAAAAGAAGGATGTTGTAATCTCCCATCCTTTAAGAAATTTCGTCCTGGAAATTTGAATTTTCTTGTAGTTTTTGTAGAGAATTCCAATTGATAAGCTACTCTTCCGATCTATTCCATGATAGGAAAAGGTCTAATGTATCGAGGCATTAGTTTCTTCCCAATATAGAGGCGTTTGACACTTTCTTCCATATGAAGCTTCGAATGGGGCCATTTTCTTTGTCATCTAATACCTATTATTATATGCAAACTTCGCATATTCCAAATTATTAATCCATTTAGTTCCAAATCTAAGGTACATGCCTACAACATGTTTTTCAATATTCTAATCACTTGTTCCATTTGTTCATCTATTTGCATGTATACTGCAGTGCAAAATTTCAATGTTGTCCCAGATAGTTGTTGTAGCTCACTCCAAACTGTGAAAGTAAGCTCGAATCATGGTCAAATACACTAGTGAAGGGTACTTCATACAATCTAATTACTTCCTACATATATATCTTAGTCCCATTAATCAGTTGGGAAAAAATGGTTAATTTTGGTTAATCAATCCACTACAATGCAAATGGTATTTCTTAATCCTACTATCAGGGTAATCTCGCTATGAATCCATGGAAATTTCATCCCACTTCTATAATAGTATGGGTAACAGTTGTAATAATCCTCTAGATCGTTACTAATCATCTTTTACATGTTGACATGTGAAACATTAAGCCACAAATTAAGAGACGTCATGTCAATCCACCAGTAATGCCATTTTACGTTATGTTACATCTTAAGTGTCACCGAGTGGATTGCAAACTTACTTCAAGGTGTCTTGCTAAAATCCCTTACTTCCTAGCGACTGGCCTTGAATCCAATACTGGCCATAAGGATTATAACATCATTTTCTGGGGATTTTCTTCTTTCTCTTAAATGCTTCTTTCCTTAACATCTTTTGTCTTCCTTCATGAGGTTTTTCATTTCTTTTTTTTTTTTGAGATATACACTCTTACCCTTGTTTCTTACATCAATACTTCTTCTCCAAATCTTTCCTTACGAGCGTCAGAGTATATCTTATAGCGTGTATTCATCAGGAGAAATGTTAAAACTTATCTTCACTTCAATTTTGGGAAACTCCTTTCGCACTTTTATATAGAGAACTTTCCTTGTACCTTTGTCGAAGTCTCAGGGAGTTTCTAATTCATCATTGCATCAATCTTCATAGGATCTATTGTTATTCCTTCCTTAGATATCACATGTTTCAAAAATGCTATTTTAGTTAACCAAAATTCAAATTTGATAAATTTTACGTACACCTTACCTCCCATAATTTTTTCAACATTTTCCGAAGGTATACTTTTTGTCCTTAAGGACTTACAAAATATACTAAGACATCGTCTAAATGGCAATGACAAGGTTATCCAAATATGGTTGAAACACTCGGTACATCTAATCTATGAATGCAATAGGGGCATTGGTAACATCAAATAGTATCACTACAAACTCAATATACTTGTATTGAGTAATAAACATGGTTTCTAGAATATCCTCTTTCGAATCCGCACCTGATAATATCCTTACCTTAAGTCCAATTTAGAAAACATCTCGCTCCTTGAAATTGATCAAATAATTTATTAACCATAGGCAAAAGATATTTATTCTTCACTGTCATTATATTTAACCCATAATAGTCTATACACATTCTTAAAACTCCATTATTCTTTTTCACAAATAACACAGGTGGTCCACAAGGAAGTGTACTACATTAACAAACTCTTGTTTCAATAATTCCTGCCGATATTCTTAAATTCCTTCAACTTTGTTGGCACTATTCTATAGAAGTCTTGCAATTGGTTCTTTAACTAGTACTGAATTAATAGTAATCACAACTTCTCTTTCTGGAGCAACCCTTATAACAATTTCTGAGCCATAACTCTAGATATAAGGTAATCCATCTTCCTTACTTTCTTTTCCCTCCAAAATTCCAATATGTCATTGCTTGGTTCACAAAGTTGTATCACATTATTTCTATAATCAATTGGGGCATAATTTAAAATAATCAATTGATGAGACTCCAGTTCATCATGGAGGTCAAGATCGAGGAAGGGGAAGCATGACCCATGTACGGACAAGGATCGATGACAAGAGCTAGGTCCAAAAAGCTTTAAGATGATTTTCACTTGCTCATCAAACCATACTTGAGGATGGAAGAGGGTTGGAAGGCTGAAGAAACTAGCCAAGAGTTCATGTTGATGACCATCCAAGAAGGACCCCAACAAGAACTCAAGCCGGCAACAAGGCGGACAAAACTTGACCAAGGGAGGCCTTCCAGCGGACAGCCGGCGCCGGCTCCAAGTAGCCAAATCGGCACCGGCTCCAATCTACCCAACAATACCTTAATAGTAACTTGAACTGGCCTGAAGGCAGTGCACAACCAGCACCGGCTTCAAGGGACCTAGCCGGCCCCACATTTTTGATGTTTTCTATGGTTTTCTTCAATTTTAATTGCTTGTAAAGACTTATTATGACCCTAAACTGTAATAGAACCTCAGGGATTACTTAGCTAGGGTTAGGATAGTATAAATAGTACCTTTAGTGATTTGACAATATAATTCACAGATTTTAATTTAAATTTGAGAGAGAATCTTGAGAGGCCATAGCCTCCTTGTTCATCTTGTTCAAGACTATGCTTAAGGGTTAGTCCTTCTTATGAATGAGTCTATAAATCTTTTGGATAATCCAATGTTGTTTTCTTTGAATGGGTCTTAGTTGCTTTGTTCTTCTAAAGTTTGTTTGAATTCCAATATTTGGGTGCTTATTTTCTCTATTCTATTTGTTCTTATTTGCCTTTGTTGCTTCAAGGATATTGGGGCGAGATTATTGTAGAACTTTCTACTTTTCTTGAAGGTCTTTGAAGCTCAGTTCTTCAAGGGTTTGATAGAGAGTAGTTTGTTATTTCACTTTCTCCTTTTTGTCTCTAGAAGAATCTCTGTTTTGGTCCCATTTAGTTGAGCTAAACACATAACCAACTAAACTACTCACAACACCAAGATAAAGCCCACACAAGGTCATATCAAAGAGTTTGGTATCAGAGCAAGGAAAAGGTTGATTCCAATCAAAACTTGAAAGCAAGAAAAGGAGCCCTGCAAAGTTGAAGAGAAAGAAAACAGAGAAAATCCCATAACTCAAAAACATGTTCCAAAAAGGTCATGAAATTTTTGCTATTTCTTGATTTTTTTTTTCTCTTGGGAAATTGCTTCTTGATGTTAATATAATCCTTAGGAACAAATCTTTCTTATGTTTGTGGTGAAATTTGGCTTGAATATGATTGAAAATATTGGTTGTTCTTATGTGACGGGATTACAACCAGGGTGTTTGATAAATATTCTATGAGAATGTTTTTTGCTATAGTTGAGAACTTTGATTCTTAATTTTCATTCATTGGGATATTGGGACTTAGTATATCACTCTATTATTGCATTCCATGTGCATTGAACTCAATTTTTCAAGTGTACACTTATGATCATCTTGTTTTTCATAATCCTAGTTCTAGTTGTTCTTGTTTCTTTGTTCTTGATAATTCTTGTTCGCTTCTTGCTTAGAAGTGTTTCTTATGTGTCTAGTGTTTGTTCTTGTGTTGATTGGTCCACATTTCTTGAAATTCTTTTAATTTGTATGATTCACTAAGTTGGACTAAAACTTTAGCCATTAGGGAGAATTGGGATTGAACAAGAAGCCTTGAGTATTGAGAAAAAGGCAAGAGGGTGAGCCTATTATTAAAAGAGCCTAAAAGAGCAAACACGAGCGTGGAGTGATCAACCTTGAAAGCCAACACGCAAGGAAGTGAAGTAAGGATCTATTTTTTTTTCTAATCTCTTTTTTTTTTTTTGTAGGTATAAGTAAGTAAATATTCCATCACCATGGCCCATGAACAAGAGATCTCTAGGCCTAACCCAAATGGCCCTAGTAGATGTCAAAAAGAACAAATTGATGCCAGGGGTTTACGTGATGACTTACAAGCTATGATGAGGACTATGCAAAGTGAGTTCCAAAACATGACAATGGAGTTGATAAATTATCTTGGACAATCTTCTACCGTCGCACAAAGAAGAGGCCAAGAACAATTTGAAGTACCTAGCCCAATGATGAGGGATGGTGATGGTGATGCCCATACTCTTCCATTAAATGCCCAATAAAGGGAAGAGTGGGATGAGCACTCTATTGGGGTATTCCAAAAAGCTCCTATGAGAGGGGGAAGACATGGTTTGAGAGAAGGACGAGGTAGGGATTAAGGAAGGAATGGTGGGAACAACTTAAGGGGGTTAGAAAGAAAGTTTGAAGGAGTTGATGAATGGTATGAGGGGGAACACCGTAGAGGATGGGGTAATAGAGGAGAAAGGAGAGAAGGAAATGATGAGGAGAGGAAGTTAAACCACATTAAATTGAAGATGCCCACATTCTATGGCAAGAGTGACCCTGAAGAATATTTTGAGTAGGAAAGTAAGATGGATATCTTGCTAGAAAGTCATACCTATATGGACAGGTCAAAAGTAAGGTTAGCTATTTTGGGATTTTTGAAGTATGCTTTGGTTTGGTGGGAGCAAGTTAGTGTACAAAGGAGACAAATAGGAGTAGAAACCGTAGCTAGTTGGAATTTGTTGAAAGATATGATGAGGGCATGGTTTATACCACACCATTACTACAATAATCTTTACTAAAGGCTCCAATCACTAAACCAAGGGAATAAGAGTGTGGAAGATTAACATAAAGAAATGGAAGTAATGTTGATGAGAGCTCAAATCAATGAGGATCCTAGAGCAACAAAAGCAAGGTTCTTGGGAGGATTAAATAGGAAGACTGCCAATTTGGTGGAATTGCACCCCTATGATCGATTGGAGGATATGGTACATACCGTTATGAAGATTGAGAGGCAATTGAAGAAGAGGGCATTTACTAGACCACCACTTTTAAACCCCAATACTACTAGTAATGTGCTAGTTAAGAAGGATGAAGCCCCTAAGCCATTCCAAAGGGACTTCAACAAACCAATGGAGGCTTGGAAACCTAGAGAGGATTGGAAGCCTAGGGAGGTTTGGAGACCTAGGGAATAATGGAAAAAGGATAAGGGAAAAGCCATGGAGAGGCCACAAAGGAATTGGGATATCAAGTGTTTTAAGTACCTTGGATATGGACATACATTCCATGAGTGCCCAAGCAAGAGAATGATGTATACTAATCCCTATGGTGAGATTTCTACCGATGAAGAAAAAGAGGGAGAAAGATACTAAGGAGACCAAGAGGGAAATGGAGATAAGGAATGTGATGAAAACGAAGTTGTTGATCAAGAATACTCTTTGGTGGGAGTCACAAGAAGGTCATTAAATTCACAAGCCAATGAGGATCAAGATCACCAACAAAGAGAAAATATTTTCTACACTAGGTGTCTAATCAATAAGACCCCTTGTAGTGTCATTGTGAATAGTGGGAATTATACTAACGTGATTAGTGCAAACTTAGTTGAAGAATTGGACATGAATTGGATTAAACACCCGAAATTCTACAAATTACAATGGTTGAATGATAGTGGGAAAATGAGAGTAAACAAATAAGTTTTACTGTCTTTTGAGATGGGAAAATACAAGGATGATGTGCTATGTGATGTGGTCCCCATGCAAGCGGATCACTTGCTCCTAAGGAGGCATTGGCAATACAATAGGCATGTTAAGCATGATGGGAGGAAGAATACTTATTCCCTACTCAATGAGGGAACTAAGTTTACCCTCACCCCCATGGCCCCTAGTGAGGTGAATAAAGATCAAAGAATCATGAAGAAGAAAGAAAAGAAAAATGGAGTGCAAGATGTCAAACAAAAACAAAAAATTAAGAGGAAAGAACGAGAGAAGGAAGAAAAAGAGTTGAGAGAGATGATTGACAAACAAGTACCTTTGACAATCAAGGATGTGGAGAGACATTGTTCTCAATGCCTTATTTGTAGGCGAGGTAAGTCTAAATCCCTTCCCCATGGTCTTTATACTCCTTTGCCCACACATAATATGCTTTGGGTTGATATTTCAATGGACTTCATTTTAGAATTGCCTAGGTCCAAGGGGGGTAAGGACTCCATATTTGTGATTGTTGATCGATTCTCTAAAATAGCTCATTTTGTGGCCTGTTCCAAGACTAATGATACATCCTATATTGCAGATTTATTCTTTAAGGAAGTGGTAAGAATCCATGGGATTCCAAGGACTATTGTCTCAGATAGGGATACTAAATTCCTTAGCCACTTTTGGAGAGTTTTATAGAACAAACTTTGTACTAATCTCTTATTTTCCACAACTTGTCATTCTCAAACGGACGGACAAACGGAGGTGGTCAACCGAACACTCGCCTAACTCTTGCGGACCATAATCAAGAAGAATTTAAAAAATTGGGAAGAGTACTTGCCACACATTAAGTTTACTTACAATAGGGCTATTCACTCTACAACTTCTTATTCTCCTTTTGAAATTGTATACAGTTTTAATCATCTAACTCCTTTAGATTTGGTTCCTTTGTCTATAGGTGAACGGTTGAACCTCGATGGAGCTAAGAAGGCGGAGATGGTGAAGGCACTCCATGAGAAGGTGAAAGCAACTATTGCAAAATGTAATGAAGAGATCGCCCATAAACGTAATCAAGGAAGAAAAAATGTGTCATTTGAGCCGGGCGATTAGGTATGGGTGCATCTTCGCAAGGAGAGATTCCCCACGCAACGATGGAGCAAATTAGATCCAAAGGGGGATGCTCTATTTCAAGTTCTTACTAAAGTTGGAGAAAATGCTTATAAGATAGATCTACCTGGTGAGGATCATGTTAGTGCCACCTTTAATATTAATGACCTCTCTCCCTTTGATGTAGATGATGGCGATGATTCGAAGATAAATCCTTTTCAAGGAGGGGGAGTTGATGAGATTCCACTTCATCATGGAGGTCAAGATCGAGGAGGGAGAAGCATGACCATGCACGGATAAGGATCGATGATAACAGCTAGGTTCAAGAAGCTTCAAAATGATTTCCACTTGTTCATCAAACCATGCTTGAGAATGGAAGAGGGTTGGAGGGTTGAAGAAGCTAACCAAGAGATCATGTTGATAACCATCCAAGAAGGACCCCAACAAGAACTCAAGCCGATAACAAGGCGGATGTAACTTGACCAAGGGAAGCCTTCCAACGGATGGCCGGCCGGCGCCGGCTCCAAGCAACTAAACTGGCGCCAGCTCCAATTTACCCAACAACACCTCAATAGCAACTTGAACCGACCCGAAGGCAGTGTACAACCAATGTTGGCTTTAAGGGACCTAGCCGGTGCCGGCTTCCCCCTGGGCAGCCGACGACTGCCCCGCGTTTTTTATGTTTTTTCCAATTTTTTTCAATTTTAATTGCTTGTAAAGACTTATTATGACCCTAAACTGTAATAGAACCTCAAGGATTACTTAGCTAGGGTTAGGATAGTATCAATAGAACCTTTAGTGATTCGACAATATAAATCACATACTTTAATTCAAATTTGAGAGAAAATCTTGAGAGGCCCTAGCCTCCTTGTTCATCTTGTTCATGACCATGCTTAAGGGTTAGTCGTCCTTATGAATGATTCTATAAATATTTTGGATAATCCAATATTATTTTCTTTGAATGGGTCTTAGTTGCTTTGTTCTTCTAAGGTCTGTTTGAATTCCAATAATTGGGCGTCTATTTTCTCTATTCTATTTGTTCTTGTTTGCCTTTGTTGCTTCAAGGATATTGGGGTAAGATTATAGTAGAACTTTCTGCTTTTCTTGAGGGTCTTTGAAGCTTAGTTCTTCAAGAGTTTGATAGAGGGTAGGTTGTTATTTCACTTTCTCCTTTTTGTCTCTAGAAGAATCTCAGTTTTGGTCCTATTTGGTTGAGTCAACACATAACAAACTAAACCACTCACAACACCAAGATAAAGCCCACACAAGGTCATATCACCAATCTATAACAAGTATAGTATCTTACTTATCTATAAGTACACATATGAAATTTTCATTCGGAATCACATCTTTTACCAATACGTCATGTTCCAAACACTTCTTATCCCTATTCATTTGTTTGCCCTTAAGGAGTGCTAATTCTTAGTTCATAGGAATCTTCTCTATCTTTAATCCTTATCTTAAACAAAAAGATAAGCAATATAAAGAGAAGTTGGATTTTTCAGAATCTTATCTTCTTGTCATTAGTAAGACTTTACCTTCTTCAATCACTGTTGTTTGTTACCATTCTGAGATCTATGTTATCCAAAGCGACCACTTATGCTTTTATCGATAGTTTATTTTCTCTTGATTTGGATGTTGAGATTATGCCTTGATTATCCTTTACAAGTCCCAATCTCGATCATATATAATTTTCTTCCTGAATTCACTCAACCTATAGATCATCTAAGTAAGGTAATTTATGATTTTATGCTCCTCTTCTCATACTTAAATCAACGAATGACTTACCTTTCTTCAGTAGCTCTCTTTCTGGAAATTTCTTTTCTTCTGTTAACTAGGTCCTCCAAGTCTTTTAAAGTCAAAAGGTTAGAATTTCTATTTATTTCTTTATATAAATTCCTCCAAAACTTCTCCTTCAACTATTAGGGTCACTTCCCAAGGGTCACCCGTCATAGTACTTCTTTTGCGCAGGCACGCTTAACTTTGAAGTTCTAATAGAATATGATACATTAGTGCTAGTATAATTTCAACCCTCTGTATTTCTCACAATACAAAGTTTCCAGTACACAACATTTTATGCAAGCGCATTTTACCGGTGCACAAATCCTTAGCTCATACCATATACACAACAAACCCTCAAGTGCACAAAGTCCTCTATTCATTATCATTATTGGTCCCAGAAACTAGGGTTTAGGGGTAGAGTTTACAAAATAGTACTTGAGTATATCCGATTCAAGGATTTCCTCACCTTAATTTTTATACTGTCAGTAGAGTTTGGGTTACCTCTTATAGCATAATTTGTTATTGCACCACCTTCAATAGCTTCGCCATTAAACTTGATCAAAGATGTCATAACTATCTCGACTATCTTTTCTTTTGACTCATAAAAAGGGATTATAACTAACTTGGGTGCCTTATGTTTAGATATCCTACCTATCTCAATATTTAACTCCACAGGATTTTCAACTTTTATAGACCTATAACTATAAACACAATTATAGGCTCTACTATACTATAAACTATTGAGGATCAAAACCATAATAACCACCCGCCAATTTCTAAAGATCGATTTTATTTGAATTCGAGAGTTTTGGATTACATAACTTAATCGGCTACTAGACCGCATCTACCCTCAATAAGTTGTAGGAATGCCTAAATCTAGGCTCTGTTACTAATTGTAAAACTTTACAACTACAAGGCGCGAATAGCTATGGATGATGCCCATCATAATGATAAGGGGTCTTTATAATGGTACAATTTAATAAATAACAAATACAGAGACTTAATAGCTCTAAAAGGAATTATATAATATACTTTGAACATTTGCTTACATAAAGTACAGCTACAAAGTCTCTTGAATCTAAACCTGAATAATAGCAAGGCAAAAATACATCAACTAACTTCTTCGGGTCTTACCTTTATACAAATTCAGGTAGTCACAAAAGTCTACCTGAAAAGTATAGATAAAACTTATATGAGATATAATATACCTCAGTAAGTCCCGTAATGTGCTGTGAGGAGTTTTAATAATACTGTAGTTGCAAAGCATGAATAAAATTATTGGAATGATAAAAAGAAATCACTATTTCTTGTTTGAGAAGTATCTATAATGAAATTATTGAAGTATTGCTCTTTTCTTTGGGAAAGTAGATTCTCAACACCAAAACATGGTGAATAATATAAGCTTTGGGCTTTTTAATCAGATATCATTCCATATTTTCAAAATACGTTTAAGTATGCAAAATTTTGCCTTACTATTTCATTTGGAAGGAATATTATTCCAACCGATATTATCATACTGGCCCGTACATGATTTACAATCCCACGTTATTAATTAGTATGAATAACCAAACACGTACACCATAATTATACATATGATAACCATTATCATGGTTTGCCACACTAGCCCGGGTGTCCCATGCCCATCCTTCCATTTCCACTTTGTATAACATGTGCAAGCTAAGGACGGCTAAACATCAAATACTAGCATCTCACAAAATAATAGACGACAGTCCGATGGTGCTCACCAACTGGACCACGTTCTCAAACCCACGTAAGTTTTTATAGGTGTAAAGTCTCTTTGAGTACTCAAGAATCACATCACATCAAAGCTTATAGCAATGTCTCAACATTTCCACAACCCAATCAATTCCAAAACGTTTCCATTCTGAAGATATTTTCTTTCCCAAAATGACTTTGATTATGAACACATATAATTTGGGTCCGTTCTGATATTTCATAAAATTATATACTCATGCTATTGCTTTTGCAACCTTTATGCATGAAGTACAATCATAAGTTGCTTAATGAAATTCATGCAGGGTTTCCAAATCATTTCATCATATGGTTATAGTTGATCAAAATAAAGCATGCTTATATAGTGCATAATTAGTTATGCTTCCAAATGATTCATGATATTTTCAATAAAATAAAGTAGCATGCTTTATAGTATTTTTCTCACAAAAGAGTTGTATTGAAAACGTTGCGTAGATATGGGGACTTACCTTGAATAGCATATCACTTAGCAAGATAAATATTTGCTAAGTCATCACTAATGTTTAATAATAAATGGCCTGCAATAATAATCATTCATAACGCATTTAGTATTCTATGTTTTGTCAATGACAATGTACATATGGCCAAATATATAGTCATCTAAGGATATCACTTCATTTCTTATTTCATTCCATACTTGAAATGAAATATAATCCTTACACGCTTGTAATCTATGTCCTTATTTCCTCTTCTTTACAAGAATATAAGGTCTTCATGTAGCTAATTAACTTCTCATTCATCCATGAACATAAATAAAATCACTTCATAAATTTAGTTGTTCTTTAATGAAAATTCTTCAATTTCCAGCTTTAGCACATCATTTTGTTTTGCTCATAACATTCAATCCACATGCCCAAATGATGTCAAAGATTTTCTAAAATTTTGTCAAGACATTCCTTGATGATGTCCAATTCGTGAACCACTGATTTCCCTTCTCATTTCATTCATATTTGCTTACAATATCCCAGCTTTCCAATCCCATCACAGTTTCGGTGGCTTGTGGTATTTTCAACATAATGTTTTATTTACAACTTCAAATCATGTAAAATTGGTCTGAAAATGATCCTAAGATATTTAGCTACAATTTTCTGTCGTGGGGTTCCAGAAATACAAACCAATTTGTACAGCATATTCATTCTTCAAAACTGCTCAGAAATTCTTCAAAACAGAATTTCTGTTTTTGTTTCCTTTCTTCACATAATCCATTTTCCTTTCTTTCCTATACAATATATATTTCGTTTAATCATTGAAAGCCTTTGTTTATCATCTAGACATTGTATAATCCTTCTTGATTCCAATCATGCACAATCAGTGTCTTTCATATTTAAACAACAATAAAACCAACAACTTTGACTAATAACAACAATATTCCATTTTCTTCAACAACTAAACTATTTTCTATCTTATTTCCATCTTCCATTTTTGTAGCCATGAAAAAATCTTTAAACCTTTTTCAAAACACCTTGAAACATCATATAAAACATAGCATACATGCCTCCAAATGCACCACCATATACAGCGCACACAACAACCCCAAAATCATAGCTATTTACAAATATTTTTCATAATTCTCATGAATTTCTCAACAAAATTAATATCAAAATAATCCTTTCAACTTAATCTACAACTTTAATTCATGAAACTTGAATGTTTACCTTATTGGTAGCTTGATTTAGCTTAAAAATGCTTCAAGTTTCCCTTTTTCTCTCCAAAAACTCTTCTTCCCTTTTTCTCTATTTTTTCTCTAGAATTTCTTTCCTTTTCCTTTCTTTTCTTCCTCTCCTCCTTTTGTTCTTCTCTGGGACAAATTTCCTTGCCGCCCACCGCCATATCGGTCTAATTTGTGACCAATTTTGGCCACAAAGTCAAGAGAAATTAAATGCTATTGTGGGCTATCATGACATGTGTCATTTTCTAATTTTTCCACAATTATCCTTTTTTATTTCTTAAGCTTATTTGATAAAATTTTACAATTACATAATCCCATAAATATTTCATTCCTCAAATGAAATTTCATCCATCAATCATGTTACGCCGCTTGTCTCAATTTCGGTCGCATTTTAGAATTTCTTTAGAAAATAACTATAATTATGGCCTGCATCGAAAAAATATTTTATTCCACCAATGGAATCGATAAATTGAACTGAAATAATAGTAATCACAACTTCTCTTTCTGGAGCAACCCTTATTGTGAAACCCCGGTGGTAACCAACCATAGAGTAAGGAGGTTGGGATGCATATCATATTTTATTTCATGATTAAATATATTTCTATATGATTTTTATGTGCATTGGATTTGAGTTTTATTGTCTTGAAGTCTTGTTGATGAGTATTGTATGAGAAGGGCAAAATGGTAATTTTTGCCCGAGGTGAAAATAGGGAAATAGCTTATGGATTGAATAGAAAATAATTTTTCTAGGGAAAATAACAACAAGAGTTGATGTGGTTTAGTGGTTAGAGCCTTAGAATTAATTATTGAAGACTAGGGTTCAAATTCCATCATGGAAGCTTTAGCTTGATTTAATTTTATTTTTGCTTGGGGAAGAGTAATTTCGGCCTTATGAGCTTGGAGTAAGGTAGGGATGATGTCCTAAGAGAGACAAGTTAGGAGCAACCTCATTCTACACCCTTACCTACTCGAATTTCCCAAAGGGAATTCATTTTTCCTTGATCTTTGATTTTTCCTTAATTCTCAACTCATTAGTTTGATCAAGTGATTCTAGCCATTTTCTTTCCAGAAATTTCAGTAAAGTGTTGTGATCTTGTAGGATCAAAATTTCTTGGTAAAAGACTTCTTATGGTCTGAAAAATGTGGAAGAGTTGTCGGAAGTTCCAAGAGGAAAAATACCTCTAGTGAGTTGGCTGAAAATTCCCTCTAGTTAGTTCATCTTCCTTCTTTGAATGAGTTGAAATTTTCCAACTTGTTGTGCCTTCAAAATGTCGACTTTCTTAGATAGCATTCCCTTCCAAATGCTACCAGAAAAATGTTCTTTAGGATCAGTTTACAATCTGAATTTCTTGGCCATTTTTGGACTGCTCAAAGCTAGAGCAACAATAGGAAAAATTCCAGTACAAATCGCCACTTTGAGAGTCCAAAACCAAGCTGTTTTCTTCCAGATTTTGAGCAGCACCTTAGCCATATTTTTCCTCCATGAAGAAGGCTGGAAACTAGCCTTGAAAACCCCTAAATTCCCCCTTCAAACCCTCTACAAGTCAGCTGGAAATGGCAGCCGAAAATCTGCCCAGAAAAATTCTGCCCAACGAAAATTCTGGGCAGTCCAAGTTCCAGTTTTGTTTTCTATTTTTCTCCCAGTCGAAACACCAACTTTATTCTGCAAAAACCTTCCTTAAACCTCCAGTAGCAAAGCTCCATTGTCCCCCTTAAGCTTCTGCACGAAATTCAGCAATGGCTATTCAAAAATCTCTCCAATAAATCCCTACAATTTAGCTTGATTGATTTCCAAAATTCTAGCCACCTTTGTTTAGCAACTTCCCATAATGCATTCCCCAAATAACCAGACTTCTTCTTCACCATTAAGCACCCTACTTTCGGTCACCATAAGCTCCCATAGACCAGCATTAATCCCACTTGAAAGCATACACTCATTATCTGGGCATGGTTGAGAATGGCACCCAAGCACCATGTAGTTACATTAACAGAAGAGTTTCGGAAACAGAGCCTGTAGCACTGGAGTTTGAGATGACTCAAATGCCATCACTTAATCGGGGGGATGAGAACGAGCCAGATTCGGAATGCGGGTTTGAAGCCCGGATGATGTGTCGAAGGGACAGGCATTCAGTAAGATGGCTGAGATTCTACAAATCCTCACGAAGCGGAGGGACCTTAAAGGAGAAGATGAGGTATTAGAGCGGTTTTGAAGTTTTGGCCGCCGTCTTCTTAGGTGAAGCCGAGCAAGATCAGAAGGTAGAGTAATGGATTGAGCAGATGGAGAATATATTTGCAACGCTCCAACACACCGAGGAGTGGATGGTTAAATTTGCAGCATTCAATTTGAGAGGCCCAGCTCCGGCATGGTGGCAGTGGATTCAAGATGACTGGGAAATGGTCAAGCAGGAATGGACGTGGTCCAGTTTCATTGAAGCCTTCAGAGCTGAATACATCCCTCAGTGGATAGTGGAAAAGCGAGGGGACGAATTTCAAAATTTGAAGCAGGGAGGCATGTCATTGGCCCAGTACGCAGCACAGTTCACTTAGCTGTCGAAGTACTACAAAAGATTAGTGGACACTAAGCAGAATAGGACAAGGCAGTTTGTTAAAAGATTGAGGCCGGAATCGAGGAGGGCGTTGACACCTTCTCCTCCAATGACCTATTCACGGACCGTAGATATAACTCCCGGACAAAAAATGAGGACCGCAGTAGAATGGCATCAAGGCCTTTCCAGCCGCCAAGGCAACCGCAAGGACCTTTCCAGAGGCAGCAATCCAACAAGCGCCCTACCAACCAGTAGTGGAAGACTTGGGAAGGCCAACGTTGTTGCTAATGCACTGAGCAGAAAAGTTGGAATGGCCAGACTGAGAGTACAAGTAATTCAAGTGGTTTAAGATGTGTTGGACAGAAGGGTGGAAGTGCAAGACGAAAGAATTGTCGTCAGCAATTTGAAGTTGATGCCGGATTTGAAGCGGGAAATCGTGGAAGCTCAGCAAAGCAACGCCAAGTTTCAGCTTTTCAAGGACAAGGAGCTTAAGCGGCCAGGCAGTGACTTCCGTCAAGACGAAGAGGGAGTTTTGCATTTCAGAGATTGGTTGTGTGTACCTGGGGCAATTAATGGACAGAATTTTGGAAGAGGCGCACAGGAGCAAGTACGCCATTCATCTGGGAGAAGTCTGTGTCCAGGAGATGTTAGATAAAGTAAAATTGATTAGGGAGAGGTTGAAGGCAACTCAGAGCCGACAGAAGAATTATGCGGACAATCGGTGGCGAGAATTGGAGTTTCAAGTCAGGGACAGCCGAGTAGGGGAATCTTGAAGCATTCGAAGGGAGGAAAATTAAAACCAAAGTATTTGGGGCCGTTTCCGATTAAGGAAAGAATTGGACTCTGCCAGATAGGTTGATGGGAATTCACGATGTGTTCCATGTGTCTCAACTGAAGAAGTACAATGCTGATCTCGGTCATGTTCTGAATAATAAGCCGTTGGTGTTGCAACCCAATCTGAGCTATGTGGAGAAGCCCGTGCGAATATTAGACCGCAATATCAAGAATCTCTGGAACAAGCAGATACCGATGCTAAAGGTTCAGTGGGAGCATCATGGTATGTGAGATGCAACTTGGGAATTAGAAGAGTGGGTCAAGCGAAAGTATCCTGATCTGAAATAGAAGTACGCCTGAATTTCAGGACGAAATTCTTCTAAGGAGGGGAGGATGTGAAAGCCCAGTGGTAACCAACCTTAGAGTAAGGAGGTTGGGATGCATATCATATTTTATTTCATGATTAAATATATTTCTATATAATTTTTTTGTGCTTTAGATTTGAGTTTTATTGTCTTGAAGTCTTGTTGATGAGTATTGTGTGAGAAGGGCAAAATGGTAATTTTTGCCCGAGGTGAAAATAGGGAAATAGCTTGTGGATTGAATAGAAAATAATTTTTCTAGGGAAAATATCAGCAAGAGTTGATGTGGTTTAGTGGTTAGAGCCTTGGAATTAATTATTGAAGACTAGGGTTCAAATTCCATAATGGAATCTTTAGCTTGATTTAACTTTATTTTTTCTTGGGGAAGAGTAATTTCGGCCTTATGAGCTTGGAGTAAGGTAGGGATGATGTCCTAAGAGAGACAAGTTAGGAGCAACCTCATTCTACACCCTTACCTACTCGAATTTCCCAAAGGGAATTCATTTTTCTTTGATCTTTTATTTTTTCTTAATTCTCAACTCATTAGTTTGATCAAGTGATTCTAGCCATTTTCTTTCCAGAAATTTCAGTAAAGTGTTGTGATCTTGTAGGATCAAAATATCTTGGTAAAAGACTTCTTATGGTCGGAAAAATGTGGAAGAGTTGTGGGAAGTTCCAACAGGAAAAATCCCTCTAGTGAGTTGGCTGAAAATTCCCCCTGGTTAGTTCATCTTCCTTCTTGGAATGAGCTGAAATTTTCCAGCTTGTTGTGCCTTCAAAATGTCGAGTTTCTTAGCTAACATTCCCTTCCAAATGCTGCCAGAAAAATGTTCTTTAGGATCAGTTTACAATCTGAATTTCTTGGCCATTTTCGGACTGCTCAAAGCTGGAGCAACAACAGGAAAAATTCCAGTACAAATCGTCACTTTGAGAGTCCAAAACCTAGCTGTTTTCTTCCAGATTTTGTGCGGCACCTTAGCCATGTTTTTCCACCATGAAGAAGGCTGGAAACCAGCCTTGAAAACCCCTAAAGTCCCCCTTCAAACCCTCTGCAAGTCAGCTGGAAATGGCAGCCAAAAATCTACGCAGAAAAATTCTGTGCAGTCCAAGTTCCAGTTTTGTTTTCTATTTTTCTCCCAGCCGAAACACCAACTTTATTCTGTAAAAACCTTCCTTAAACCTCCAGTAGCAGAGCTCCACTGTCCCCCTTAAGCTTCTGCATGAAATTCAGCATTGGCTGTCCAAAAATCTCTCCAACAAATCCTTGCAATTTAGCTTGATTGATTTCCAAAATTCCAGCCACCTTTGATTAGCAACTTCCCATAATGCATTCCCCAAATAACCAGACTTCTTCTTCAATATTAAGCACCCTACTTTCGGCCACCATAAGCTTCCATAGACCAGCATTAATCCCACCGAAATTCTGCTCAAACAGTCAGCCATGGTAGACTTCCAAAACTCTCCAATAATCAAGATATTCTTGGAATATTTAGTTTCCAAATTCACTTCCCAAAAATATTCTTCAAGGATTGTGACAACTAACCTTCCCTTTTTCCTTCCAAATCAGAGAAACAACTCCCTAAACCCTACAGAAATTCGGCAAGCCAAATTTCCTCAAAATTTTCGGCAGCTACACTACAATCTCTCAATTCCCTTCAATCTCCAAGAACACACACACTACACCAAGAACACCTACAACTTTCTATCACCTAATACCTCTCCAAATCATTTCAAACTACCTCTGAAAATTCCAGATTTCATCTATTCATTGCTGTGATTCAATCCGTACCATTTTTAACATCAAACTCCAAAATCCAACTTGCACTTTTGGATCAAAAACCAGAAATTTTGTGAAGGCTTAAGAACACCTTCAAGGTAGGATTATTCAATCAACTTCATCTTTGCTAATCTTCAATCTCTAATGAACATATATCTGTTTAAGCATGCTAATGAGCTTTCTTCTTCTCTTTTCTCTCTCTCGCTCTCTCTTGGCCGAACTACTCACCTTCTTGGCCGAATGGTTCCTTCTCCATGGCCATGTTTTCTTCATCTTTCTTGGACGAATTTAGACCTCTAGGAATTGAGATCCATTCGAAACTCCTTCAAGGAATTCATCAATCAAGTAAGCCATTTTAACCCATCTTTTAAATTCTAGATTCATGTCTCTAGGATGATGTTGATAGAAGATGGATTGCGAATAAGGTTTGAGTATATATTGTTGAGGTTGAAGCATGAATGTATGTATGAATATGAAGGAGATGGGATTTATACATCGATGGATTATTTTGGTTGATTGTATGATGATTTGAGGTTTAATGCATGTCTCCATGTCATAGGTAGTATTTGTGATGAAGTATGCTAGAGATTATGTCACCTTTGGTGAATATGATTTATATTCATGTTGGATTATTGAAGCCATGATCATATTTATACTAGTAGGGGTTAGATCATGTCTTGATAAATTTAGATATATGCTTATATGCATGATTTGGATGAGTTGATGAATTGAAGGATTGTATATGTTCGTGTTTGTGGTTAGCCATAGAAATATGATAATAACCTAGTTGTCCCTAAGCTAATTTTTATTTCATGAGTACAATATTTTATAATATGATTTTGCTAGTAATTTTGAAAAACCTTAGGAGGGGTAATTTGGATTATTATATATAATGAGGATGTTTTAGTCAAATAAGTAATAGCTTTTGCTAGGAAAATAATATATATATGTTATATATAAAATGATAATATCAAATAAAGCCTTTTATGGAAATAATCATAATTACTAAAATATTTATTACTAAAAATTTAATTATTATCTTTTAATCAAAACCCATTAAAAATTTATTTATTATCTTTCAAGCAAGACTCATTAAATTTATTTTCAACTAATTTTAGTTATCAATTATTTTATAACAACTAAATTATTAATAAATCATTATTTTACCTAATTCCACCTAGGACTTTTCATCAAATAAACTCTAAATTATTTTAGCAAGATTTAAACCTTCAACTTATTAGTACCTATTTCCCAAACTCTAATTATTTTAATATCAAACTAGATTTATTTTATAAACTCTTTTATTTATTATCGAGCCTTAAAGCTTGGGACACTAGGGACATGATTGTAGTAAGTTGAGTTTGTTTTATTTGTGAAAGTGAATCTTTGGCTTGAGTTTGATTGTGGTTTGTACTTGCCCATGCTGGGTTAGGTTAGCTATTGGAGACCTTTGTTGTGAGCAAGGATTAGGTAAGCTCCTGCATAAAACCTGTTTGATGAAAAATGATTTTTTTTATGGCAAGCCAAATGTAGAGTGCACGGTCACTCATTTTTGTAAAGGCAATTGAGGATTATTTCCATTCTTATTTCAGACAAATATATTATCTGTAAATCACGGGGCAGTTTTACTGAAAACCTAAAACTCTTTCTAAAACCAGTTTTGCCCCAAACTTTGGAAAACCTTAATTGCCATTTTCAAGTGGAACTATGTTTTGTTCATTTTTCCCAAGTGGGATACGGTACGTTGAGTACTCAATAAAGGTAGAGTGGTAGTACTAGTTTTGAAGAGCAAGAGTGAGTCTTCTGGCAGGAGGCCACCTCCAGATGATAAGCTCAACTTAGAGAAACGTCAGTACTACTTAGTCATGCCAGTCTGAGCTAGCAGTGTTCTTTTTAGTCAAGTGACTGTGTTTTGCCGGAATGGACACCCGGTTATTGTTTGGGCATAGAGAAGGAGGAGTATCTTGCCTAGTAGGCCGATCACCTACTTTTGTCAGTTTGCACAAAGTGTGGCATTCTGACCGGCGGTATGCACAAAGTGTGCCATGCTGACCATCCGGTTATGGGGCCCAACGTATGGTAACCCGTAATCCTTTCTTTCGAGTGGTTGATTTTATAAATTATGGATGGCTGGAAATGCCAAAACACCACTCTTGCTTTTGACTAATGGTTATTGCTTGCCAATATTTCTCTTATATAGATTTCACATTTTTCATCCACAAACTGTTTTCACTGAACACCCAAAGCACACATGGACTTACTGAGATTTCTGTCTCATCACCTTTTTACCATGATTTCAAGTCGATCCTGTTGTGGGGATGAGTAGCTAGGGTTATCTACCTTGGAAGAGAATGTTGTCTTTTATTTTTATGTATTGCTTTGGGGAGTTGAGAGTGGATGATTTTATTTATGGATTTGTTTTTCTTTTGGGAATTCTTGGATTCATTTTGGGCTTTAATAAATTTTAAGTTAAATGATTATTTTTATTTCGCTATTTTATTTGTGTGACCTAGTTATAAAGACCCATTCTCCTTTGGACAGGGCGACATCCCCGGCCCTGGCGGGTCTAGGTAGCGGGGTGTTACAAGTGGTATCAGAGCCTAGGTTTAGGCAATCAGTTGATTTTTTTTTTTTTTGGATTTTTATTCCTTAGGTATTTTGATCTGGTTCTAATCCTTGTGTTTTGTTTATAGGATGGTCAAAAGAGTTGCATCGGCTGTCAGAGATTGGCTCACTAGTTGCGGGAATCCACCTACCCCATTACCTATAGCGGATCCACCCTCGTCTTCTTCGGAGACAGAGCCTGAGGGAGGATGGTTTTTGAGTGAGGACGAGATGGAGCATGAGCCGCCTATGCTAGATGACCCGGTTGTTGAGGTAGAGATGGAGGTTGATAGGGGCGTAGGTGAGTACGATGGGAATGTTGAGGGTAAGGTAGATGAGCTTGTTAGTGAGGGTGAGGGAGATGGGGAGATGGCTGAGCTGAGTGAAGGGGAGGTAGATGAGTTTGGGGATGAGAGTGATGATGAGAGTGAGGAAGAGATGGATGGGATATAGAAGGAGGATGAGGATGCGATGGAGGCTCCTCGGACCCCAAAGATAGGTGAGTTTGTTAGGACTTTTACTTGCTATGACCTCAAGGAGTCCAGTGATGAGGGTTATAGGCTGAGGAATGGAGTTACCCCGGCATTAAGGGAGCTTAGGCAGCCCGCTTTAGGAATGGAAGATAAGGGGAAAGGGAAGCTAGAAAAGAGACCTAAGAGGAGCGGACTTCGATATGGACTGGGTGTACATGCTAAGTTAAGGAGATAAGGATTGTTTGACCTGTACGACTCGGAAGACGAGAGGCCTGCACCTAAGGGTACGATTAGATTAGCTTTGGATGAGTTTTATGAGGCAGCTATAAGAGCTAAGAGGGGCAATGAGGGTGATTTAGGTCAGCTAAGTGAGAATGCAGGTTTTGCGAGGGATTATGTGGGGAAACCCAATAGCTCCGTGGGGTGGCTCGTGGAACCAGCCTCGACGATCCAGATGCCTCTGCTGACTCTAGCGGCGAGTAGAGTATAGAAGATTAGCAGCATTTGCTTTCTCTCTCTCTCTTTTGGGATTTGCATTCTTTTGTTCATTTATTCTTTTCAAAGAAGCATGTTGCTTGTAGGGTTCGATTATTTTGTTGAATAAAAGGGTATTGTGTATGATGACCCCTTCTTTATGAAAGCATGAGTTTTATTTATTACTTGGTTTTCCCCTAAATAACATCATCAAATTTTCTTTTAAAATGAGTAGATATCATTATTATCTGATCATGTACAAAAACGTGCATCTGATTCTCTTTTACTAAAACCTGAATGTGAATGCATGCTCAAAATGTTTTAAACTTGAAAGCATACACTAATTATCTGGGCATGGTTGAGAATGGCACCCAAGCACCATATAGCTATTAACAGAAGAATTCTGGAAACAGAGCCTGTAGCACTGGAGTTTGAGATGACTCAAATGCCATCACTTAATCGGGGGGATGAGAACGAGCCAGATTCGGAATGGGGGTCTGAAGCCCGGATGATGTGTCGATGGGACAGGCATTCAGTAAGATGGCAGAGATTCTACAAATCCTTACGGAGCAGAGGGACCTTAAGGGAGAAGATGAGGTATTAGAGCGGTTTTGAAGTTTCAGCCGCCGTCTTTTTGGGCGAAGACGAGCAAGATCAGAAGGTAGAGTAATGGATTGAGTAGATGGAGAATATATTTGCAACGCTCCAATACAATGAGGAGTGGATGGTTAAATTTGCGGCATTCCATTTGAGAGACCCAGCTCGGGCATAGTGGCAGCGGATTCAAGATGACTGGGAAATGGTCAAGCAGGAATGGACGTGGTCCAGTTTCGTTGAAGCCTTCAGAGCTGAATACATCCCTCAGTGGATAGTGGAAAAGCGAGGGGACGAATTTCAAAATTTGAAGCAGGGAGGCATGTCATTGGCCTAGTACGCAGCACGGTTCACCTAGCTGTCGAAGTACTGCAAGAGATTAGTGGACACTAAGCAGAATAGGACAAGGCAGTTTGTTAAAAGATTGAGGCCGAAATTGATGAGGGCGTTGGCACCTTCTCCTCCAACGACCTATTCAGGGACCGTAGATATAACTACCCGGACAGAAAATGAGTACTGTAGTAGAATGGCATCGAGGCCTTTCCAGCCGCCAAGGCAACCGCAAGGACCTTTCCAGAGGCAGCAATCCAATAAGCGCCCTACCAACCAGTAGTGGAAGACTTGGGAAGGCCAACGTTGTTGCTAATGCACTGAGCAGAAAAGTTGGAATGGCCAGACTGAGAGTACAAGTAATTCAAGTGGTTTAAGATGTGTTGGACAGAAGGGTGGAAGTGCAAGACGAAAGAATTGTCGTCAGCAATTTGAAGTTGATACCGGATTTGAAGCGGGAAATCGTGGAAGCTCAGCAAACCAACGCTAAGTTTCAGCTTTTCAAGGACAAGGAGCTTAAGCGGCCAGGCAGTGATTTCCGTCAAGACGAAGAGGGAGTTCTGCATTTCAGAGATCGGTTGTGTGTACCCGAGGCAATTAATGGACAGAATTTTGGAAGAGGCGCACAGGAGCAAGTACGCCATTCATCTGGGAGAAGTCTGTGTGCAGGACATGTTAGATAAAGTAAAATTGATCAGGGAGAGGTTGAAGGCAGTTCAGAGTCGACAGAAGAATTATGCGGACAACTGGCGGTGAGAATTGGAGTTTCAAGTCAGGGACAGTGTATTTCTAAGATTGACGCCGAGTAGGAGAATCTTGAAGCATCCGATAGGGAGGAAAATTAAATCTGAGGTATTTGGGGCCGTTTCCGATTAAGGAAAGAATTGGACCGGTAGCTTGCCAATTGAACCTGCAAGATGGGTTGATGGGAATTGACGATGTATTCCATGTGTCTCAACTGAAGAGGTATAATGCTGATCTCGGTCATGTTCTAAATAATGAGCCGTTGGTGTTGCAACCCAATCTGAGCTATGTGGATAAGCCCATGCGAATATTAGACCGCAGTATCAAAAATCTCTGGAACAAGCAGATACCGATGCTAAAGGTTCAATGGGAGCATCATGGTACGTGAGATGCAACATGGGAATTAGAAGAGTGGGTCAAGCAGAAGTATCCCGATCTGAAATAGAAGTACGCCTGAATTTCGGGATGAAATTCTTCTAAGGAGGGGAGGATGTGAAACCTCAGTGGTAACCAACCTTAGAGTAAGGGGGTTGGGATGCATATCATATTTTATTTCATGATTAAATATATTTCTATATGATTTTTATGTGCTTTGGATTTGAGTTTTATTGTCTTGAAGTCTTGTTGATGAGTATTGTGTGAGAATGGCAAAATGGTAATTTTTGCCCGAGGTGAAAATAGGGAAATAGCTTGTGGATTGAATAGAAAATAATTTTTCTAGGGAAAATATCAGCAAGAGTTGATGTGGTTTAGTGGTTAGAGCCTTAGAATTAATTATTGAGGACTAGGATTCAAATTCCATCACGGAATCTTTAGCTTGATTTAACTTTATTTTTTCTTGGGAAAGAGTAATTTAGGCCTTATGAGCTTGGAGTAAGGTAGGGATGATGTCCGAAGAGAGACAAGTTAGGAGCAACCTCATTCTACACCCTTACCTACTCGAATTTCCCAAAGAAAATTCATTTTTCTTTGATCTTTTATTTTTTCTTAATTCTCAACTCATTAGTTTGATCAAGTGATTCTAGCCATTTTCTTTCCAGAAATTTCAGTAAAGTGTTGTGATCTTGTAGGATCAAAATATCTTGGTAAAAGACTTCTTATGGTCTGAAAAATGTGGAAGAGTTGTGGGAAGTTCCAAGTGGAAAAATCCCTCTAGTGAGTTGGCTGAAAATTCCCTCTGGTTAGTTCATCTTCCTTCTTGGAATGAGCTGAAATTTTCCAGCTTGTTGTGCCTTCAAAATGTCGAGTTTCTTAGCTAACATTCCCTTCCAAATGCTGCCAGAAAAATGTTCTTTAGGATCAGTTTACAATCTGAATATCCTGGCCATTTTCGGACTGCTCAAAGCTGGAGCAACAACAGGAAAAATTCCAGTACAAATCGCCACTTTTAGAGTCCAAAACCAAGCTGTTTTCTTCCAGATTTTGTGCAGCACCTTAGCCATGTTTTTCCTCCATGAAGAAGGCTGGAAAATAGCCTTGAAATCCCCTAAAGTCCCCCTTCAAACCTTCAGCAAGTCGGCTGGAAATTGTAGCCGAAAATCTGCCCAGAAAAATTCTGGGCAGTCCAAGTTCCAGTTTTGTTTTCTATTTTTCTCCCAGCCGAAACACCAACTTTATTCTGAAAAAAACCTTCCTTAAACCTCCAGTAGCAGAGCTCCATTGTCCCCCTTAAGCTTTTGCACGAAATTCAGCAATGGCTGTCCAAAAATCTCTCCAACAATTCCTTGCAATTTAGCTTGATTGATTTCCAAAATTCCTGCCACCTTTGTTTAGCAACTTCCCATATTGCATTCCCCAAATAACCAGACTTCTTCTTCACCATTAAGCACCCTACTTTCGGCCACCATAAGCTTCCATAGACCAGCATTAATCCCACTGAAATTCTGCTCAAACAGTCAGCCATGGCAGACTTCCAAAACTCTCCAACAATCAAGATATTCTTGGAATATTTAGTTTCCAAATTCACTTCCTAAAAATATTCTTCAATGATTGTGACAACTAACCTTCCCCTTTTCCTCCCAAATCAAAGAAACAACTCCCTAAACCCTACAGAAATTTGGCAAGCCTAATTTCCTCAGAATTTTCGGCAGCTACACTACAATCTCTCAATTCCCTTCAATCTCCAAGAACACACACACTACACCAAGAACGCCTACTACTTTCTTTCACCTAATACCCCTCCAAATCACTTCAAACTACCTCTAAAAATTCTTGATTTCATCTATTCATTGCTGTGAGTCCATCCGTACCATTTTTAACATCAAACTCCAAAATCTAACTTGCACTTTTGGATAAAAAACCAGAAATTTTGTGAAGGCATAAGAACACCTTCAAGGTAGGATTATTCAATCAACTTCATCATCGCTAATCTTCAATCTCTAATGAACATATATGCGTTTAAGCATGCTAATGAGATTTCTTCTTCTCTTTTCTCTCTCTCTCTCTCTCTCTTGGCCGAACTACTCACCTTCTTGGCCGAATGGTTCCTTCTCCATGGCCATGTTTTCTTCATCTTTCTTGGACGAATTTAGACCTCTAGGAATTGAGATCCATTCGAAACTCCTTCAAGGAATTCATCAATCAAGTAAGCCATTTTAACCCATCTTTTAAATTCTAGATTCATGTCTCTAGGATGATGTTGATAGAAGATGGATTGCGAATAAGGTTTGAGTATATATTGTTGAGGTTGAAGCATGAATGTATGTATGAATATGAAGGAGATGGGATTTATACATCGATGGATTATTTTGGTTGATTGTATGATGATTTGAGGTTTAATGCATGTCTCCATGTCATAGGTAGTATTTGTGATGAAGTATGCTAGAGATTATGTCACCTTTGGTGAATATGATTTATATTCATGTTGGATTATTGAAGCCATGATCATATTTATACTAGTAGGGGTTAGATCATGTCTTGATAAATTTAGATATATGCTTATATGCATGATTTGGATGAGTTGATGAATTGAAGGATTGTATATGTTCGTGTTTGTGGTTAGCCATAGAAATATGATCATAACCTAGTTGTCCCTAAGCTAATTTTTATTTCATGAATACAATATTTTATAATATGATTTTGCTAGTATTTTTGAAAAACCTTAGGAGGGGTAATTTGGATTATTATATATAATGAGGATGCTTTAGTCAAATAAGTAATAGCTTTCGCTAGGAAAATAATATATATATGTTATATATAAAATGATAATATCAAATAAAGCCTTTTATGGAAATAATCATAATTACTAAAATATTTATTACTAAAAATTTAATTATTATCTTTTAATCAAAACCCATTAAAAATTTATTTATTATCTTTCAAGCAAGACTCATTAAATTTATTTTCAACTAATTTTAGTTATCAATTATTTTCTAACAACTAAATTATTAATAAATCATTATTTTACCTAATTCCACCTAGAACTTTTCATCAAATAAACTCTAAATTATTTTAGCAAGATTTAAACCTTCAACTTATTAGTACCTATTTCCCAAACTCTAATTATTTTAATATCAAACTAGATTTATTTTATAAACCCTTTTATTTATTATCGAGCCTTAAAGCTTGGGACACTAGGAACATGATTAGTAAGTTGAGTTAGTTTTATTTGTGAAAGTGAATCTTTGGCTTGAGTTTGATTGTGGTTTGTATTTGCCCATGCTGGGTTAGGTCAGCTGTTGGAGACCTTTGTTGTGAGCAAGGATTAGGTAAGTTCCTGCATAACACCTGTTTGATGAAAAATAATTTTTTTTATGGCAAGCCAAATGTAGAGTGCATGGTCACTCATTTTTGTAAATGCAATTGAGGATTATTTCCATTCTTATTTCAGACAAATATATTATTTGTAAATCAAGGGGCAGTTTTACTGAAAACCTAAAACTCTTTCTAAAACCAGTTTTGCCCCAAACTTTGGAAAACCTTAATTGCCATTTTCAAGTGGAACTATGTTTTGTTCATTTTTCCCAAGTGGGATACGTTACGTTGAGTACTCAATAAGGATAGATTGGTAGTACTAGTTTTGAAGAGCAAGAGTGAGTCTTCTGGCAGGAAGCCACCTCCAGATGATAAGCTCAACTTAGAGAAACGTCAGTACTACTTTGTCATACCGGTCTGAGCTAGTAGTTTTCTTTTCAGTCAAGTGACTGTGTTTTGCCGGAATGGACACCCGGTTGTTGTTTGGGCATAGAGAAGGAGGAGTATCTTGCCCAGTAGGCCGATCACCTACTTTTGTCAGTCTGCACAAAGTGTGGCATTCTGACCGGCGGTATGCACAAAGTGTGGCATGCTGACCATCCGGTTATGGGGCCCAACGTGTGGTAACCCGTAATCCTTTCTTTCCAGTGGTTGATTTTATAAATTATGGATGGCTAGAAATGCAAAAACACCACTCTTACTTTTGACTAATGGTTATTGTTTGCCAATATTTCTCTTATAAAGATTTCACGCTTTGCATCCACAAACTGTTTTCACTGAACACCCAAAGCACATACGGACTTATTGAGATTTCTGTCTCATCACCTGTTTACCATGATTTTATGTCGATCCTGTTGTGGGGATGAATAGCTAGGGTTACTACGTTGGAAGAGAATGTTGTCTTTTATTTTTATGTATTGCTTTGGGGAGTTGAGAGTGGATGATTTTATTTATGGATTTATTTTTCTTTTGGGAATTCTTGGATTCATTCTGGGTTTTAATAAATTTTAAGTTAAAGTATTATTTTTATTCCGCTATTTTATTTGTGTGACCTAGTTATAAAGACCACTTATCCTTTAGACGGGGCGACATCTCTGGCCCTGGCAGGCCTAGGTAGCGGGGTGTTACACTTATAACAATTTCTAAGCCATAACTCTAGATATAAGGTAATCCTTCTTCCTTACTTTCTTTCCTCTCAAGAATTCCAATACATCATTGCTTGGTTAACAAAACAGTATCACTTTGTTTCTATAATCAATTGGGGCATGATATTGCAACAACCAACCCATGACAAGTATAGTACCATAGTCATTTGTAAGTACATTTATGAAATTTTCATTCAGAACTATATCTTTTACCTATATGTCATGCTTCAGACACTTCATATCTCTATTCTTCTATTTCCCTTTAAGGAGTGCAAATTCCTAGTTTATAGGGATATTCTCTATCTTTAATCCTTATCTTGAACAAAAAGATAAGCAATATGAAAAGAAGTTGGATTTATTAGAATCTTAGCCTTCTTGCCATCAGTAAGACTTTACCTTCTGCAATCATTGTTGTTTGTTACCATTTTGAGATCCATTTTATCCGAAACGACCATATGTGCTCTTACTGATAGTTTATTTGCTCTTGATTTGGAAGCTGAGATTGGGCCTTGATTATCCCTTACAAGTCCCGATCTGAATCCTATATAATTTTCTTCTTGAATTTACTCATCCTATAGATCATCTGGGCAAGGTAATTTATGGCTTTAGGCTTCTCTTCTCATACTTAAATCGACGAATGACTTACCTTTCTTCAGTACCTCTTTTTTTTAAAATTTCTTTTCTTCTGTTAACTAGGTCCTCTAAGTCTTTTAGAGTCAAAAGGTTAGAATTCTCTTTTATTTCTTTGTATACATTCCTCGAAGTCTTCTCCTTTAACTTTTAAGATCACTTCCCATGGGTCACCCATCATAGTACTTCTCTTGCCTAGACACACTAAACATTGAAGTTCTAATAGAATATGATGCATTAGTGCCGGTATAACTGCACCCCTCTGTATTTAGTTTCTAGAACACAAAATTGTATGCAAACGCATTATACCAGTGTAGGAATTATTGAAACAAGAGTTTGTGCGATGTAGTACACCTTTTTGTGGACCACCTGTGTAGTTTGTGAAAAAGAAAATTGGAGTATAATGATGTGTATAGATTATAATGGGTTAAATACAGTTACAGTGGAAAATAAATATCTTTTGCCTATGATTAATGAATTATTTGATCAATTTCAAGGAATAAGATGTTTTCTAAATTGTAATTAAGCTAAGGATATTACCATCTGCGGATTCGAAAGAGGATATTTTAGAAACCACGTTTAATTCTCAATACGGACATATTAAGTTTGTAGTGATACTATTTGGTGTTACTAATGCTCCTATTACATTCAAGGATTAGATGCACCGAGTGTTTCAACCATATTTGGATAACCTTATCATTACCTTTTAGACAATATCTTAGTATATTCTGTAAGTCCTCAAGGACATAAAATATACCTTCGAAAAATGTTGGAAATCATGTTGTGGGTATGTACCTTAGATTTGGAACCAAGTAGATTGATAATTTGGCATATGCAAAGTTTGCATACAATAATAGGTATCAGATGACAAAGGGAATGGCCCCATTTAGAGCTTCATATAGAAGAAAGTGTCAAATACCTCTATATTGGGAAGAAATTAATGCCTTGGTACATTGAACATTTTCCAATCGTGGAATGGATCGGAAGTGTAGTGTATCAATTGGAATTTTCTACAAAACTACAAGGAAATTCGAATTTCAAGGACAAAATTCCTTAAAGAATGGGAGATTGTAGTATCCCTTCCTTGTACACTTTGATTGGAAACTACTTAATATAGAATGAGTATTCGTATAAAGGCTCAGAACAAGAAATGATCAATCTAATGAACTGAACAATTTGATGCGACAAAAATATTTAGGGGCATTATTGAAAATTTGAAATTGTGGGGACCTAAATAGAATTTTAGATTTGTTCTTCTCGTACTCTAAATCTTCAAATTATGACTATTTTAAGTAGAGTAAAGTTTGGGGGTATGCTGAAAATACAAATTGAACAGTGTAATGAGATGGACGTTTTGGTATAACCCGAGCTATCAGGGGCATTATCGTTATGTTGACCGCGATCGGGATTTTGACCATAAATTGGGAAGAACTGAGAAGGAATTAAGCATTTTGATATTCACTACTGAATTAAGTACAATTTATAGATTCCATTGGTGGGGGAAAAAAAACTATTTTTCCAATACGGATCGGAATTATAGTTATTTTCTAAAGAAATTCTGAAATGTGATCAAAATTGAGACAAGCGGCGTAACATGATTGGGGGATGAAAATAAGTGTTAAAAAATATCATTGGAGGAGAGAAATATTTGTGGGATAATTTAATTGCAAAAGCTTATTGAATAAGCTTAAGAAAATTATTAACCCAAATATTCAATAAGCTTATTGACCAATAGAAAAAATAGTTGAAAATTGGACAGCCCACAATGGTTGACCTTATGACCAATTTTGTTCACAATTTTGACCAAGGGAGTGGGGTGAGAAGGCTGAATTTCAGCAAGAAAAATGGGCAGCAAGAATAAAAGGAATAAGGAATAGAAAAAGGAAAGGAAAGCTAGAAGAAATTGGGAGAAAAAGGAAAAAAGGAGAGAGGAAGCATTTCTTGAGAGAAAAAGGAAGAACTTGGGGGGAAATCATGCTTGGAGAATTAGACAAACAAGTCAAAGGCTATATTTCATGAATTAAAGTTGTAGATTTTATTACAATGATTAGGCTAAATTTAAAACATGAAATTAATCAATGAATCCTTGGTTTGGCAAACATCAATTAACCTTTAATTACTTAATCCTCAGCAATTAACCTCTTTGGTCTAGCAAGTTAACAGCCAATAAATATGAAATTAATCAATTGCAACTATCATCAACCTCTTTGGTCTAGCAAGCTAATGAAAAGAAACAATTAATTAATTTTGTAATACGCCCAAGTAATTAAATACCAAGAAGAACAATCAATTAATCAAAAGATCAAATAACTCTAAATATAATGAATATCTACAACAATGTCGAATTACAATAAAACAATTAACATATCATTGTTCAAGAAAAAGAAAACAAAGTAAAAGGAAGCACTCATAGACAAGTCTCCTTCTTCTTCCTTTGAAGACCTTCTTGCACAACCCTCATTGAATTGAAAAATTCCTCATTTGATTTGAGTGATTTTCTATCATGACCAATGAATTCTCTCCTTTTTCCTTGTGTTTTCTATCTATTTATAGGCTTGGAAAGTGTCTAAACTTGTTGGTACAATGTTCTGGGCCGAGTAGAAGTAGGAAGTACTAAAATTCCACAGATTACAAAAAACTGCGTAGAAAAATCACAATCCCCCCTTTTCCTTAGAGCACAGCCGGCGCTGCCTTGGCTCTCGGAGCCGGTGCCGGTTGTGTTCTAGTTCTCTACTCGTTCGTCGATTTTTTTTTTTTTTTCGAATTACACACAATGTATTCCAGCATGCAGCTAGCGCCACCTTGGCTCTAGGAGCCGGTACCGGTTCCACTTTGTTTCGCTCTATTTTGACAATTTTTTGTTGCCTCGAAGTTCATGTCATCAGTGCATGGCCGGCGCCGGTTCCTCTGTCATGGTCGGCGCCGCCTCTATTCTGTTTTGCAACGTTTTTACTTCGTTTTACCCCAAAAATATGTAATAATGAACCAAATACCTTTCCAAGGGTAAAATCTCAAATATGAAGGAATATGACTAGTTATTGAACAAAATATATCACAAAAGAGCCTCAAATAATTTTTTTTAAAAAAATGACTAATTTAGCCCCTATCAGTGTTACATAGTTTTTAGGATTAAAGTGGAATAGATGGTGTGAAGAATGGAAACAAAAATAGAAATTCTGTTTTGAGAAATTTCCTAGCAGCTTTGAAGAATGAATAAACTATACAAATTAGCTTGTTGTTCTGGAACCCGATGGCCTGAAACTTGTAGCTAAATGTCTTAAGATCATTTTGTGTCCAATTTTACATGATTTGGAGTTCTGAATAAAACGTTATGTTGGAAATACCATAAGCTGCCAAAACTGTGATGGGATTGGGAAGCTCAGAGATATTGTAAGCAAAACTGAATGAAATGAGAAGGGAAATGATATGGCTTAAATTTCTATATATATGTCTTGTTATTTGAGAATATTTTGTGATACTTTTGATATAATAACTAGTCGTATTCCTTTATATTTGATATTTTGCTTATAAAAATATTTTTCTATAATTTTATGCAAAAATAGGTGAATTTGGAGGAAAATTGGATAATTTTCCAGTACAGACCTGACACCAGGCCAAAAAAAAAGGACCTGGCGCCGGGCCAAGTTGGGAGCAAAGTAAAAAAAGTGAAATTGGAAGAATTAAATTGGTCGTTGTTCAGTGAGCATGAAATTGGAAAATAGAAAAAGAAATTATAACAATTGCAAAAAGTGAAGCCATGGCTCGATGGTTTCATGGCTCCACAAAAGGAAAAAATAAGAAAGAAAAAAAGAAGCACGGTGGGTCATTGAAGGACTCGAAGCAAACAAAGCTAAAAAGGAAAAGAGCAAAAACACATTATGGGGAGGATGTGTTGCATTATGGGGAGGATGCAACAAGGAAATTTCGGTGGCTTAGGTGGCTTAGTTGGCGGCACGGGTGAAGCCGACAAAAAAAAGAAATGGTGGCTCGGCTTTGGCAGCTCGAAAGAAAGAAATGGAAGAAGGCTTTATGGCTTGGTTAGCTTCGGCTCAGTTCGTGGCTTGGAAAAGGAGTAAAAGAAAAAGAAGAAGCTTGTGTGGCTCTTGCGGATCAAGTGATCCAAATTCTATAAAAGTGCAATTTTCCTTATTTCTTCAGGGGCTTTGACAAAGAGAATGCCAATTCTTTCACAAATTAAATTGGTGTGCTTCTTTATTTTTAGTTAGAATTTTATTAGGAAATTACTCCTTCTTGGTGTAGGATTTTTAGGAAACTTGTAAGCCTATAAATAAAGGCTAATTACGTAGAAAAAAATGGTGTGTGCTCAATGTAGAGACTTAGAAATATTTTTTTAGAGTGTATTACCACTATGTTCTCTAGAGAAATTACTCAAGGAACAGTGATTTTGGAAAAAAGTTTTTGTTGGAAATTGAAAGGCTTGTCTATGAGTATTTATCTATTTCCTTTGTTTTTTTTTTCTTTAACAATGATGATTTTAATTCTTTAATTGTATTTAGATATGATTCTTCGATTTATGATTTTGGATTAATTTAGTTCTTTGATTAATTAATTATTTTCCTTGGTATTTGATTGCTTATTTTATTACAAAGTTGATTAATTGATTTTTGTTGTTAGCTTGCTTGAAGAAGGGGTTAATAATAATTTCAATCTAATTAATTTCATATTTGTTTACTCTTAACTTGCTTAAAAAAGGGGTTAATTGTTAAGAACTTGGGTAATCAAAGATTAGTTGATGATTGCTAAAATATGGATTCATTGACTAATTTCATATTTTCAATCACCTATAATATAGGGGGTTTATATGAGAATTTATTTTAGTGCATCTTTTGGATAAATTAGTTGAGACAGAATATGTTCACTAATTTAACTAGAAGATGGTAATTTCATGGATTGCAAACACAGTAGGTCTATATTAAATCTTTCATGATGCCAAGATAATAATTTATTGTGATAATTGCTAAGTGGTTCATGGTCATGTTTTCAAGAATATTTGTTTAATTACATATTCTTTCATCCTTAGGTTGTATATATTTTTCTTTATTTTTCTCTTTATGATTTTATCACATTATTGGGTCGGTTAAATAATGAATGAAAAGTGATTAGTGTGTACTTGTTCCTTTGAGAATCGATACTCGTTAATTCCCTATGTTATGCTTGCGATGAGTATACTTGTTTGTATGTTACAAGTTGGGAAATGATGAGTATCATTTTATCATTGGTTATTGATGTGTTTTGTTCTAATTGACTTGGGAAACGATGTTAGAAGGTTATTGCATTGATTTCATATTTGTTAAATCTTAATGAACTTGGGAAACGAAGTTAAGATTAAAGAACCTAAGTAATTAAAGATTAGTGTATTTCACCTCGAGCAAAGGGTCATTGGCTAATTTCATGTTTATAAGGAATGTGTTTGATGCATCTTTTGGCTATTTTAGTGCGCGATTGGAAAATCTGCTAAATTAATCAAGAGATAGTGATTCCATGGATTGGGAAAGAAGTGGAGTCTACATAAGTAAGTTCATGACTTTGGAAATGATTAGGTCTTACTTAAGTTCCTTTATGGTGCCAAGATAATAATCAATTGTGATAAGTGCTAATCAATTATTGTTATGTCTTTGAGGATTTCTATCTATTTACAGGTCTTTTCTCCTTATTCTTACTGCTTGATAATCCTTGTGACTTGTTTTATGTGAACTTAGTCTATTCTCTAGTATATTAAGTTAGTGTTTTATTTATCTCTTCTTATTTTATTGGATAAACAATAAAGATTTGGGTAAAGTAATATGGGAGCCTAATACTTACCATTCTTTATACTATACGATGGATATACTTGCATATATATATGGTTTTAGTGGTTAGCATTTTATTAAAACTTAGTTAATTGTATAATTTGTTGGTAATATTTCCTACACTAAAAAACATACATCAGGTTTTTTGTAACACCCCACATTTCTTTTCTTGATGCAGTGGGCCGGGCTCAGGTGGGATGCCGCCCCATCCGACTTCTCAGACTAGGGGTCTTTATAACGATTTAAACTTAAAGCAAGTAAGTACAAGTCGAAGCTTAAATAAATACATACAACATACTCTTTCATTACAAATATGCGAGCTGTGATAGATACATCATCAGGGTTCCCAAAATACACAAGACAAAATAGTTCTATCATCTAGGTACAATAATCATGCCAAAAGATTCGCTATCTAGCGCTAGATGGTAAGTCCGGGTAGTATCGTCACTAGCCTTCAGCTCCAATCCCTAAAAAAATAGGAAAGACAAACACACGTGTGAGTAGTATACTCAGTGAGTCCCGTGTGTACTAGTATTTTGCTCAGAAGAGAGATGAATTTCAATTTCTTTACTAAAATAAATTTCACAACAGCGAAATAGCAGTAATTGGTGAAATTAGGATCAAGTTATCATGTACATTTGAAAAACAATGATTTCCAAACATATGGCCCCTAATTTTAATAAATGCGGGTTCTTCCTCTTTTAAAAGTGCGACCCGCGTGCAAAGTTCAAGGAACTTCGCCTTCGGCTGCATAGTTTCTGGTGCCAGGGACTGCGCCTTACAGCACGTCATCCGTGTCAGGTCGGAAGGGTAAGCAGCGTACAAATGTACCTCACCGTACAAATAGGGATCTTTTACTTGCCTCCATCAGTCAGGGGTCCCAATCCTGATGTCAATCACCATCGAGGTGGCAAGGAGTCAAACGCCCCGAACATCCCATCCTTATTCCAACGAATGACTCAAAAACAACAAGCATTCACAAACGCATTCACAAACACGGCAATTGCCAGGCACAAACGGCTAGCCAGGACGACTCATCTCAATGTCCTGTCACCCTATCTAAAGTAAGACAATCCCCAGAACTAGCCAGGTTACTTGGGGTCGTCTACCTCTAACATGGGCTAGTACAAAGATCAAAGTCCTGCTGAGTACTCAACGCAACAGTACTAACCCCATCTGACTGATCAGGCTAGAGGGTTATCTGATCCCGCAGGATCTTCAATCAAAGTATTTTGGGGCCAAAACAACATTTTCCAAAATCATGTAGAAAACCAGACAAAAGGTTTTACTCACACATCAAAACGTGTTTCCAAGAGCAATCGGGTTATTTTCTCCATATTTGATCACAAAAGTCATTTCCCAAGGGCACTTGGGTCATTTCACCCATGCCCAATTCCAAAAGACTTTTTGAGGGTATCCGGGTCATTTTACCCTTACCCGATTTGAGAAATATTCACAAAAGTTCCAATAAGGATATTTCGGTCATTTACCAAATAATCGAGTTCCAAAAGTTTCATAAATCATTCCAATAAAGATGTCTGGATCATTTTTCAAATACCCGATTCTAAAGTTTATCATTTTTCGGAAATCCCAAATATTTAATCCAAAATGGCTAAATTCACATAATTCGTGTTTTAATCATCCAATAAGGTTTTCAAACCAATTATGAAATTCATTCAAGTTGAAATAGCATAAAAATAAGTCTTGCTCATGTATTCCGTAAACATATTTAAACGTTTCCAAAACGGTATAAAACATGTCATTTCATGGAAAATTAAAGCACACTAGCCTTTAAAAAGGTTTTAGAAATCATAGGGACTTACCTTGTATACTAAGTCGAAGTTGCACTCGTGTATAGTCCTAAAAGGAGTTCCTTCGACTTCATTCACCTACACCATTAGTATATCTTGGTATTATTACATAATGGTTTCAAATGCTTAATGGTTTGGATAAGGTTTCTATAATTTTCTTAGAAGAAATAAATGGATTAATGCTTTGGATGGTTTTCTGGTTTTACAGCTTTACCATCCTCCCCTATTTTTCACATAACTTATTCAATATAGGTCCAAATAAGGTGAGGTTACTTCCATAATATCCCTAAGATATCCCTCTATCAATTACAGGTCATGAGTCATGCAAAATCCATCCCATTTTGTACATTTTTTCAGTTGATTCCACTTTTCCGAGTTTGGAGTCCAGTTTCATCACTTTCCAGTATTTTGTACATAACTCTTCCAATTCGGGTCCGAATGAGGTGAAACCACTTCCTAAATACTCATAGGACATTTATATATCGATTTCAGGTCATGGGGTATTCAAATATATCTCCATTTCGTTCATTTTTCAAGCTAAACTTACTGCTCCGAGCTGGAGGTCCAGAATTACTGTTTAGAAGCTCAACTTGTTTTAATTTGTTTCTATGGTTTCTTCAACATATCCTATCACATTTAAACCCTCCAATTCCTTATTTAACATCCCAAAATAAATTTTCTAATAGGTTTTCATGCCTAGAACTTCTCTTTTGTTCAAAAAAATAAATTATTCAAACCAGTAAATTTTGGCAGTTTTCACCCTTCTTGTTGTTCATGAACTCTTAGCCATTCAAAACCCTCACAACCTCCACACAACTTGTTCCAAATCCTTTCTAACTAGTCTAGGACATGTTTAAAGTCATTTATGCTCCATTTCCAGTCACATCTATTCAGATTCCCTTTAATATTTCCAAACAACACAAACCAGTGAGTTGTTATTAACAAATGGTTTTTCTTGTTTTCTTTATCACTTCCTTCCTTTTTTCTTTTCAAATTTTCAGTATACCACCACTCCAATACACCTTAAATGAACTGAAAACCATACTCAACCCATCACTACACCAACCGGTCAATTCAACATCCATCACAACATCAAAATATTTTCATTGCTCAACATCAACAAATTCATATGCATTTAGTTTCCAACTTCTAACATCATTCTTTTAGCTTTTGTGAAATGATCTCTTACCTTTCCAAGATGAGGGCAAAGCTGTATACTCCTTTCCTTCCTTCCTTCTCCTTTCTTTCTCCTTGCTGCCGGTTTCCTTTTCTTCCTCCTTGCTGCCGGAAATCTCCCTCTCTCTCCCTTAGTCTTTCTTTTGTTCTTCCTTTCCTCTCTTCACTTTTCTATTTTTCTTCTCTTCTCCCAGCTTTCTCTCTTGGCCGAAATCTTCTCCCCTTGCCCCTACTTATATAATTTGCTCCTCTTGGTCTTATTTTTGTCTTAGTGGAAGATTCAAGGTGAATTGGTATTCTAGAAGTCTTTAGACTTCTCTAGGATTTCCAAGAGAATTGTGGAACCATGTAAAGTCTTGCAGAACTCCCTAGAAGTCTCAAGACTAATGCATTCACTAACCTTACATGGCCATGCATAATTATAATTAATTTGGCCTAATCTAGTTTAGCTTAATTAAAAAGTCCAAGAATGGTTAATCTTGGTCAAATATATCATGCTTGTGGGCCCTCTTCATTTACTTCTTGTGGGCCCCTTAAAATATCTTATATACAATATAATATAACTTGAAATATTTATGATATTAGTTGTAATATATATATATATATATATATATATAATAATGGTAAGAATAATATAATAATTTAATACAATTATTGAATTCAATAATACTATAATTTAATATTACCAAGGAATATTGATATTACATAATAGACATAAAATAATAGTAATGGATAATAGAATGAAAATAAAATCAATAATAATATTAGTAATAATAATACTAATATTAATAATGATAATAGCACTAGTGATGGCTATATTATAATTCTATGAATAATATTATTACTTTGCAATCTTAATTTTATTATTGATAATAAAGAAGGAAAATATTTCGTTTATATATATTTTCATTGTTAACAAAACCATGCTACACAAATTCCTTATGCAAAGCGGACAAGGCGGGGTATTACATTTTTTGCACCGTTGCCGGGGAACAATATCATAAAAGCTTGGATTTTATTAATTTAGCCATGTAAATATGTAAATAGGTAGATACATGTTAACAATTACTAACTCATTTTTGTATGTTTGTATATATTGTATATTTAGTTAGTTAATTTTACTAACTTAATGTTAATGTGAAATATGTGTACTAATTGCATTCTTTTTTATTCGATTATTGTTACGTCTATAATTATGAGTCAATACTAACCCTTTTTATTTTCAGATTTGGACTTTTGCTGACACGATATTTTAGACGAACTAAATTTATTTTATTTCATTTATTTATTTATTTATAATTTATAATTTAATTTTTATTTTTATTTTATGAATTCTTATTTTACATGTACTATGCCCATGCATTAACTTAGGATTAATTTTTATTTATGTATTTATTTTGTTTTTATATTAAAAGAAAAAATATTTTTTATTTGGATTTTGTTTTGTACTATATTCATGCATTCATTTACGATAAATTTTATTTATTTTTATAAAAAAAATAAGAAAATGAAAAAAAAAACAAGAGCAGTTTTTAATCGAGAAGAAAATATATATATTTATATATATATATATTTTACTTTGCTGAAGACATTTTTTTCTCTACCCCATTTTTTTCACCTTTTCTTTTCTTTTAATTTTTCATTTTTCTACTTTTCCTTATTCTTCCGAGATTCCTATAAATATGTAAATATTATTTTTAGGCCCTATATGAATAATTTAATTTCTTGTTGTATTACATATTAATTTATTTTGAAAAACAAATTTTTGTGAATAAATCATATATTAGTGTATAATAATAATAATAATAATAATAATAATAATAATAATAATAATAATAATAATAATAATAATTGTTGTTTTTGTTTTTTCTTATTAGTTGTTAAATATTTCGTATTAGTAATACTATCAATAATAGTATTTGTACTTGTACTCTGTAATTAGAATATATTGCTGTATTTATTTTCTTAGTATTATTGTAATAATTTAATTATTCTTGAAAAGCCTTGGGGGGGGGGTGAATAAGGTTTTTGGCAAACTAAAATTTTCAAGTAGTCTGTTATACAAAATATTAATGATCTTCAAGTTTCTTGGACCAACTTCATGGCAGCAGAGAAAGCTGTCCAAAGAAACTTTGAGAAATATCCAGATTCAGACTAAGGTAAGAAATACAATGTAGTTAATGTTGTATGTAGAGAAATGAGACACATAATATATAGTGGTTCGATCTACGAAGATCTACATCCACTACCTTAAGCTCACACTTAAGGATTTTCAACTAGATTTCATTTATTCAACTTAATGAAATCAAATTGCACAAAATACAAGAGAGGATCACCACACATGGTTTTCCAAAACCTCTCGATCAACAAACAAATCAAGGCTCACCCGACATGAGTTTTACACCATAACCTTGTAATACAAAAGAGATTGAATATCAATAGAACAGTAAAAGTTCACTTGTTTGAGCAGATGTTTAGCAGGGAAAAAGACAAACACTTTTACCTTTTAGACACAATTTGAATTCACTTTGAAGCACTTTGATAAAGGAAATTTTTGTTTTCTATAGAGCAAGAGTGCTTCTTAGAAGGATACCACAAATATCTTATGTCAAATCATATTTAGAGGCTTTATATAGAACCATAAAGTGAAGTGAAAACGACTATAAAAAGGCTATAATTTTTCTGTTAAATTTACCCCTATTTTGGACTCATGTTTCGGACAACGATGCATCCGAAAGGTAAGTCCAAAATGGAACATTTTCAGGCAGAAATATTTTGACATTGTTTATAGGATTTTGGATGAATCTTTCGGATGCAGAATCATTCAAACTACTCAATCCAAAATTCTGAGATTTAAAACTTTGAAATCTTTTACTTTGTGTGCTTCAAGGTAGAAATCAATTGAATCATAAGGTAAAAAGACATAGGAATTAACAAGAAATACATCAATAACAATTCCTAGTCAAAATTTCTTGCATAAGGACTTCTTGGTATGCAATCTCATAAGCTTGAACTTTATCTCAATCACCTATTCTTGGATTCCATTGCTCAATAGTTGCTTAACAATCTTATTTGAATGCCTTAAAAGAATTGAGGTCAAACATGTCCAATTACTTATAGATCACACACATTAGTCTACATCAATGCTTGTTATAAGTTAAAACATAGGAGAAAGCCCTTAGGGCTAACAATCTCCCCATTTTTGAGTGATGACAAAACTTGATGGGATTGTGAAATAAATAACTGCATAAACATGTTAGACCGAAAGAAATAAGAATATTTTTCATTGAAATACAATCTCTCATTATGGAACTCAAAGAGTGCTTATGAGATTAAGATATAATATATATATATATATATATATATATATATATATATATATATAAGCTTCACAAGCATGGCTCAACGAGCCTGTGGCTCAACCGATCTCCATTTCCTCCATCCTTTCATCAAACGATTATTCCAAAAAGAAATAATGATACAATGATTTTTATAAAAGAGATATAGCAGGCAAGTTATATGATGAAATGCTCCCTCTCAATATTTGCATATATGAATATTTGTAAATGAGAGAGAGATTGAAGTCAATTTTGTACGTCCAAAACATTAGTGAAAGTGAATATGAAACCTTTTTTAATGTAAGTTTTGGATTTCCAAAAGGTGTATGTCCAAAACAGTATGGATTTTTTTTAAGAAAATATTTTTGGAAAAAATTTTTTGGATTAAGGAAATATGAGTCCAAAACTCCCTCTGACATAATGCACGAGATAATGGATTTTTTAGAAATTTGATCTGTCCTAATTTTCTCAAAGAGTTTTGATCTGAATGAAATTTTTATCAATAAAATTGTCACAGAATCATATCAATAACTTAAAAACATCTTATCAATCTAGTCTCAGAGATACCTTAATTACGAAAAGAGTACATTTGGACGAAATTTAGTATACTAAACTGGTGTCCAATTTGGATATCAACAAACTGAGATCACAGATGATCAATATTCAGATGAAGCAGTTCATCCAAAAATATTAAATTAAAGCACAAAGTTTCCCTCAAGTGAATTTACTACTCAAAGATTGAGGCAAATGTCAATCAATTATGCATTATTAACGATTAGGAACAAGGAGCATAGCATACTATCACATAGATAGATAATCAAATAAATTAGTAGAATAATCACAGCCCAGTCAACAGAGTCAATTGTAACGCTGACAATCAGTAGAATAATCAATTGTAACGCTCACAATTATAAGCAGAATCGTATACAAAAAACTATCCCAATATTTTCCAATCAAAACTAATCATATCTAGTAATTGTCCTAACATTTCCCAACAAAAAATTATATCCAGTCAATTTCATATCTAGTAACTATCCAATTTCATATCCAATCAGTTTCATATCCAATAACTATCCAATTTCATATCTAGTCAATTTCATATCCAGTTAGTTTCATATTTTATATTTTCTCCCCCTTTGTCATTAATAAAAAAAAGTAATAACAGAAAAGAAGCAGAAGAAATAGAATATAGTTAGATGGGAAGAATTCAGAATTTAAGCAAATAGGCTTATGCATAAGTAAAGATAGAAAAGTAAATTGTTCAACTGCAAAAAGTAAATTGTTCACGATAGCAGAAAGAGTTGAGGGCAGTTGGGTTAGAGGTCAACTGAAGAGCATTCTGCCAAATTGGTCTTCTTATGAAATGTGAATTGTTTCAGATTTTGATCCTGCACCCTTTCGAGAGTGTTGACCAGCAATCCTACTAGATTTTCTTTTAACCACAACATGCTTCTGTCTCTTTCCAGTTGGGGCATATGGTTTAGAGGAGGCAGAAGGTGCTACGATTTCTTGAATTAGGGATTTTTCCTTGGTTTGCATAGTAACAGGCACTTTCTCCGCTGCAAGCTGTTCTTGCTCAGTCTCTTCCTTAATGACTAGTTCTTTTTCTGTTACCTTTGCTTGAGTAGATACTGTAGATACAGACACTGGGTCATCTATTTTTGCTTTTCTTTTTCTGTTGCTATGAGTATATTCCCAAGATTTTGAAGTTCTGAACTGAGGCTATCCAGTTTGACAGCCAATGAGTTAATAGCGTCCAAAATACTTTCAGATAGTCTCTTGTCCTTTTTCTTTCCTTTAACAAAGAATTCTTCTTGAGGATCTTCCTCAAATTTTCTTTTTGCCCCAACAGAAGGGGCAATCTTTCCTTCTACTTTTATTTTCAACAGTCTTTCTTTTCCTCGCCTTCAGTATCTCGAAGCAATTTCCATTCATTGCCCATTCTCACATACCCCATTCTCTCAAAAGAATTAAAGCTATAAACATTCATTTTTTGACAGGTCATAGGGAACTGAATTTAAATCAACATTAAAATATCTAAAGACCTTTGTTAAAAGATTTCCAAATGGCAATGCTTTGCTAGCGGTATTTCTCTCTTGCAACATCAACTTGGCAGCTAAAAACCCAAAACTAATTTATCTTCCCTCTGCCATAGCTAACATAATTACTATCTACAAAATATATATGGAGGTCTTATGACCAAAACTCAACACCACCATGGTAGAAATCATATAGTGGAAGATCCTCCCTACTCCATTCAGCCATTTAGTATTTCTGTTACTTAAATTCCCAAAACACCTTCCTTTAGCAAAAATTTCCTTAAATTTATTTAATTCAAATATGTCATTTCCCTCTAAAAATTTATTTAATTCAAAATATTGAAACCCTCCATCCCTTACTTCATAGATTCTATTCAACAAACGATGATCAAACTCAATGTCCTTACCTCTAACTCTAAAAACATACCAACGAATCATAAATCCTCCCCCTGTCTCCTCAAGACATCTTTTCCTGGGATTGGCATAAAATTCCCAAACAAGTGGGGTATATAATTTTTCATCAACATATAGTAAACAACCCTAACCAATATGCTCAAACATTTCCAGCACATTTAAGAGATTCAAAAAGGACGATGGATTAACATGATATCCAGAAATAATAATTCTATTTCTAGAAACCCAGTCTTTGTAATTAAATTCACTCTTAGAGTCAATAAATCAGAGTACTTGATTTCTGGGACTCACTTGTTCCAGTGAAGACTTCGAAAAATCATAATGTAATGCTGAGAACTCTTATTCTGGTCAAACTTCTTTTCCGTTTGCTTTGTTCAATGCTGAACCCTTCTTCTTCATCTTTAGAGACATTTGTTGTACCTTCTTAGGTTTTGGTGTAGATGATTTTGTTTTTGCCATTGAAAAGATTAAGGCTTTTGGACTATTGGTTGTTTGGAGAGGAAGAACTCAGAGAGTATTTGGAAGATGTTGGTTACAGAGATTTGGAGGACAGAAGAAATGAAGTCCTTTGAATGTCTGGAGAGTTGTGATAGAATGCATATTGAAAAGACAAATTAACACAGAGATTTAGAGAAACTGTATTGAGAAAAGTGCAAACCCTTTTTGAAATTCAAAAATTGGAATATGGAAGCATTTATTTATTTTTTTTTAAAAAAGGGGAAATATAAAGTATAAAAAAATAGTTCTATTTTGGATTTTGACCCAAACCGAAATAATCATCCAACGGAACTTTTTCAGAAATGAATTTTGGATGTAGGTTTTGGACTCAAATACTGCATCCAAAAACATTGTTGGTGCATTTTGGATACAAACACTGCGTCCAAATACGTTGTTGGAGCATTTTGGATACAAACACTACATCCAAAAACATCATCTTCACTAATCCTACAAAATAATAATAATAAAAAAAAACTTGTGCAACTAGGTTAGTTATGTAATTTTTGTAATTCCCAAACCTCTTCTTAGATTGTTGAATCTTTCTTCGGCCAGAGGTTTTGTAAATATATCGGCAAGTTGTTTATCAATTAAAATATATTCAATACACCCATCGCCTTTAAGCGTATGATCACGGATAAAATGTTGTTTAACTTCTATATACTTTGTCCTAGAATGTTGAAAAGGATTTTTGTTAGATTGATAGCTCTTGTATTGTCACATATTATAGGTACACAATTAAAGTTAAGACCAAAATCAAGCAATGTATTCTTCATCCACAAAATTTGTGCGCAACAACTACTTGCTGCTATATATTCGGCCTCAGTTGTAAATAAGGATACACAACCTTGCTTTTTGCTGTGCCATAACACTAGAGTGTGCCTAAGAAATTGATAATGGCCACTTGTGCTTTTTCTTTCCACTTTGCATCTCGCATAGTCTGTATCAGTGTATCCTATAAGATCAAATGTGTTAGTATGAGAATACCATAAGCCATAATTATATGTGCTGATTAGATATCAAAGGATGCATTTTATTGCATATAGGTGCGATTCCTTTGGACATGATTGAAAATGGGCACAAAAACATACTGAAAACATAATGTCAGGCCAGCTAGTAGTAAGATATAGTAAGCTTCCAATCAACCTCTATATTTATGTTCATCTACGTTCTTACCCTTTTCATCTTGGTCATGTTTTATAGAAGTACTCATAGGTGTGCAGATTTCTTTGGCTTCATTCATACCAAACATTTTGAGCAACTCCTTGGCATACTTAGCTTGATTTATGAAGATTTCATCATTGGTTTGCTTAATTTGTAGCCCAAGGAAGAAGTTTAGTTCTCCTATCACGGTCATTTCGAATTCTTACTGCATTGTCTTAGCAAACATCTTGCATAAAGAGTCATCAGTAGCACAAAAAATGATATCATTAACATAAATTTGAACAATTAGTAAATCACCGGACTTATCAGATTTGATGAACAAGGTGGTATCAATCATGCCTCGTAAAAAACTTTTTGAAACCAAGAATCCACTAAGCCTTTCATACCAAGCTCATGGAGCTTATTTTAACCCATAAAGAGCCTTAGAAAGTTTGAAAACATGAATTGAAAAGTGCTCATGAATAAAACCAGGAGGTTGTTCTATATATACTTCTTCCTCAATAAAACCATTTAGGAATGCACTCTTAACATCCATTTGATAAAGCATGAAATTTTTAAAGGATGCAAAAGCAAGAAGCATTCTTATAGACTCTAGTATAGCAACAGGAGAAAATGTCTCATCATAATAATGCCCTCTTCTTGATTGAATCCTTGGGCGACCAATCTAGCTTTTTTTCTAATGACAACTCTATTTTTATCAACTTTAATTCTAAATACCCACTTGGTACCAATAACCAGATGATCAAGTGGTCTAGGAACAAGTTTCTAAACTTGATTTCTTTCAAATTAGTTTAATTCTTCTTGCATAGCAATAATCCAAAATTCATCATGCAGTGCTATATCAATACAGTTAGGTTCTCTATTTGAGAGAAGAGCAAAGTTATCTATGAAATACCGTCTAGTTTTAACTCCATAGTTTGGATCACCAATGATTTGTTCTTTGGGATAACCTGTTTTTTATTTTCAATCCTTTGGTAATTGTTGATCCGTAGAATCTTCAGTTTATTCCTTTCCTTGTTCAGCTTGTTGTTCTTTAATTTCTTCTTCTTTTGTATGAATATCTAGCGGTGGAGCTTTGAGTTGGTCTATTCTTACTTCCTTTGAACCTCCTACATCATCATAATCTTTCATTGGAGCATAAATGTTAGATTCATCAAACACAATATATACAGATTCTTCCACACAAAGAGTTCTTTTATTGTACACTATATATACCTCTTGTTGGAAGAGTATCCAAGAAATATGACCACATCTGATTTGCTATCAAATTTTCCAATATTATCACGAGTATTAAGGACAAAACATTTGCAACCAAACACTTTAAAATAAGAGATTGATGGAGTTTTGTCAAACATAAGTTCAAAATGTGTTTTTCTCAAAAATAGTCTCAACATAACTCGGTTTACTATATAGTAAGTTGTATTAACAACTTCAGCCCAAAAGTATTTTGGAATGGCATTTTCACAAAGTATAGATCTAGCCATTTCTTGCAAAGTTTGATTTTTTTCTCTCAACAACACCATTTTGTTGAGGTGTTTTGGCAGCTAAAAAATTGTGAAAGACTCCATTTTCATCACAAAAGTGTGTAAATTCATTGTTGCAAAATTCTTTACCATTATCACTTCTAATAGAAACAAGTTTGCATCCAATAAAGTTTTGGACGCGTTTGATCAGTTTCAAAAATTTAGAAAAAGGCTTCATCCTTTTGTCCAAGAAATAAAGTCCAAGTAAATCTAGAGAAATCATTAACTAGCACATATGCATACTTTTTACCTCCAAGACTAACAGTCCTCATTGGTCCAAATAAATCCATATGAATTAATTTAAAAGGTTTTGAGGTTGAAATCATTTTCTTGGGTTTATAGGAAGTTTTGATTTGTTTTTCAAATTTGCATACATCACAAATTTTGCTTTTATCAAACTTCATTTTGGGCAATCTTCTAACAAGCTCTTTTGAGGGTAGTTTGTAACACCCCACTACCTAGGCCCAATAGGGCCGGGGATGTCGCCCTGTCCAAAGGACAAGGGGTCTTTATAACTAGGACACACAATAAAAATAAAACAATATATTAAAATTTATAACTTATTACAACCCAAAAGTTCATGAATAAATCCAAAATAAAAATTGTTCACTCTCAACTCCCAAAGCATTACATAAAAATGAATAACAAGATATCTTCCAAGGCAGGCAACACTAGCTACTCATCCCCACAGTAGGATCGACCTAAAATCATGGTAAAATGGGTGATGAGATAAAAATCTCAGTAAGTCCATGTGTGCTTTGAGTGTTTAGAGAAAACAATCCATGAATGCAAGATGTAAGAATTTCATAAGAAAAATACTGGCAAGCAATACACAATAGTCAAAATCAAGAGTGGCGTTTTGGCTTTTCCAACCATACATGTACAAATAAATCAACCACTCAAAAGGATGGTTATGGGTTACCACACGTTGGGCCCCATAACCATACAACGGTCAGAATGCCACACTTTGTGCAAACTGACAAAAAGTAGGTGATCGGCATACCGGGTAAAATACTCCTCCTTCTCTATACCCAAACAAAACCGGTTGTCCATTCCAGCAGTACACAGTCCACTTGACTGAAAACTGCTAGTTCGGACCGACACGACCCACTGAACTGACATCTTATCCGGGAAGGACTTACCCCTCTGAGGTGGCCACCTACTGAGAGACTTACCCTAACCTTTCAAAGACTAGTCCTAGCAGTCCACCCTTATTGAGTACTCAACGTAATTTATCCCACTTGGGGAAAATGAATAAAATATAGCTCCACTTGAAAATGGCAATTAAGGATTTCCAAAGTTTGGGACAAAGCTGGTTTTAGAAAGAGTTTAGAGTTTGAGTAAAACTACTTATTGATTTTCAAATAATTTGTTTGACTGAAATGAGATAAGAGACAATCCTCAATTGCCTTTACAGAAGTGAGTGTCCACGCACTCCACATTTGGCTTGCCATAATAACCATTTTGCATCAAACAAGTTTTATGCAGGAGTTTACCTGATCCTTGTTCAAAATAAAGGTCTCCAATAGTTGACCTAACCCCGCCTGGGTTAAACATGAGCCATAATTAAATTCAAGCCAAAATTCACTTTCACAAATAATCCTAGCTCAACTTACTACAACCATGACCCTAGTGCCCCAAGCTTTAAGGCCAGATAATAAATAAAAGAGTTTATGAAATAAATCTAACTTGATATTAAAATAACTAGAGTTTGGGAAATAGGTACTAATAAGTTGAAGGTTTAAATCTTGCTATAAATAAATTATGGTTTATTTGATGAAGGGTCCTAGGACCTAGATGGAATTATTCAAAATACTAATTCATTAATAATTAGTTGTTGGAAAATAATTGGTAACTAAAATTAGTTATAAGTAAATTTTAATGGGTTTTGATTGAAAGACAATAAATAAATTTTAATAGTATTTATGAATATAAGACTTACAAAATTAATATTTTACATATTATGAATATTTATATAAAAAAACTTTATTCGATATTATTATTTGCTATATATTTTATTTTATATAAAATCTATTTCCTATTGCTATCCATGATCATATTTCCTATTGCTATCCATAATCAAGAACATACACACTACATAAATCAACAAAACATCCAAATCATGAATAAAACATAGATCCAAATCTACCAAGACATGATCCAAACTCTACTAACATAAACATATTCATGGCTTTAACAATCATACAAAATCACAAAACCCTATTCATTGAAGGTGACATAATCTCTAACATGCGTGATCATTCATACTACTCACGACATGAAGACATGCAACAAACCCTAAAAACGCCATACAATCAACCAAGACCAATAATCTCATGCATCAATCCCATCTCCATCATACAAACACATTTATTAATGCTTCAATCTCAACTCCATCACAACAACACATGCTTAAACCCTAATCATAATCCATCCCCTTCCAATATCATCCTAGAGACATGAATCTATCATTTAAAGAGAAGGTTGAAGAGGCTTACTTGAAAGATGATGATCTTGAAGGAGATTTAAAAGAATCCTCTCGCGTGGATAGCTTGGTTCGTCCAAGGAGAAAGAAGGAAACATGGCCATGGTTGAAGTAACCATTTGAGCGAGAGAGAGAGAGAGAGAGAGAGAGAGAGAGAGAGAGAGAGAGAGAGAGAGAGAGAGAGAGTTCATTAATATATATAGAGTTGAAGATGAGTGAAGATTGAGATGATTGGTCATGCTTACCTTGAAGGTGTTCTTGAGCCTTCAATAAAATTCTGGTTTTTTATCTAAAAGAGAGACTTGGATTTCGGTATTTAATGTTAAAAATTGCAGAAGTGGTTTCAAGAGGTTGAGTAGGTGTGATCTGGAGTTTTTGGAGAAGATTGGAGAGGTTTGGAGTGGCCTTAGGCGTGAGAATACTAGTAGGTGTTTTTGGGGTTCTTGAAGGTTGGAGAGAATTTGGATGAAGCTGGCCAAAATTCTGTGGGAATAGGGTGGCCGAATTGTTTGGGAGGGTTTTGGTAATTGAATTTTCTAATTTGAGAGGAAAAGGAAAAATGATTCTTTGAAATCCAAAAAGAATATTTTAGGGAATCAATTTTGGAAACAAATATGGTAAGTAGATCTTTGATGGTGGAGAGCTTTTGGAAGCTTCAATGGCCGGCTGATTGGTTAGGGTTTTTGCTAGGATGAAAGCTATTGGAGAGAGCTTAAGGGTGGTCGAAAGATGATGTGCAATGGTGAAGGGATTTTCTGGTTGTTCAAGGGATGATTCTATGGTAGTTTGCTGAATTATTTTGCTGGAATTATGGACTTCAATCAATGGTTTGATTGGAGTAATTGATGGAGAGATTTTAGGACAGCCATGGGACTGGTTTTCGAGCAGAATGCTGGGGAAGATGATGAAGCTCAGTTCATGGCTTTTCAAGGGGAGTTTGTATAGAAAAATGGTGGAAGTTTCGGACATAGCTGAAGAAGAAGCAAAGCTGGAAAATCCTGAACATATTTTCGCAAGGTTTGCTGGAAATTTCTGGGCAGATTTTGCTGCCATTTTTCAGTCAGTTTGCAGAATGTTTAAAGGGATATTCAGAGGTCCTTCAAGGCTGGTTTCCAGCCTTCTTTATGGAGGAAAAACGAGGTTAAGTTGCTGGGTGAAAAACTGGAAGAAACAACTTGGTTTTGGCCCACCAATGCTGCAAAAATTGTCCAGAAAATTTTCTGGTTTGCACCATTTTTTGAGCAGCTCAGTTTTGGCTGGGATTTTCAGTATTCAAGCTGAGTGGATTGATCATTGTTCTAGCAGAATTTGAGCGGGAGAGATGGCTCAAAAATTTTGACACTTGGACTGATCAAGAGGCTGGACAAATTTCAGTTTACAACATGAAGAAGATGAACACAGTTAGGTTAGAGTTTTGAAGGTTCAGCCATGAAGATAAATTCTCTTGGGAACCTTCCAAAACTCCTCCCCATTTTTGGCCAACAAGATAACTCATTTGGACATTTTGAAGCCTTCATATCACAGGACTATGCTGGAATTTTTTCTGGAATAAAATTGGCTTGGATAAATTAATCAACCTAATTGATTAAGAATTAAGGAAAGCTAGAGATCGAGAAGGGTATGAATCTCTTAGGAATTTTTGTAGGGCACAAGAGTAGGATTAGGACATTCCTATCATGTCTCTCTTAGAACCACACTCCTACTCTTCCCTAAATCATGCAAGGCTGAAATATAGCCTTCCCAAGCAAAAATAAAATTTAATCATGCTAAAACTCCAATGATGGAATTTGAACCCAAGACCTCGAGAATTAATTCCAAAGCTCTAACCACTAAATCATAACAACTCTTTTTCTTATTTTCTCTCTTAAATATTTTTCCTATTTAATCCTCAAGCTATCTCTCTATTTTCACCTCAAGCAAAAATTACCATTTTGCCCTTCTTACTCAATAAACACTATTAAGCCATCTAGTCTACAAATCACATATCTAAGCACATAAAATCATACAAAAATATACTTATGCATGCAAGCAAATATGATATGCATCCCGACCCCCTTACTCTAAGGTTGGTTTTAGCTGGGGTTTCACACAGTTTATTTAACAAATCAAAAGATATATGACCTAATCTTCTATGCAAAAAATAACCATCAATGCCATGTATTGAAAGGCATCTAATACTATGAGCTATAAGGTCATTTAGATAGAATACATACACATTTCCAACACGGTTGGCAACAAAGATTGTTTCAAGATTTGAACTATCAATGATAGAACAAGAATCCTTTTCAAAAATGACTTTGCAACCATTATCACATAGTTAGCTAATGCTAAGCAAATTATATTTCAAATCATCAATTAGTAATACTTGTTTTATAATGGTTGAGGAACCTTTACCAATGTTACCAATGCCAAGAATCTTTCCCTTCTTCTTGTCTCCAAAAGTAATGAATCATTCATTTATGGTCTATACATCTTCTAATAAGGTTGTGTCTCCAGTCATGTGTCTTGAATAACCGCTATCCAAGAGCCACTTGGTGAAGCACAAAGAATGTGCCTATACATGAGAAGGAGGAGTGATTTTTGGTAGCCACACTTTCTTGGGTCCATGGAGGTTAGTAGTGTTTTCTTTGATTTTTCAAAAAAGTTATTCTATCGGATTCCACTTTTCTTTTAATAAGACATCTCGATACTATGTGTCTTGATTTTTCACAATATGTGCATGCTTTGTGTGTCGTGTAACATGAGATAGGTTTAACAAATCGAGGCTTGTGAATTTTATCCTTATTCTCATGTATATATCCTAAGCCATTTAGATTTCCAGCTTGATGTTGAGTCCTAAGTAATTTTTCCAAGTTTCTTTTTCCATTTGTGAATTTTTTAATACATGTGGTAAAGTTGTTAACTCTATTTTTCATGCCATCAAAAATGCTAACCATACTTTCAAGAGTTTGAATTCTATCACATAAACTTCTATTTTCTAGAGATACATACTGTAAAGTAGTCATGATCACATCTTTTTCAATAATAGCACTTATATATGACTCAAGAGACATTTTGTTCTCAGTCAACAACTTTTCATTCTCATTTATTAAACAGTTAATCTTCAATTTCATTTCTTTATTATTTTTTTGGACAGATTTTTTAGTTCATGGAACATATCAATTAATAACTCATTTGGATCATCATGCTTTTCAGTCATAGATATAAGCAAATTAGATATGAAATTAGTTGTAGTAGAGTTTACCTCATTTTCCATAGCCATGAAGCATATGTTGGCAGTTTCATTCTCAGAATCTTCTTCTTCAGACACAGTCCCATTTTGGTCCCAAGTCCCCATTAATCCTTTGCTTTTCTTTGCCTTCAGATATTTCTTCTTTTTAATCATTCTACCTTCCTTTCTTTTTGCAACTGAACAATCAGCAATGAAATGTTCAGTACTTTTATATTCATAACATTGAGGCTTGAACGCTGAGGTTTGTCCTTTCTTTCTCACGAACTTCTTTCTTCTTTTAAAGTTTCTTTTGTTGAACATCTTTTTGAAGTTTTTTGCTATCATTGCCAGATCTTCATTGTCTACTTCCCTTCTATCACTACTATCAGATTGACTAGTTTCTTCATTCTCTTTTTCAGCTTTCAGTGCTATTCCCTTTTTATCTTTATCATGATCATTGGATTCCTGAAACATTTTGAGTTTCATTTCATGTGTTAGAAGAGAGCCGATCAGCTCTTTGATTGGCAAGGATTTTAAATCCTTGGATTCTTCCATGGCAAAAGCTTTAGGCTACCAGTTTTTATGTAATGCATCTAGAATTTTTCGGTTTTGTTCCCCAAGGGAATAAACCTTCCCATAGGCTTTGAGACTATTTGTGATATTTGTGAATCTAGTGAACATATCAGTAATGCTTTCATTCAGCTTCATTGTCAATAATTCATAATCATGAATTAGAAGCCCCGATTTGGATTCCTTAACTTGGTTTGTCCCCTCATGGGTGACCTCAATTAATTTAACATGTCATGGGCTAAATCACAACCACTAACTTGATTGTATTTAGTCAAATCTAGTGCATAACATAAGATGTTCATAGCCTAAAAATTCAATGCCATCTTAGCATTATCTTCAACATTAAACTCGTCAAATTGTCTAGGCATTTTTACACCATCAACAATTTTTTACGGAAGAAAAGGACCTTTCTCTATCAAATTCTACAACTCAAAGTTGATTAAGCACACATAAATTTTCATTCTGTTTTTTTAGAATGCGTAGTTGTTTCCATTGAACAAAGGAGGTCGATTTGTTGAAGATTCTTTAATATATGGAAGAAATGATGAGCTTGCCATGAGGATCTTTCCTACAAGGTCATTAAACCAAGAATATATAGATCAAGCTCTGATACCAAATGAAAAACCTTAGAGGGGGAGGGGTGAATAAGGTTTTTGCAAACTAAAATTTTCAAAGTAGTCTATTATACAGAATATTAATGATCTTCAAGTTTCTGGGACTAATTTCATGGCAGCAGAGAAAGCTATCCAAAGAAACTTTGAGAAATATCCATATTCAGACTAAGGTAAGAAATACAATGCAGCTAATATTGTATGCAGAGAAATAAGACACAGAATGTATAGTGATTCAATCTACCAAGATCTACATCCACTACCTTAAGCTCACACTTATGGATTTTCAACCAGATTTCATTTACTCAACTTAATGAAATCAAATTGCACAAAATACAAGAGAGGATCACCACACATGATTTTCCAAAACCTCTCGATCAACAAACAAATCAAGGCTCACCCGACATGGGTTTTACACTATAACCTTGTAATACAAAAGAGATTGAATATCAATAGAACAGTAAAAGCTCACTTGTTTGAGCAGATGTGTAGCAGGGAAAAAGACAAACACTTTTACCTTTTAGACATAATTTGAATTCACTTTGAAGCACTTTGATAAAGGAAATTTTTGTTTTCTATAGAGCAAGAGTGCTTCTTAGAAGGATACCACAAAAATCTTATGTCAAATCATATTTAGAGGCTTTATATAGAACCATAAAGTGAAGTACCAACGGCTAAAAATGGCTATAATTTTTCTGTTAAAATTACCTGTGTTTTGGACTCATGTTTCAGATGACGACGCATTTAAAAGGTAAGTCCAAAATGGCACTTTTTCAGGCAGAAATGTTTTGACACTGTTTACAGGATTTTGGACGAATCTTTCGGATGCAGAATCATCCAAACTACTCAATCCAAAATTCTAAGATTTAAAACTTTGAAATCTTTTTCTTTGTGTGCTTGAAGTTAGAAATCAATTGAATCATAAGGTAAAGAGATATAGGAATTAACAAGAAATACCTTAATAACAATTCATAGTCTAAAGTTCTTAGATAAGGACTTCTTGGTATGCAATCTCATAAGCTTGAACTTTATCTCTATCACCCATTCTTGAATTTCATTGCTCAAGAGTTACTTAATAATCTTATTTGAATGCATTAGAAGAACTGAAGTCAAACATATCCTATCACATATAGATTGCACACGTTAGTCTACATCAATATTTGTCATAAGTCAAAACATAGGAGAAAGCTCTTAGGGCTAACAATTCTATATAATAATAGTAATAAGAGTTTTAATATTAATTATTTATAATTTATGTGCTATATCATTGTACAATAGTTCTTTTATATGCTTGTAACTGTTTTGTTGTTTTTATTACTGGGAAAAAAAATATTTCGATATACTATTTTAAATAACAAATTGAAAAATTGTTTTATTGTCATTTTAATTTTTGTGTTAATATTAATCAATAACTATATTGAGTGAAATTATAATTAATTGTAAAATATATTGTTGTATTTATGTTATTATTTTCTTGTATGTTTATTTATTTTTATTATTTTTAGTTTCATTTATTTATTTATTTTTGGTTGCAAAGCAAGCTCATGTTACTTTATAAAAAACAATTAAAAAATAAAATTAAAACAATTAAAAAATGAAAACAAAAAAAGCAAAAATATATATGTAGCCGGGCACGGCTTTCATAAAGCCATGCCTGGAATTTGATTTTGGTGCCATAACCTGGGAAGGCTTGATGAAAGCCTCCCTAGGCTTTGTTTTGATGTTCCTTGGAATTAAAGGAATTTAATTTTTTTTTTTTGGAGCCACGGCTTGTTTTGTTTTTTGGTTACATCCTTGGGAGGATGTACATCCTCCCCAAGATGTTGGTTCCCTTTTTCTTTTGTTTATTTCACCTTTTTCTCTTGTTTATTTCACCTTTTTCTCTTTTCTTTTACTTTTTCTTTTCACTTCCCATTTCTTCTTCTTTATTCCTCTTGACCAGTTGTTTTTTTTTCCCCAAGCTTGTTTGCATTTCTAGAAATTTTTTATTTCATTTAAAAAAAAAATTGTAGGTGTGTTTTAATTTTTGTAGAATCATTTCTTCATCTTTTAATTTCTTTTTATACTTTTACTTTGCTTTTTTTTTCTTTATTTTTGTAGGTTTATTCACCATTCTCTCCTGGCAATAATTCTTTCAACTTTTTGAAGGTGAACTTTCCTTTTCTTGGAGCCAATGTAATACCCCACCCAAAATCACCTTTGACCTATGGGGAAAAAGTCATGCATTGCATAGCATTTCGCATTTCATGTGATATCTTAAAATTATTTTTGCATGGGTGTATGTGATTTTCATGGTTGTGCTTGCATTAAATTATTTAAATGTGTTGTTGCATTATTTGAGAGTTGTTTTAAGTGAAGTTTAGTAGAGGAGATGGAGGGATGAGAATTAGGGTGAAAAGAATTTCCTAGAGAAATGTTACCATCGGAGTTGGTTTGGAATAGCGGTTAGATTTGGTGATTATCCTATGGTGACCCGAATTCAAATCTTACATTTTCTTTTTGAATTCTTTTCCTAGATTTCCTCATGCTTGGCCGAAAATCCCAGCTTTCCTTTTTAAATTTTCAGCACCATCTTCTTAGGAATAAGTCTCCATAATTATCTCCTAAATTCAAGGACTTTTGATAAGGATAAAGATTGATTTTATTTTTAGCTTTTATCTTTTTTGAATTTTGAAAATTCCAGTCAGCTTGATTTTAATTTATCAGATTTTATAATTGATAGCTGGAATTAAATTGTTATGTTTCTAGTTAAATATCTTGGTGACTTTGATCATGGAACCCTAGCTGAAAATCTGGAAATTTCTCCAGCTTAATGCCGCCAGCTTTGAAGGAGTTCTAGCTCAACACAAACTCTTCCAATACTAGGAAATCTTATCCTAAATCCTTTAGCAAATCAGATTTTATTTCAATCCTAAACCAACTAGGTTTTATTCTTTCTTTTCCTGTAGAATTTCGGTAGCCTTGTGCATGCACAAGCTGCACGAAATTCCTGCACTCGTAAGTGCATTTAAACTCTTCAAAACTTAGCTCAAATCACCTAAAACACCTCTCACCAATTCAGATCACTTTAGCAACACAAATCAGATTTTTATCCACCAAAAATTCCAAAATTTTGGCCAGCTTCTACACAAAAATTTCAACCAGCTTATGCACAGAAAATTTCGGCCAGCTTTACACACCATATCACACAAAAATTTTGCACTCCAAAACAAACCAAAACTCCTTGTTGATTAAGCCAAACTATAGCACCTGAAACTCTTATTTTTCCCTCTGATTTATGGCAGAATAGCAACCAAAACATCCCAGAATTTTCCTTCTTTTGCTCACAGATTTTGCACTGAATTTCTGGTTACCAAAGCTGCACAAACTCCTTTTTTATTTGGCCAAAAACCTGAACACGCTCAGCCCTATTCTTGAGCACTATTTCGGCCAGCCTAGGAGAACAATTCCAGACTAATTTTCTCCTCTTAACCCCTCTGAAATTCGGCCAGCAATAAGAGTACAACTAGCTGCAATTTTTCGCCATTGCTGCCAAGGAAACCTAGAGCCATTAGGAGTCCTCTATAGCAACAACTTCTAACCCTAAATCCACCTCTTCTAACTCTAAACCAAGATAGTCGACCACTCCCTCCTTACTACACGAAAATTCTAGCAAATACTCTCCTACAATTTTCGAAAATCACAAGAGCAATCCCTAGCCAAAACCGATCACACCCTAAGGTAAGAAAAAATCATCTTAACCTCTTGATTCCTTTCTTCCATTGATTCTTCTCTTTTTATTCCCTTGAATCACGCCACATAGAGGCTGATTTCATCCTCTTTATCTACTTTCGATCAAAAGGAGGTAAAAAAGATGGCTTTTCTCTTCTTCTCAAGCAACTCGGGACGATCATCATAGGAGTATCAAGATCTTGTTAATCTGGTTGTTGCAAGGTAAGGGAATTCTTACCCTTGATGTCAAAATTAAGATCTAATGAGATTGATGAGGTCTATGGAAGTATGGTAGCATGATGTATGTGCTTAGTTGGGATAGATGAATATTTTGAGTCGAGTAATTAATTAAGCATATTCGATGGATAGCAAAGCCATGTTTTATCGTCATAATAATGGATGGGAATTGTGATGCTCAAGTCAACACCTTTTTGATATATTATTCATGTCTTTGATGGATATGGTCATAGTGTATGTACTTTAAGGATTAGATGATTTATTTGAAGTTAGATGATGGATCATGATTTGTTATGGGAATAAATGAGTTTAATGCATACTTAAGTTGATTAAGACCCTTATCATGATATTATGTGATTCTAGATCAGGAAGGTATTTGAAGGAAGCAAGCTGTGGTTTTATCTTATTTATCTTAGGCATATCAAGTAAGTCCTTGCATAAACTCTTTTGTTAAATGCTTGTGATGGCAAGTCAAGTGTTGTAAAGCTTTGTGAAGCTGTTGTTGAACTATGATTATTTGGGTTGCAAACATGGATGTTTATTCTCTAAATGGTTTTGTAAACCTAATGCCTTTATCAAGCTGCTCTTTTTCTTAAACATTTTAGAAAACTCCTTTTTCAAGAAAACCACGTTTACAAAGCTAAAGTATGGACTTATTATTGTGAATTTGGAATTGACGAATATGTTCGTTGAGTACTCAATAAGGGTAGGCTAACAATACTAGTCTTGGAGGGCGTGAGTGAGTCTTCTGGCAGGCAGCCACCTCCAGAAGATGAGCTTCGCTCGAAAAGGCGACAGTATTGGTTGGTCAGCCCGGTCCGAGCTAGCATTTGTACCTGGTAAGGTATTATTTATTTTCCCGGCATGGACACCCGGATGGTTTTGTTAGGTGTAGAGATGGATGAGTATTTCACCCGGTGGGCTGTACACTTACCTTGATTAGAACGCCCAAAGTGTGGTAATCTTATCCTGTCTTGGTACACAAAGTGTGGTGCCTTGACCGTTTCCTGTCTTGGTGCACAAAGTGTGGCGCCTTGACCGTTTTCTTATCATGGGGCTCAAAGTGTGGCACCATGACTGTTTATTCGAGTGGATGATTTATTTTGTACAAAGTGTGACAATGAAAAAAACCTACTCCTTGCAAAGAGAATTTATTTATGACTTGCCAGATATTTCTGCAAATATTTTCACTATGCATGCATGAACTGTTCAAAGTACCATGTGCACACACAGGACTTACTGAGATGTTAATCTCACACTGTTTTATATCATGTTTTTAGGAGCTTAGTTATGCTGAGCAGGCGGGATGTGAGATAGTGGAAGCTTTTGTTATTTTCCATTATGTTTGAGAGACAGTTGTTGTTTTATACTTCTGGATCAGATGATCATTTTTATTTAGTTTTGCTCTAGTTTTGAGCCTGATGTATCCCTCTTTACATTTTTGGTCCCTTGTTTATGATTTATTATCATATTTTATGCCATTGAGGACAATGTCTAATTTAAGTGTGGGGGAGAGATTTAATATTTTCTCAAGTGCATCATTTTGAGATTCAATGGATTTTCAATGACTATGATGGAATTTTTGAAATTTTAAAAATTTGCTATGAAATTGTTTTAGCCTATGATAAGGTTATGATTTTCTTTTTCACGTTGGATATGATTTTGTCATTCAAATTGGTTGGATTTTATTGAGTAAAATTATGTATTAAGTTGAATATGTTATGTCTTGGCAAGTTAAATTAATCTTGGTTATATTTTAGTATTTGAACTTTATTCTACTTTTCTTGTTTGGATATGGAGGATGTGATGAAATATGGGAAGAGTTATTTATTACTTCTTGATTCATGGTGGTCTAAATTTGTTTAACTTGGGGTTGTGAATAAGGAGGGTAAGAATTGAAAAATAAAAGAGAATGCATTGTTTTTTTATTGAAAAAAAAAGAGTGGAAAAAGTGCTTATTTTATTTTGAAAGAAAATGCTTATCTCATTAGGAAATTGCTTAAGGGGGCCAATATGGTTAGTGGAAGAGAAAAAACCAGAAGCATCACTCTTTCTTGGGGCTAATTCCCGAAAAGCAAAGAAAAAAAAAATGTTAGGTGCCAATTCGGTGCGTGAAAGTAATGTTCATGCACTTGAGGTTAAAGGGAAAAAAAAGAGAGTGATTGAAAAAAAAAAAAGAAACATGAGCGTCTCCTTATTTTGCTACTTAAAGTTTTGCAAATTTGATTCTATGAGTTTTGAAATTGTTAAACAATTTGACTTGTATGATTTGTGTTATCTATGTCTTATCTTGAAAAGTGAAATAATTTTCTTAGACTAAAGTATAAATTTGTTTAACTTAATTTTAAGGGTGTTGATATATTTAATTTAAATTATGAGTTTAAATATTTTTAAAAGGTTGAAAGAATGACAATTTTTTATCTAAAGTTAGGAAGGAACTTATGGCTTTATTATGAATGAACATGAGAAGAAATAAATTGTTTTGAATACTTTGTTTAAGTATTTACTTGAGGACAAGTAAAGATTCAAGTGTGGGGGAATTGATAGGGCTTAAATTTATATATATTTTCCTAATTATTTGAGTATATTTTTATGATACTTTTGATATAATAACTATTCATATTCCTTCCTATTTGATGTTTCACTTATAAAAATATTTTTCTATAATTTTATTAAAAAATAGGTGAATTTGGAGGAAAATTGGGTAATTTTCCAGTGCAAACCTGGCACTAGGCCAAAAAAATGGACCTCGCGTCGGGCTAAGCCTGGAGAAAAGAAGAAAAAGTGAAATTGGAAGAATGAAATTAACCGTTGTTTAGTGAGCATGAAATTGGAAAATAGAAAAAGAAATTATAATAAATTGCAAGAAGTGAAGCCATGGCTCGGTGGCTTCATGGCTCCACAAAAGGATAAAATAAGAAAGAAAAAAAGAAGCACGATAAGTCACTCAAGGAAACAAAGCAAACAAAGCTAAAAAGGAAAGGACAAAAACACATTGATTTGTAAATTTTAGATGTATAAAAATCATCAAATTTAAATCCATCACTTAGTCAAGTTTTAATTAAAACATTAATCCTAAAATACACATACGAGCAAGTATACTTATCGTAAGCATAACACAGGAAATTAACGAGTATCGATCCTCAAAGGAATAAGTATGCACTAATCACTTTTTATTCATTGCTTAACCGACCCAAATAAAGTGAGAAAATAATAAAAAGAAAATTAAAAAAATACATACAACTCAAGGATGTAGGTTTATGCAATTTAGATAATTATCCTAGAAAATATGATAATGAACCAACTAACAATTCTTTCAAATAATTATCATCTTGGCATCATGAAGGAATGCAAAGTAAAATTCAATCGCTTGTCAAGTCATGAATCTACTTAGATAAATTTCACTTCGTTTGTCAATCCATGGAATCCTATATTTTTATTCATATTAACAAATTTGTCAATCAAACTAACATAACCAAAACATACAGTAAGCTCATCATTGTATTTTGATTCAATTAGCATATATGTCAATGAAGCCATCCTAACCAAAATGTGCATGAATCCCAATTCCTTAAAAATAAGAAATTACCTAATGACCCTACATTAAGGTGATATCAACTTAATCTTTGATCACTTAGTTCTATAATCTTAACTTTATCGTTCAAATTCATTAAGATTTAACAAATACGAAATCAATACAATGAAACTCCTAACATTGTTTTGCCTAAGTCAATTAGAAGAACCCACATCAATAACCCATGATAACAAGTAATCAAATATAAAAAATAATAAAGAATTGATCAAAAAACTAAATCAATACAAAATCATAAATCACAAAATAATGTTAAGTTATAATAAAGACATTGAATACATTATTGTTTAAGCAAAAGAAGACAAAGAGAAAAGAAAGCACTCATAGACAAGCCTCTTTCTTCTTACTTGAAGACTCTCTTGAACAACCCTCCTTGATTGAGTGAATATCTCCTTCAATGATTGATGGAAAATTTTTGCTTTGGAATCCACCGCCCTCTATGTATCTCCCTTCTCTTGTGTTTTCTTGTACTTTTATAGGCCTCTTGGATGTGAAATTCGTGGCTTAGGAAGTATTGGTCGAGTAGGATTCAAAAAATACTAAAATCATTGAAAATTTCCTAATTTCATGCATAGAAAATTTGCCCTCCAGAGTGTACCTAGAGCCAGGTACCTTCGACCCACCTGGCACAAGTGCACTCTGTTCTTCCCCTGTTTGAGCTCCATTTTTGGTCTTTTCTCCTCAGCTGACATAATGGACTTGGTGCCAGGTACACTTGTAGACCTGGCGTCAGGTCTGTTCTAGATTTCCCCTAAATGTTAGCTCAATTTCTGCTGCTGGCCAGAATGGACCTGGTGCCTGGTCCATTGGCAGGGCATAGCACCAGGTGCATTCTAGAATTGTTCACTTTCTGCTCAATTTTAACTCAAATCTATACAAATTTGCCAAAAACACTTTTCACAAGCAAAATATCAAATAGGAAAGAATATGCCTTGTTATTACAACAAATGTATCTCAAAACAACCTCAAATAAATAAAAAAATAATGGTGATTTTAGCCCCTATCACACATCATGGGAATGACCTGTTGCATCATGGGGAGGATGAAACAAGGAAATTTCGGTGGCTTAGGCAGCTTGGTTGGCAACTCGAGTGAAACTGACAAAAAAGGAAATGGTGGCTCCACTTTGGTAGCTCGATAGAAAGAAATGGAAGAAGGCTTTATGGCTTGGTTGGCTTGGGCTCGGTTCGCGGCTTGGAAAAGGAGTAAAAGAAAAAGAAGATGCCCGGGTGGCTTTTGCGGTTCAGGTGAGTTAAATTCTATAAAAGTGCAATTTTCCTTATTTCTTCATATGACAAAGAGAATGCCTATTCTTTCACAAATTAAATTGGTGTAATTCTTTATTTTATTTAGAATTTTATTAGGAAATTACTCCTTGGTGCAGGATTTTTAGGAAACTTGTAAGCTTTTAAATAAAGGCTAATTACGTAGAAAAAAAAAGGTGTGTGCTCAATGTGAAGACTTAGAAATATTTTTTTTTTAAAGTGCACCACCACTATTTTGTCTAGAGAAATTACTCAAGGAGCATTGATTTTGAAAGAAGTTTTCATTGGAAATTGAAAGGCTTGTCTATGAGTATTTATCTCTTTCCTTTGTTTTCTTTTTCTTGAACAATGATAAGTTTAATTCTTTAATTGTATTTAGATATTGTTCTTGGATTTATGATTTTGGATTAATTTGGTTCTTTGAGTAGTTAATTATTTTCCTTGGTATTTGATTACTTATTTTATTACGAAGTTGATTAATTGGTTTTTGTTGCTAGCTTGTTTGAAAAAGGGGTTGATAATAATTTTAATCTAATTAATTTCATATTTGTTATCTTTTAACTTACTTGAAAAAAGGGGTTAATTGTTAAGAACTTGGGTAATCAAAGGTTAGTTGATTATTGCTAGAATATAAATTCATTGACTAATTTTATGTTTTAAATCACTTATAATATAAGGGTTTATATGGGGATTGATTTTAACACATTTTTTGGATAAATTGGTTGAGACAGAATATGTTCACTAATTTAAGTAGAAGATAGTGATTCCATAGATTGCAAACGGAATAGGTCTATATAAAATCCTTTATGATGCCAAGATAATAATTGATTGTGATAGTTGTTAAGTGGTTCATGGTCATATTTTCAAGAATATTTGTCAAATTACATATTCTTTCATTCTTGGGTTGTATATATTTTTCTTTATTTTTATCTTTATGATTTTGTCATTTTATTGGGTCGGTTAAACAATGAATGAAAAGTGATTAGTGTGTACTTGTTCCTTTAAGGATCGATACTCTTTAATTCCCTATGCTATGTATGCGATGAGTATATTTGCTCGTATGTGTATTTTGGGATTAATGTTTTAATTAAAACTTGACTAAGGAATGTATTTAAATTTGATAATATTTATACACTCAAAATTTATGCATCTGAAAATCAGTTGGTCATGAATTGAAAAACATCAAGGAATGTCTTAAGGACATTTTGGATCAAATTTGACATCATTTGGGCATGTGGATTGAAAGTTATGAGCAAAATAAGATGATGTGCCAAAGCTAGAAATTGTAGAAATTTCATTAAAGAATAAATAAATTCACGAAGTGATTTTATTTATGTTCATGGATGAATAAGAAGTTAATTAGGTATATGACGACCTTATATTCTTATGAAGAAGAGGAAACAAGGAAATAGATTGCAACCATGCAGGGATTACATTTCATTTCAAGTATGGAATGAAATAGGAATTGAAGTGATATCCTTAGATGACTATATATTATGTACATTGCATCGAGAAGCATAGAATACTAAATGCATTATGAATGATTATTATTGTAGGTTGTTCATTGTTAAACATTGGTGACAACTTAGCGAATATTTATCTTACTAAGTGATAAGCTATTCGACGTAAGTCCCTACATCCGTGCAACATTTTCAATAAAGCTCTTTTGTGTGAAAAATATTATAAAGCATGCTAGTTGTTTTTGTTTTATTGAAAATATTATGAATCATTTGGAAGCATAAATGATTATGCACTGTTTAAGCATGCTTTATTTTGATCAATTATACCCATATGATGACATGATTTGGAAACTCTGCATCAATTTCATTAAGTAACTTCTGATTGCATTTCATGGTTAAAAATTGAGAAAGCCATAGCATGAGAATATAATTTTATGAAATATCGGAACGGACCCAAATTATATGTGTTCATAGTCAAAGTCATTTCGGGAAAGAAAATATCTTTGGAAATGTATTGGAACTGATTGGGTTGTGGAAATGTTGAGATTTTGGTATAATCTCTAATGTGATGTGATGTGATCCTTGAGTACTCAAAGGGACTTTACTTCTATACTAACTTGCGTTGGTGATATGAGCTTGAGGGAGGAAGTCCTTCAAGATCTAAAATTGGCTTTTGTTTGGACTTGAACATAGTAGATGGATTTCAAGACAAGCATAACAAATAAGTAAAGATCATAAAGAGATCAAGAAAAGAGACAAAGTAACACATTTTTCACAAACAAAGAACCCTAAAAGATCTAGCTTTTAGAACCCCAAATTTAGTAGAAAAGATCTACCCCAACACCACCTTAGAATCCTTGACTTAGCAAGAAATCAAGAAATAAAAGGATAGGGAATTGTGGGCATTCAAACAAGAAACAACAAGAACCTTAAATAACATACAAGAAAAGCCCTTGTTGATTTCCTAGTTGAATTATACTTTGAGTTTATAGACAATTACTCAAGGGTGAACTAAGCCCATAGGTTGATCTTGGATTGAAGTTGGACAAGGAATCTCTCCATTGCTTCAAGCCTTCAAGTTGAATGCTTCATTCATGTTAAAAATATGAAATATATTTTGTTCTTATAATACTAAAGCCTATATAATGGTGTTCTATTCTTGAACTCAAAAATTTTTTAAATATTACAAAATGACCCCAAAAATAGCTACAAAACGTTAAGGGTTCGGATCCAAAGTGGGGCCGGTGCCAGGTAGGTATCCAAAGGACAGTGTCGGGTGCATTTGGAAAAGTTGTAATTAAAATGATACTTTATTCCAGTACACAGCCGGTGCTAGGTAGGGCTAGTAAGGATGGTGCCTAGTTTGTTGGGCTGGAACAATTTGTACGTAAAAAAAATTTGAATCTTGTCCAGTACTCAGTCGGCGCCTGGTCGGGCTAGGAAAGCCGGTGCCGAGTCCACTTTGTGCAATGTTTCTTTGTAAATTGATTCCAGTTGACGTCCTTCATTCACCAGGAAATCAAATCTTATCTAGTATTCAGTTGATGCCTGGTTGGGTTAGTAGAGCCGGCACTGGGTCCATTGTGGGCGATGTTTCTTCAGAAATTACTTCTGGTTGACGTCCTTCATTCACCAGTAGTATGGTCCATTCTCGATCCTCTTCTGGTAACGTCTATATGCTATCCTACTTGAAATAAACATGTAGATATGCCGGAAGATTGTGTTGGAATTGTTTAAAATGGGCTCTCGTCAATGGATTAGGCAAAGGCTTTGTTTCGATTTTGACATCTCCGACTTCTTGAGCTCAATCCCCGTGGGCGGATTGATTCCTATCATTTTCTACTTCTTGGAATAGATTCATCATTGAATTATAACCTACATCATAAGGAGAAAGATAAGCTAATTGAAAGTAGCACTTACATTATACTCACTCGAAAGATCAATCTTGTAAGTGTTGTCTCCATATATCTCAAGAACTTAGAATGGTCCATCTCCTCGTGGTTTGAGCTTTGACTTGCATTGGGTGGGAAATCTCCCCTTGCACAAATGCACCCAAACCCAGTCTCCTGGCTTAAATATCACATGCTTTCTTCCTTGGTTGCGCTTGCATGCAACGGCTTCATTTCGTTTTTTGATTAGAGATTTAACTTTCTCGTGCATGAACTTTACCATTTCAGCCTTATTTTTGCCATCAAGACTCAATCACTCATCTGCAGGAAAGGGAGATAAATCTAAAGGAGTTAATGGATTAAACCCATAAACAATTTGAAAAGGAGAATATGTAGTAGTAGAATGGACAGTACTATTATAAGCAAACTCGATATGTAGAAGACATTCTTCCCAGTCCTTCAAGTTCCTTTTGATGATTGTCCGTAACCACCGTTTGTGGGTGACAAGCTGTAGAAAACTATATATTAGTTCCAAATTTAGCCCATAATATTCTCCAAAAATGACTTAAAAATTTAATATCTATGTCCAATACTATGCTCTATGGTAACCCATGCAATCATACCACTTCCTTGAAGAATAAACCTATAATGTGAGTAGCGTCATTAGTTTTTGCACAAGGAATAAAATGAGCTATCTTAGAAAATTGATCAACAACTACAAAGATGGAATTGTTTCCCCCTTGGTCTATGGCAATCCCAATATGAAATCCAATGAAATATCTAACCTAGGTGAATTAAGGATGTGTAAAGGAGTATATAAGCCATGAGGTAGTGGTTTAGATTTGGCCCTTCTACATATTATGCATGAATTACACTACCTCTCTACATCTCCCCTCATTTTTTGCCAATAAAAATTCTCTTGCAAAATATCCAATGTTTTTGAATTTCCAAAATGTCCCATTAAACCTCCTCTATGAGCTTCCTTCACTAATAATTCTCTCAAGGATCCTTTTGGTATGCAAAGTCTACACTTTTTAAACAAAAACCCGTCATACCTATAAATTTTTTAAAAAGCACATTTTTCACAAGCATGGTATATCTCTCCCAATTCTTCATCCCTTGCATATAAATCCTTAATAAGCTCAAAACCAAGTAATTTTGCCTCTAAGGAATTTTAAAGCACATACTTGCGAGATAATGCACTGGCTACTACATTAACCTTACTTTTCTTGTATTTGATCACGTATGAAAATGTACCAATGAATTACATCCATTTGGCATGCCTTTTGTTGGCCTTTTAGATACTTCAATGTTTCATGATCAGTATGAATGATAAATTCCCTAGGCACCAAATAATGTTGCCAATAGTGCAAGGTCCTCACTAATGTATACAATTCCTTGTCATAAGTGGAATAATTCAAGAATGCTTCCGATAGCTTCTCACTAAAAAATGCAATAGGTTTTTTATCCTGAGTCAACACACAGTACCTATTCCTATTCCACTAGCATCACATTTCACTTCAAAAGCTTTTTCAAAATTAGGCAAGGACAACAATGAGGCTTCACTCAATTTTGATTTCAAAGCAATAAAAGCCTTTTCTTGTTCCTCTCCCCACCTAAACCCCATATTTTTTTTAATAACTTCAATTAATGGGGTAGCTATTTTGCCGAAATTTTTAATGAAACACTAGAAAAATTGGCTAACTTGCAAAAACTCCTTACCTTAGTCACAGAAGTAGGTGTTGGCCAATCCTAAATTGCCTTGACCTTTTCTTCATCAACTTCAATACCTTTTGAACTCACAACATATCCAAGAAAAGTTATCTTTTCCAAACAAAAGGAAAATTTATCAAAGTTCGCATATAACCACTCTTCTAAGAGCAATAAGCACACACTTAAGATGATACAAATGATCTTCATAAGTTCTGCTATAAATCAAAATATCATCAAAATACACCACAACAAATTTTTCAATATATTCTCACAACACATAATGCATCAACCTCATGAAAGTACTAGGTTCATTTGATAACCTAAATAGCATCATAAGCCACTCATATAAACCCCGCTTGGTTTTAATTGCAGTTTCCCATTCATCACCTTTCTTAATCCTAATATGATGATATCCAAATTTCAAATCAATTTTTGAAAATACACATGATCCATGCAATTCATCCAATAAATCATCAAGCCTAAGGATAGGGTAACGATATTTTACCGTTATGTTGTTAATGGCCCTGCAATCAACGCACATTCTCCATGATCCATCTTTCTTAAGCACCAGCAATACTGGAACTTCACTTGGACTCAAACTCTCTCGAATATGGCCTTTCATGAGCAACTCCTCAACTTAATTTTGTAGCTCCTTAGCTTCTTCAAGGCTGAATCTATAAGCTAGTTGGTTTGAAATAAGAACCCTCGGGATGAAATCAATTTGATGCTCTATTCCTCGGATGGGTGGCAATCCTTCTGGTATTTCTTTTGGAAATACATCCTGGAATTCTTTAACAAGACCTGCAATGTCACAAGGCAAAGAAAGAGTAGTTTCATTAGTAGTTACATGAATGCCTTTATAAATTAAGAGATACACTGGTTCCTTAGTTTTAATCTCTTCTACCACCTCTCTCTCACTTGCAATGAAATTTACTCGTTTCTTATCTGCTCTCTCTTGTTTTCCCTCTCTCTTTTCCTTTTCTTCTTTCTCAGTGTTCTCTCTCTCAATTTTTTTCTCATTTTCATGAGCACTCTTTTTCTTCTCCTTTTCTCTTATGATCTTTTGATCTTTGCTCACTTCACTTGGAGATATAGGCAGTAGAATAAATTTTCTTTCCCTTCTTATACACAGTGTTGGTAATTTTCTTCCCGTCATGCTTTACTTCCCTATCATATTACCATGGTCTCCCTAAAGGTAGGTGGCCTACCTGCATAAGAACAACATCATACAAGATCTTATCCTTATATTCCCCCATGTCAATTGCAATCACGGCATATTTATTAGCCTTCAATTCCCCACTTTTATTTAGCCATTGCAGCTTGTAGGGTTGCGGATGCTTCCTTGTGATGCTTTAATTTTGGGTATATAAAATCATCAATTTTAAATCCATCCATTCATCAAGTTTTAATTAAAATATTAATCTCAAAATACACATGTGAGCAAGTATACTCATCGCAAGCATAGTATAGGGAATTAATGAGTATCGATTCTTAAAGGAACAAGTAAAAACTAATCACTTTTTTTTCATTATTTAACCGACCCAAATAAAGTGATAAAAAGATTTAAATAAAAATAAAATATATATTCATATATAACTCATGGAGAGATAAACATGTAATTAAATAATTAATCTCAAAAGTATGACATGAATTATTTAATACTTATCATAACCAATTATTTTCTTAGCATCATGAAGGAATATAAAGTAAAATTCAATTGTTTTCGAAGTCATAAACTTACTTATATAAGCTCCACTTCTTTCTCAATCCATGGAATTACTATCTCTTAATTAAATTAGCAGATTTCTCAATCAAACCAACATAACCAAAAGATGGATTAAACACAATTCCTTATAGACATGAAATTAGCCAATAACCCTATACTCTAGGTGAAATTAACTAATCTTTGATCAATTAGGTTCTTTAATCTTAACTTCGTTTCTCAAGTCCCTTAAGATTAACAATTACGTAGCATTCATTAAATTAAACTAAATCTAACTTCGTTTCTCAAGTCCATTAGATATAAATTTAATTCCATCAACCTAAATAACATCAAGTAGATAAACACCAAGAAAAATAATTAATTAATCAAAGAACTAAATTAATTGAAAATCATAAATCCAAGAATAATACCCAAATACAATTAAAGAATTAAAATCATCATTGTTCAAGAAAAAAAAAAGAAAAGAGAAAAATACTCATAGACAAGCCTTTCAATCTCCAATAAAATCTCCTCCAAGGATCAATGCTCCTTGAGTAACTCCTCGAGAGAAAATATTGGTGATGTGCTCTAAAAAAAATATATGTCTAAGTCCTACATTGTGCACCCCTTTTTTCTAAGGTAATTGGCCTTTATTTATAGGATTACAATGTTCCTAAACGAATCCTAAGTAAAGAAGAAGTAATGTCTAAAAATCTAAAACCAAAGAGGATTAGTAAAATTCTAAATAAAAATAAGAAGTCCATCGCCTTTAATTTGTAAGAATTGGACACAACTTGGAATCTTGATTTTGTCGTTTTTCATTGAAGACTAATTCTTGTTGAATTTGGCTGAAATTGAGCCACACGAAATTGCTTCAATTGACCAAGCCACCGAAATCGTCCAGCCAATGAAATCTTCTCTTCTTCTTACATTGGCTCAATTGAGCCACCAGCGAGCCTCACACCACTTCATTAAACCATCCAAATCTTCCTCTTTTCTTTGTTGTATCGGCTCAATTGAGTCGTTTTCCTTGCATCGGCTCAATTGAGCCGCAACCCAAGCCACTGAAGATTGTTGCAATTGCTTCTTTTCCTCTTCTTTCTTTTGTCCTTTTCCCTTTTTATTTTTGTTGACTTTGCTTTTTTCTTTGCCTTGGCCCATTGAAATTAGTTGCCTTTTGTTCTTCTTGCTTTTGTTTCTATTCGAGCCGTGAGTTGTGCGTGGCTTGTCCTTGAGCCACCATCGTTTCCTTTTCCTTTCCCATTCTAATTGCTCTGTTTCACCTCTTCTTTTCCATTTTTCTTTGTTTTTCCAGTATAGGACCGGCGCCAGGTCTATCTTCTAGGCCTGGTGCTGGGTCTGTACTGGAAAAACATACAATTAGTTTCAAATTTCACATATTTTTGTATAAAATTACATAAAAGTATTTTTATAAGTGAAATATCAAATATGAAGGAATATAACTAGTTACGATATTAAAAGTGTCTCAAATTAACCTCAAATAACTAGAAAAATAATGATAATTTAAACTCCTTGTTTCCAAGCCTATTCCTTCCACCGCACTAGCACTTATAATGTTGGTGCAACTCCCGCTATAAATGGTTATGTTGCAAGGTACTTATTTGATAAAGCATCTTGTATAAAAGATATTCTCCCTCAGTTGATGATGCCAATCCTCTTTCGCTTGTGTACCCAATGATCTCCTTGCTACATCAAGTAATGAACACACTTACCCAACTTATTCACTTTCTTCACTCAAAATTTCTTCTTCCTTTTAAATTTCCTCCAATTGCTCATATTCCTCTTTCTCGGATGAAATCTCACCATATGCATTTATGTACATCACTCTCTTACTTGGGCATTCGTGTGCCATGTGTCCATATCCCAAACAATGAAAGCACTTGATATCCCGTCTCCTCGGCTTCTTAATAGCCTTTCCTTTATCTCTATTCCTTTCTTCTTTCGGTTTATTAAACTTGCTAGGTGGCGGCCTTGGAACTCCTTCTTGTTAGGTATCAGCTTAGGGAATTTCTTAGGAGATGAAGTTGGTTATCTTACTCTCCTCTCAAATGGCCTTTTATTTAATTATTTTTCTACCTTCATAGCCATGTGCACCATTTCTTCTAAGGTTTCAGACGACTGGAACTCGACTATATTGGCTATCTCACGATTCAATCCACTTAGAAATCTCTCTTTAGTGGTAGGTGGATCTTTATTAATAACCGCCCTCATTATTAGCACTTCAAGTTCTTTTTGAAAATCTTCGACACTTCTATTCCCCTATCTTAGCGCTTGAAGCCTTTGATATAGCTCGTTGTAGTAGTGGTGCAGTACAAACCTCGCCCTCATGAGATTTTTCATCAATTCCAATGTACCAACGTCATTTCTCCTATTCTCCTTCTATTAGCCAAAACATGCTCACACCATACCAATGCGTTGTCTAAAAATTCCAATACTGCCAATTTCACCTTATTTCTATCATTATAATCTTGGAAATCAAATAGAATTTCCATTTTCTGTTCCCATTCAAAATATGCCTCGGGATCACCTTTCCCCAAAAATTGTGATACCTTTATTTTGATATTTTTTAATTCCTGCTCTCCATCATTTTCATCTCTCCTCCTACCTCTCATCACATTACCCCGATATTGTTCTCTATAGTCTTTCTTCAAGTATCCCTCTTCCTATTAAAATTCTCTCTCAATATTTCTTTTAACTCCCCTCATAGGATTCTCTCCAAATCTCTCTCGGCCTCTTCCGCTACCTCCTCTCAACCCGTTTCTCCCTTCTCTCATAGGAATTGGTTGATATCCACCAACTGAATATTCATTCCATTCTTCTGCAGGTTAGGCTTCTGGTTGCTCTTGTCCCCTCATTTAACCTATGGTAGATGTTTGGCCTTGTTGGGCTTGGAGTTCGGTCATTTCCCTCCAAATGCCATCCATACTCCTTTGTAATGAAACAAGGGTCTCATAAAGATTTCCCGATTCCTCTTGTGGTCTACTTGCTCCACCAAGATTTAGCATAGCCGTTTCCTCCCCTTGAGTCATTGTTGTTTAGACTAATGTTCCTGCAGAAAGAGTTAAGAGAACAAAAAAATAGAAATTAGTTTCCTCACTCACTCTTTAAGTGTTTACACTCTACTCTCGTGTTTGTGCTCCTTGGCTTTTTCTATAGGAATCTTTCTCTCTAGCCTTTTTCGTTCACTCTATGGCTCTCTTCTTCAACCAATTTCCCCTCCAACTTCAAAGGGTTTAGTTCACCTTGGTCTATTAGCTCTTAGGATACTTTACTACACAAGGGTCTTAGGATGACAATTCTAGTGAACACTTGGAGGTCAAGAAACAAGTAGAGTACAAAGTGTTCACAATACATCACAAAGGAAAATACAATTTAAAGAATACAATGAAACGGTTATAAGAATAACATTATTGTTCAAACCACATTCTTTGAGACTTTTCATCAAACATATGGTGTCCATAGAGTAAATGGTCATTGAGACTTTTTATCAAATACCTTAAGTGCAAGATTTTCCTATGGAACATTACAAGAAAATTTCTTCCCAAGCAAGCCCAATATAATCACAGCAACAAAAATCAATGCATTCCCAAGCATCTTTCTTCAACAAATCATTCTCATTCTCATTTTTTTTTTTATCCAAGAATTCTCAAGGTCAAACAACACTCTAGATTTAACAGATCTAAGTTAAGATAGAGATCTAAGCTTATCTTTGCTTTAATACCAAATATTGATATGAGCTTGAGGGAGGAAGCCCTTCAAGATCTGAAACTGGCTTTCATTTGGACTTGAACATAGTAGATGGATTTCAAGACAAGCATAACAAATAAGTAAAGAACATAAAGAGACCAAGAAAAGAGACAAAGTAACACCTTTTTCCACAAACAAAGAACACTAAAAGATCTAGCTTTTGGAACCCCAAATTTAGTAGATAAGGTCTACAACACCACCACCTTCGAACCCTTAACTTAGCAAGAAATTAAGAACTAAAAGGATAGGGAATTGCGGGTATTCGAACAAGAAATAATAAGAACACTAAATGAAATACAAGAATAACCCTTGTTGATTTCTTAGTTGAATTATACTTTGAGTTTATAGACACTTACTCAAGAGTGGACTAAGCCCTTAGGTTGGTCTTAGATTGAAGTTGAATAAGGAATCTCTCCATTGCTTCAAGCCTTCAAGTTGAATGCTTCATTCACGTTAAAAATATTGAATATGTTTTTGTTCTTACAATACTAAATCCTATATAATAGTGTTCTATTCCTAAACAAAAATACTTTCTAAATATTACAAAATAACCCCAAAAATAGCTGAAAAACGTCAGGGGTTCAGATTCAGAGTGGGGCCAGTGCCAGGTAGGTCTCCAAGTGATGGTGCCAAGTGCATTCAAAAAAGTTGGAATCAAAACGAGGCTTTATTCCAATACATAGCTAGTGCCAGGTAGTGCTAGTAGGGCCAACACCGAGTCCGTTCGATTGGAATAGTTCACATGTTAAAAAAAATTGAATTTTGTCCTGTACTCAGCCGGTGCCTGGTCGGGCTAGTAAAGCTGGCACCGGGGACATTCTGGGCAACGTTTCTTCGCAAATTGCTTCCGGTTGATGTCCTTCGTTCACTAGGAATTCGAATCTTGTCCAATACTTAGCCGCCGCCTGGTCAGGCTAGTAAAGCCGGTGTCGGGTCTATTCTGGGTGATGTTTCTTCACAAATTGCTTCCGATTGACGTCCTTCGTTCACTAGCAGTATGGTCCTTTCTCGATCCTCTTCCGACAACGTCCATATGCTATCCCACTTGAAATGAGATTGTAGATATACCTGAAGATTGTGTTGGAATTGTTTGAAACGGGCTCACGTCAACAGACCGAGTAAACTCGGCTTTATTTTAGTTTTGTCATCTGCTCCTTCTTAAGCTTGATCCCCATAGGCGAATTGATTCCTATCAGTGGGTTTGAGAACATGGTTTGGCTAGTGAGCACCTCCGAACTGTGGTATGTTATTTCACAAGGTGCCAGTATTTGATGTTTAGTCATCCTTAGCTAGCACTCATTATCCAAAGTGGAAACGAAGGGACGAGCATGGGACACTCGGGCATGTGTGGCAAACCATGATGATGATTATCATATGTTTAATTGCGGTGTACTATGCGCTGTGTTAATTATACTAATTAATGACGTAAGATTGCAAATCTTGTACGAGCCAGTGTGGCAATATCGGTTGGAATGATATTCCTTCCAAATAAGATAGCAATGCATGACGTGGGATTATAAATCCTATACGGGCCAATGTGGCAATATCAGTTGGAATAATATTCTTTCCAAATGAAATAGCAATGCAAAACTTTGGATACTTAAACGTATTTTAAAATACAGAATGATTTTTGATTAAAAAGCCCAAAGCTTATATTATTCACCATGTTTTGGTGTTGAGAATCTATTTTTCCGAAGAAAAGAGCAATACTTCAATGATTTCACAATAGATACTTCTCAAACAAGAAATAGTGATTTGTTTTTTCTGTTCTAACAATTTTAATCATGCTTCACAACCATAGTGTTATTAAAACTTCTCACAACATACTATGGGACTTACTGAGATATATTATATCTCACTCAAGTTTGATCCATACTTTTCAAGTAGACTTTTGTGAGTACCTAGATTTGTATAAAGGCAAGACTCGAAGAAGTTAGTTGATGTATTTTGCCTTACTATCAGTCGGGTTTAGATCCAAGAGCCTTTGTAGTTGCAGTTTGTGTGAGCAAATATCCAAAATATATTATATAATTCCCTTTGGAAGTATTAAGTCTTTGTGCTTGTTATTTATTCAATTGTACCATTATAAATACCCATTGTTATTACGACGGGGCAACATCTGTATCTATTCAGGCCCTGTAGCTGTAGGGTGTTACATTGATACATATACTTAACTTCTGGGAGTCCACTATGCTTTCGCTACGTTGCTGTTCCCTAAAATTTTTCAAAAAAAATAACACATATGTGAGAGTAAAGCTCACTGAGTCCCATGTGTACTAGTGTTTTTCATTGAAAAGAGCCCATGAAGTGTAATCTCAACATAAGCAAGCTAGTTCAAAAATTTCTCGTATGACAACATTCTCAAAACAAGTATTCAAGGATTTCAAGTGAAAACGTGCTAATTTAAGTGTTTGGAAATACTAGTATAAAATATTCTAATTCAAGTATTCAAGTATTTAAGTTTCAAGTATAATCAGTACTTATGCTAAGTATTCAAGTCAGTGCTTACGCCAAGTGGTCAAGTTAGTGCTTACGCCAAGTGGTCAAGTTAGTGCATACTCCAAGTATTTAAGTTAGAGCTTACGCTAAGTATTCAAGTTAGTGCATACGCCAAGTATTCACGCCAGTGCATACGCCAAGTATTTAAGTTTGTCATGTATTGGATTCAAGGATTGACAAGTTCAAAAAATCAAGAATTCAATATTCATATTGTTCATCATGTTTCTAAATACATATAGAAAGCTCTCGTTTGAGCTTATCAGGAGATCATTTTCCACATTCGGAAAAAAATTTACCAAAACCAGGATTTGGAAATTGAAAGGATCACACGAGGTATTTCATTTTCAAGATATTCAAGAAATCGAGTGCTTGATAATGCTTTCAAATTCAAGTGTACCGTTCATCTCACAATATATCAGGAAAGCATTAGCTATATCAGGAAAGCACATGATCATTTCAGGAAAATACTTAGCTACAATAGGATTTGAAAGGTAGTGGGACTCACCTCGTGTTCTACGTTATACTGTACTCATAGTCTTTAAACCTTTGTGAGACCTTTAAGGTAGCACCCTACATCGGTCATCATTTCACACTTCTTTTAGTATTTTAGAGTTCACAACCAACACATATCATCAATTACATGTAGTTAAGGATGTTACCAAATTTCCTAGTTCTACATCTCTGCTCATCATGATATAAAGACTTGAGATGATCAAAGGTTCACTTATTCATTCCTTTATTTTGTTCCTCAGATAAGTGTATGAGGCTTTCATATGCTTTATTGACCCTTGATGTATTCGACATTACACATAGAATCAACATATGAATTTATTCTTTTATCAACAAAAATTCTGCATTTCCTTCTTCTTGGTATACTTGTTTGTTCACATCATAACTTTAGATTCATAAGTCCAATTGATGTTAAACTAGTTCCAAAATGTCCTCAAGGAATTTCTTTATGATTTAGAGTTCTGGAACCACTGATTTCCTATCTCATTTCATTCAGTTTTGCTTACAACATCTCACCTTCTCAATCCCGTCACAGTTTTGGTAGCTTGTGGTATTTTCATCATAACTTTGTATTTACAACTCCAAATCATGTAAAATTGGTCCCAAAATAATCCAAAGACATTTATTTAGAAGTTTCTGGTCATGGGGTTTCAAATAAACATCCCAATGATTTTTCTAGAAAATAAAATAAATAAATATTATCTAAATAAGGCAAATTAATTAAAGCCTTATGAAAAAGATTCATACTTAATAAAATAATTACTAGACCAAAACCCTTAAGGATTTACTTATTATTTTCCAAGAAAGACTTATTAAATTTAATCTTAACTAGTTTTAGCTATCAACTATTTTCTAACAACTAAGCTACCATTAAATCACTATTTTACCTAGTACCACCTATGACTCTTAATCAAATAAACTCTAAATTTTCCTTAACAAGATTTAAACTTTCAACTTATTAGAATTTATTTCCTAATCCATTCATTATTTTAAATAACAAATTAAACTGAGCTTATAAACCTATTCAATTATTGTTTTGCCTTAAAGCTTGGGACACTAGAATCATGGTAGTAGTGAATTGAGTTGATTTAAAATTGAGGAAGTGGATTGTGGCTTGAATCTGATTAAGATTTGTATTTGCACATGTGGGGTTAGGTCACCTGTCCGAGACCTTGTTATTGTGAGCAAGAATCAGGTAAGCTCCTGCATAAAACCTGTTTGATGCAAAAATGATTCTTTTTATGGCAAGCCAAATGTAGAGTGCATGGTCACTCATTTCTGTAAAGGCAATTGAGGATTATTTCCATTCTCATTTCTGACAAATGAATTATTTGCAGATCAAGGGGCGGTTTTACTCAAAACCTAAAACTCTTTCTAAAACCAGTTTTGCCCCAAACTTTGGAAAACCTTAATTGCCCTTTTCAAGTGGAACTATGTTTTGTTCATTTTCCCAAGTGGGATATGTTGTGTTGAGTACTCAATGGGGGTAGACTGGTAGTACTAGTTTTGAAGAGCAAGAGTGAGTCTTCTGGCATGAGGCCTCCTCCAGAAGATGAACTCAACTTAGAGAAACGTCAGTACTACTTAGTCATGCCGGTCCGAGCTAGCAGTTTTTATTTCAGTTAAGTGACTGTGTTTTGTTGGAATGGACACCAGGTTGTTGTTTGGGTATAGAGAAGGAGGAGTATCTTGCCCGATAGGCCGATCACCTACCTTTTGTCAGTCTGCACAAAGTGTTAGGCATTCTGACCGATTATAGGGCCCAACGTGTGGTAACCCATAATCCTTTCTTTTGAGTGGTTGATCTTATAAATTATGTATGGCTAGATAAGCCAAAACGCCACTCTTGTTTTTGAACATCATTCATTGTTTGCCAGTATTTCTTTTGTCAGTCTGCACAAAGTGTTAGGCATTCTGACCGGTTATGGGGCCCAACGTATGGTAACCCATGACCACCTTTATGAGTGGTTGATTTTATTGTGCACTTGTATGGTTTTAAAAAGAGGAAAACACCACTCTTGCTTTTGACTAATGTTTATTGCTTGCCAATATTTCTCTTATAAAGATTTCACACTTTGCATCCACGAACTGTTTTCACTGAATACTTAAAGCACACACAGACTTACTGAGATTTCTGTCTCACCACCTTTTATCATGTTTTCAGGTTGATCCTGTTGTGGGTGAGTAGCTACTTTGGAAGAGAATGTGTTTTTGATTTTATGTACTGCTTTGGGAGACGAGTGTGGATGATTTTAATTATGAGTTTTGTTTTGGAATTTCATGGATGTACTTTGGAAGTATTTATTTTTGGGTTGTAATAAACTCTTTTAGCTTGAGTATTATTCATTTCAGCAATTTTTATTTGTGACCTAGTTATAAAGACCCCTTGTCCTTTGGACGGGGCGACATCCCCGGCCCTGGCGGGCCTAGGTTTTCCGGGGTGTTATAACAACAGCTATCAAGCCTCGATCGGGATGGCACCTTATGAGGCTTTGTATGGGCGCAATTGTCAAGTACCGTTGTATTGGAGTTGGACGGAAGATGGACACGTGAGCAGAACCGGAGAGGTTTGTGTGCAACAGATGTTGGATAAGGTGAAGCTAATCTGAGAATGGTTAAAGGCGGCTCAGAGCCGGCAAAAGAGTTATGCGGACAATCGGAGGAGGGAATTGGAATTCCAAGTCGAGGACTGTGTGTTTCTGAAGCTATCACTCAATCGGGGGATTGTGAAGCATCCGAATGGTGGAAAATTGAATCCGAGATATTTGGGGCCGTTTTTTATTAAGGAAAAAATCGAACCAGTAGCGTACCGGTTGGACCTACCAGATGGGTTGATGGGTATCCATGACGTGTTCCATGTGTCACAGTTGAAGAAGTATAATGTGGATCCCGTTCACGTGTTGAATGAGGAACCGTTAGTGTTGCAGCCAGACTTGAGCTACGTGGAAAAGCCTGTTCGGATATTGGACTGTAGTGTCAAAACCCTCCGGAATAAGCAGATACCAATGGTTAAGATTCAGTGGGAGCACCATGGCACACAGGATGCTACATGGGAATCGGAGGAATGGGTTAAGCGGAAGTATCCCGAGCTGAAATAGAGGTATGCTTGAATTTCGGGACGAAATTCTTCTAAGGAGGGGAGGATGTGAAACCCCAGTCAAGACCAACGTTAGAGTAAGGGGGGTTGGGATGCATATCATGCTTTATTTCATGATCAAATATGTTTTCATATGATTTCTAGGTGCTTTGAATTTGATTTTTATTATCTTGAAGTCTTGTTAGTGAGTGATGTGTGAGAGGGGCAAAATGGTAATTTTTTCCCGAGGTGAAAATAAGGAGATAGCTTGTGGATTGAATAGGAAATAATTTTTCTAGTAGAAATAGCAACAAGAGTTGTTGTGATTTAGTGGTTAGAGCCTTGGAATTAATTCTTAAGGTCTAAGGTTCAAAGTCCATCATAGAAGCTTTAGTTTGAGTAAATTTTATTTTGCTTGGAAAGGGATGGTTTCGGCCATGAGGGCCTAGATCAATGTGGTGATGATGTCCTAGGAGAGACATGTTAGGAGAATTCTCACTTCACTCCTTTGTTCTTCGCGAAATGCCAAAAGGGAATTCATTCTCCCTTGATCTTTAACTTTTCTTAAATTCCAACTCCTTAGCTTGAGCAAGGTGTTCTATCCTTTTCCTTTCCAGAAAATTCAGTAGAGGACTAAGGTCTTTTAGGATTAAAATGTCCTAGTAAAAGGCTTCTCATGGTTTGGAAAATGTAAATGATTTGTGGGAAAATTCAAGAGGAAAATCACTCTTGAAAGCTTGCTGAAATTTTTCCTCAAACTTAGTTCATTTATCTTCATGAAATGAGCTGAAATTTTCCAGCTTGTTGTACCTTCAAAAGGTAAAAAATTCTAGCTCACATTCCCTCCCAAATGCTACCAGAAAAATGGTCTTTAGGATCAGTTGAAACCTGAAAGTTTCTTGCCCAAATTCGGATTGCACAAGCTAGAGTAAAACAGGAAAAATTCCTGTACGAAATTCAGCCTTGTGAGCTCCAAATCAAGCTGTTTTCTCTCAGATTTTGTGCAGCACCATATCCATGTTTTTCCTCCATAAAGAAGGCTGGAAACCAGCCTTGAATAACCCTGAAATCCCCTTCAAACCTCGCTGCAAACCTGCTGGAAATGGCAGACGAAAATTCTGCCAGGAAAATTCTGTTCAGCGAAAATTCCTGTGCAGATTTTTGTCCAGCTCGTTTTCTCTTCTTCTTCCAACTGAAACACCAAGCTACTTCTGCAAAAACCTTCCTTAAACCTCCCCCAACAGAGCTCCATTGGGCCCCTTGAACTTCTGCATGAAATTCCATCAATGGCAGTCCGAAAATCTATCTACAAAATTCCTGCAATTAAGCTTGATTGGTTTCCAAAATTTCGGTCATCTTATTTAGCAACCTTCCATAATATTTTGCTCAATGGACCAGACTTCTTCTTCATCATTGTACACCCTACTTTCAGCCACCATAAGCCTCCATAAGTCAGCATTAATCCCACGAAATTCTGTCCAAACAATCAGCCATGGCAGGCTTCAAAGCTGTCCAGAAAAATCAAGATATTCTTAGGATATCTACTTTCCAAATTCACTTCCTAACAATATTCTTCAAGGATTGTAACAACTAACCTTTCCTTTTCCCTTCCAAATCAGAGAATCAACTCCCTAAACCCTACTAGAATTCGGCCAGACCTATTCCCTCAGAAAAATCAGCAGCTGCACAAACTCTCCCTCTCTCTCTCGATTTTCTTCAAGCAACAAGAACACACACACACACACTACACCAAGAACACCTACTTCTTCTCTACACCTAATAACCCTCCAAACCATCTCAAACCCTCACAAAAATCTCCAGATTTAGTCTACTTATTGCTATGAATCCATCAACACCAATATTAACATCAAACTCCTCCAAACATCTTGCTACTTCGAATCAAAGCAAAAATTTCTGGACAAGAACATCTTCAAGGTAAACTTATTCTAACAACTTCATCCTCTTCAAACTTAATCTCTAATGAAAACCTATATGAATAATCACACTAATGACTTCTCTCTCTCTCTCTCTCTCATGGACCTAAATTCCTCCCTTGGCCGAATGGACTCTTGTTCCATGACCATGCTTTCGCCACCCTTCTTGAACAAGATTAGCCATCTAGGAGTTGAGATCTTCTCTAAATTCCTTCAAGTCATTCATCAATCAAGGAAGTACCTTCAATCTTTTTTTAAAAAATTTAGAATCATGTCTCTAGGTTGATGAATGGCGATGGGGTTGTGTATGTGATGTTATTGATTGAAGCATGAGTATATGTGTGATTGAGATGGAGATGGGACTTATGCATGGAAGGATTATATTGGTGGATTTAATGATGAGTTGAGATTTGATAGGTAGTATTTGTGATGAAGCAAGCTAGAGATTATGTCACCATGTGTGAATGAGATTTATATGCATGATTAGATTTTGAAGCCATGATCATGTTTATGCTAGTAGAGGTTAAATCATGTAATAATAAATTTAGATCTATGCCTATGTGCAAGACTTGGATGATTTGATGAATTGAAGGATTGAGTATGTTATTAATTATGGTTGACCATGGAATCTTGATCATGATCTAGTTGTCCCTAAGCAAATTTTATTTCATGAATAAAATATTTACTAATAATTTTTGCTAAAGAATTTCGGAAACCCTAGGAAGGGTAGATTTGGAATTATAATATATGTAAAGGATATTTTAGTCAAAAAAATAATGATTTTTCTAGAAAATAAAATAAATAAATATTATCTAAAATAAGGGAAATTAATTAAAGCCTTATGAAAAAGATTCATACTTAATAAAATAATTACTAGACCAAAACCCTTAAGGATTTACTTATTATTTTCCAAGAAAGACTTATTAAATTTAATCTTAACTAGTTTTAGCTATCAACTATTTTCTAACAACTAAGCTACCATTAAATCACTATTTTACCTAGTACCACCTTTGGCTCTTGATCAAATAAACTCTAAATTTTCCTTTACAAGATTTAAACTTTCAACTTATTAGAATTTATTTCCTAATCCATTAATTATTTTAAATAACAAATTAAACTGAGCTTATAAACCTATTCAATTATTGTTTTGCCTTAAAGCTTGGGACACTAGAATCATGGTAGTAGTGAATTGAGTTGATTTAAAATTGATGAAGTGGATTGTGGCTTGAATCTGATTAAGATTTGTATTTGCCCATAGAGTGCATGGTCACTCATTTCTGTAAAGGCAGCTGAGGATTATTTCCATTCTCATTTCAGACAAATGAATTATTTGCAGATCAAGGGGCGGTTTTACTCAAAACCTAAAACTCTTTCTAAAACCAGTTTTGCCCCAAACTTTGGAAAACCTTAATTGCCATTTTCAATTGGAACTATGTTTTGTTCATTTTTCCCAAGTGGGATATGTTGCGTTGAGTACTCAATGGGGGTAGACTGGTAGTACTAGTTTTGAAGAGCAAGAGTGAGTCTTCTGGCAGGAGGCCTCCTCCAGAAGATGAACTCAACTTAGAGAAACGTCAGTACTACTTAGTCATGCCGGTCCGAGCTAGCAGTTTTTATTTCAGTCAAGTGATTGTGTTTTGCCGGAATGGACACCCGGTTGTTATTTGGGTATAGTGAAGGAGGAGTATCTTGCCCGGTAGGCCGATCACCTACCTTTTGTCAGTCTGCACAAAGTGTTAGGCATTCTGACCGGCAGTATGCACAAAGTGTTAGGCATTCTGACCGATTATTGGGCCCAACGTGTGGTAACCCATAATCCTTTCTTTCGAGTGGTTGATCTTATAAATTATGTACGGCTAGATAAGCCAAAACGCCACTCTTATTTTTGAACATCATTCATTATTTGCCAGTATTTCTTTTGTCAGTCTGCACAAAGTGTTAGGCATTCTGATCAGTTATGGGGCCCAACGTGACCACCTTTATGAGTGGTTGATTTTATTGTGCACTTGTATGGTTTCAAAAAGAGGAAAACACCACTCTTGCTTTTGACTAATGTTTATTAATTGCCAATATTTCTCTTATAAAGATTTCACACTTTGCATCCACGAACTGTTTTCACTGAACACTCAAAGCACACACGGACTTACTGAGATTTCTGTCTCACCACCTTTTATCATGTTTTCATGTTGATCCTGTTGTGGGTGAGTAGCTACTTTGGAAGAGAATGTGTTTTTTATTTTATGTACTGCTTTGGGAGACAAGTGTGGATGATTTTAATTATGAGTTTTGTTTTGGAATTTCATGGATGTACTTTGGAAGTATTTATTTTTGGGTTGTAATAAACTCTTTTAGCTTGAGTATTATTCATTTCAGCAATTTTTATTTGTGACCTAGTTATAAAGACCCATTGTCCTTTGGACGGGGCAACATCCCCGGCCCTGGCGGGCCTAGGTTTTCCGGGGTGTTACATTAGAAGAAGAAGTATTGATGTGAGAAACAAGGGTAAGAGTGTATATCTTAAAAAAAAAAAAAATGAAACCTCATGAAGGAAGATAGAAGATGTTAAGGAAATAAGCAATTAAAGAGAAAGAAGAAAATCCCAAGAAAATGATGTCATAATCCTTCGAGGCCAGTATTGGATTCCAAGGCCAGTCGCTAGGAAGCAAGGTATTTTAGCAAGGCACCTTAATGCGTATGGATTTGGGTATAAAAATCATATAAAAACTAAGCATATTCCCAATCAAGTTTACATTAAAACGTTAAACCCAAATTACAAATATGAGCAAGCATACTCATCATTAATATAACATAGGGTTCAAACGAGTATTGATACTCAATGAACAAGTATGCATTAATCACTTCTCTTTCATTGTTTAACCAACTCAATAAAGTGAAAACGAATTAAAAAAAGAAAAGAAAATAAATTAAATTAAAATATATACATGTCAAGGATGGAGAATTATGTAACTCAAACCATTGTTTAGACAACTATGATCTTAAAGTATCCAACCCTTATCATAACTAATTATTCTCTTGGTATCATGAAGGATTAAAGTAGACTCACTTCTTTCCCAATCCATGAAATCACTACCTTCTAAACAAATTAGCATCACATACTCTGTCTCAACTAATTCACCCAAAAGATGCATTAAACACAATCCTTGATTAAATTTCCATACTCTGGCAAACTTAAAACATGAAATTAACCAATGAATCCATACTCTAGCAGACATCAATTAACCTTTAATTATATTGTTCTTTGCAATTAACCCCTTTCCCAAGCAAGTTAATGGAAAGAAACAACCAAATAGTCTCGCGATTAGCCAAAGTAATTAAATACCAAGAATAACAATCAATTAATCAAAAGATTAAACAACTCTAAAAATCATGAATATCTAAAACAATGTCGAATCACAATAAAATAATTAATATACCATTGTTCAAGAAAAAGAAAAAAAAGTAAAAGAAAGCACTCATAGACAAGCCTCATTCTTCTTCCTTTGAAGACCTTCTTGCACAACTCTCCTTGAATTGAAGAATTCCTCCTTTGATTGAATGATTTTCTATGATAATCAATGAATTCTCCCATTTTTCCTTGTGTTTTCCCTCAATTTATAGGCTTGGGAAGTGCCTAAACTCGTTGGTGTAAAGTTCTGGGCCGAGTAGAAGTAAGAAAGTACAAAACTCTACAGATTACTAAAAACCACGTAGAAAAATAAAAGCTCCGCCTTTTCTTCAGAGCACAGTCAATGCCACCTTAGCTCTCGGAGCCGGCGCCGGTTGTGTTCTGATTCTCTACTCATTCGTCGATTTTTCGAATTCCGCACAATGTATTCCAGAATGCAGTCGGCGCCGCCTTGGCTACTGGAGCTGGCACCGGTTCCACTCTGTTTCACCAATTTTTTGTTATCTCGAAGTTTATGTTAATAGTGTATGGCTGGCGCTAGTTCCAGTGCCCTAGCCGACGCCGCCTCTATTCTGTTTTGTGACATTTTTACTTCGTTTTACCCTAAAAATCTGTAATAATGAACAAAATACCTTTTCAAGGGTAAAATCTCAAATATGAAGGAATATGACTAGTTATTGAATAAAATGTATCACAAAAGAACCTCAAATAATTAGGAAGAGTATGACTAATTTAGCCCCTATCATATTCTCCCACACTTATCTCTTTACTTGTCATCAAGCAAAGTATAAAAAACAAGTAGGAAAACACAAGGTTTCATCAAATCACTCAATCAATTTCAAAAAAATATCTCTAATTCTTTCTTCATTCAAGAGCATAAAACACATGCTAGCTACTACATGTTTCACAACAAATGCAAGACTTGTGTAAGTGATAAATAACTTAGTAGAACCATCTTAAGACTTAACAATATTCTCAAACCATTGGAAAGAATTTAGTTCAAAAATAATATGCATTCCATAGGCTTACTTTTCATAAACTCTCTCCACTAATCCGAGACATATCATGATTCTACTTAGGTCAAGCAGGACTTTCAAGCTTGTAATGTAAGGCTAAAGGCTTGTAATGTAGCTTATCAAATGAAGGATATAGGAGAATCAAAAATCAAAGAAGCTGAGAGTTCTCAAAAAAAAAAAAAAAAAGGATAAACAAAATGAATCAATAATTTCCAAACTCTTCTTGCTCTCCTATTCCAGAAATCAATCAAACCATAACCTTATTCAGTAATTACAACACAACTCAAGCAAATCCTACATTTTTTTTTCCTCTTCGTCTTCTCATTATTTTACTCTCTTCATCAACTCTTTCCTATTTTTCACAAGATCACTCATTTTTTCCAATAATGGTGTCAAAGCCTTAACTTTTACAACTCAATCACCATTCCTCTTGTGATCTTTCTTCTCTCTTTTTCCTTTCAATTTTCTTTTCTTTCACCCCTCTTTTGTTTTTATTGCTACTATGCTTTTCTTTCTCACTTTTTTTCTCTTTCCATTCTTTCTAATAGCTTTCTGTTTTTCTTTTCTTGTTTTCAATTCCTCTTTTCTCTTTCTTTTCTTTTTCTTACTCACCACAACTATATAACTGAAAGTAACAAGTCATGATCTTTTTCAAGTATTCTTTCTCAACATGCTCCTACATATACTTTTATCCATCAAGAGCATAAAGATTTGAAAAATTATTCAAACTCTCAAAAACAAGCAATGGACAAAGTATGATAATGGGTTTTAAAGAAAGAAATCAACAATTTAGGCTCAAAATAAGCACTAGGGATAATATAACAATAGGTAGGCTTGAAAAGCTCAAACTATCCAAAGAATGCCTATTACTGTCATCCCTAAGTTAAATCATAACTGTCTTTCATACTTCGCCTTGAGAGATATTCAAGTAAGTTCTAGAATGATCCATGAATTTTAGTAGAAAAATAAGTTTAAGAACAATGCAAAGCATTTGATCAAGACCTACTTCGTCCAAGTGAGTGCAAAAAGTCATGCATAAGCCATAAATGATGTAGAACATATGCTCTATAATCTATCATAAAGACATGCACTAAAAATATAGCTTGAAATCGCAAAGAAAGTCTGAAAAATTCTAAAAAATTTTCGCTTAAAATGTTTGCTCCCAAGAAGGCTAAAGTATATGTATAGAAGGCTTGTCAATCAAATCACTCCCCCACACTTAAACTGGACATTGTTCTCAATGGCGAAATAAATATAACAAAGAATAAACCACGCCATGGGACCAGAAATATAAAGGAGAAGAAATAAGAAAAATAAACTTCCATTCATTGTGCAATGTGATGTACAATAGCTGAATTCTTGAAGAACGAGACATTGTCAAAGTACCTAAAAAGAAAAATACAAAAGAGCACACCAAATCATAAAACTAGAAGAGAAAATAAATCAAAACAAAAGAGAAAATAGTATACAACCCGGAGCGAAAACGAGAGAACCCATGAAGTATCATGTCACAGTATCCAAGATCATGTCCACTTGATCCGTGTTGCGAAGAAGGTCACCAATATAGCGTTTCACTCGACTTCCATTTACTTTGAAAGTGCCCTTAATGGGGTGAATAGTTTCGATGGTGCCAAATGGGAATATTTTATTCACAATGTATGGTCCAGACCACCTTAATTTCAATTTACCTGAAAAAAGTCATAGGCGAGAATTGAATAACAATACTTGATCACCTTTCGCAAATTCGTGTTGTCGAGTGATATGCTTGTCGTACCATTTTTTGACGTTCTCTTTATACTGAATTGACGTATCATAAGCATCTTTTTGCAATTCCTCCAAAGTTGTGAGTTGAAGTAACCTGGACATCCCTGCTATCTCAAGATCAAGATTAACAAGCTTTATCGCCCAATAAGCCTTGTGTTCAATTTCAACAGGTAGATGACATGATTTACCATAAACTAATTGAAACAGAGTTGTGCCAATTGGTGTCTTAAAAGCTGTCCGATAAGCCCAGAGAGTGCCATCCAATTTTAGACTCCAATCCTTCCTAGTGTGGTTAATAGTTTTTTTTCCAAGATTCGTTTTAGTCCCCTATTAACCACTTCAACTTGACCACTCGTTTGGGGATGATAGGGGGTGGCAAACCTATGGTTCACTCCTAAATTTTTTAGAACTTTTTCCATTTGTGCATTACAAAAATGAGTCCCCCTATCACTAATAAGTACCTTAGGTGCACCAAAACGGGTGAAAAGTTTTTTCAGGAATTTTACCACAACCCTTGCATCATTAGTGGGTAAAGCTTGGGTTTCTACCCATTTAGAAACATAATATATATTTATTCCCCAAAGAACTAGGAAAAGGTCCCATGAAGTCTATTCCCCAACAGTTAAATACTTCACAAGCTTGAAAATTTTGTCATGGCATCTCATTAGATTTAGAGAGGTTACCTGTAAGTTGACACCTATCACAACTTTGGACAAACTTGTGGGCATCTTTAAACAATATGGGCCAATAGAATCCAGCATCGAGCACCTTTCTTGCAGTGTTGTTGGCTTGATAGTAGCCTTCAGCAAGTCCTTCATGACAATGTCTTAGAATATCTTCTCCTTCACTAGAGTCCACACATCTACGAATGGTTTGGTCTGCACAACACTTAAACAAATATGGGTCTTCCCAAAAGTAATGCCGTACTTGAGTGGAATTTCTTCTTTTGTTGCATTGTAAGATCTTTTGGAGTAATTCCTGCAACCATGTAGTTAGTAAAGTCGGCGAACCATAGGGAGTATGGAATCTCACCTTCTATGAGCAAGAGTTGCTCATCTGAAAAAGTGTCATCGATGTCCCTTTCTATCAAGGATTCCAAATTTGGATTATTCAATCTTGACAAGTGATCTACAGCTAAGTTTTCTGCACCCTTTTTGTCCCGAATCTCCAAATCAAATTCCTACAATAGTAGAACCCATTCTATCAATCTTTGTTTGGAATCATGTTTGGTTAGTAGGTACTTTAGGGCTGAATGGTCCGTATAAACAATGACTTTGGACAAAATAAGATAAGAAAGGAATTTATCAAAGGCAAACATTATGGCAAGCAATTCTTTCTCCGTTGTTGTGTAGTTTTCCTGTGCATCCGTTAAAGTCTTGCTTGCATAGTATATAGGTTGGAAGTGCTTATTCCGCCTTTGTCCTAATACTGCACCAAGTGCAAAATCACTTGCATCACACATTAGCTCAAAAGGAAGAGACCAATCAGAAGCAATTAGAATGGATGAATTAATCAACTTCTCTTTAAGTATGGTAAAAGCGTTGTGACATTGCTCATCAAAATTAAACACAACATATTTCTCAAGTAAAGAGGTAAGAGGTTTTAAGATTTTTGAGAGTCTAAGATGAACCTCCTGTAAAAACTTGCATGACCAAGAAAGCTCCTTATAGCTTTTACCGAAGTAGGAGGAGGCAACTTTTCAATTACTTCAATTTTGGCCCTATCGATTTCTATACCTTTACTTGAAATCTTATGTCCCAACACAATACCTTCTTGCACCATAAAGTGACATTTTTCCCAATTAAGTATGAGGTTAGTCTCTTCACATCTTGCAAGTACCTTTTCAAGATTAGATAAGCACAAGTCAAATGAATCATCAAAAATTGAGAAATCATCCATAAATAACTCCATGATATCCTACATAAGTCCTTCAAATATAGCTATCATGCACCATTGCCTGGGACCATTGCAAAGACCAAATGACATCCGACGATATGCAAAAGTACCATATGGACACGTAAAAGTGGTTTTTTCTTGGTCCTCCGGAGCTATGGGAATTCGCAGGTAGCCAGAAAATTCGTCCAAGAAATAATAATACTCATGTCCGGCTAACCTTTCCAACATTTGGTCAATAAAAGGGAAAGGAAAGTGATCTTTTCTAGTGGCTTTGTTCAAAATCCTATAATCAATGCAAAACCTCCAAACCATGACCAATCTCATAGGGACTAGCTCATTTTTATCGTTGGGACTCACCGTCATTCCTCCCTTCTTTGGTTCCACTTGAGTAGGACTCACCCAAATACTATCAGAAATAGGGTAAATGATGCCTGAATCTAAAAGTTTAACCACCTCACATTTTACCACTTCACTCATATGTGGGTTCAACCTACGTTGGGGTTGCACTATGGGTTTTGCACCTTCTTCTATTAAAATCTTGTGAGTGCAAAAGGATGGACTAATTCCCTTTATATTAATGATTTTTCAGGTTATAACTCCCTTATATTTTCCCAACATACTTACCAATTTGGTCTTTTGTTCTGAATTGAGATCTTTGGCAATGATCACCAGCAATTTATGTCCTTTAAACATGAACACATATTCCAAATGCCTGGGCAGGTCTTTTAAGCCCAATTCGAGAGGATCTTCTATGGATGATTTCATTCTCCCTAAACTATTTTTCTCAATTTCCAACTTATTAATCCCATCCTCGTTGGGGACTTCTTCCGGATATGCCATTGATGTTTCCATCAACTCTTCCTCAATGGATTCCTGCATCAACTCAAAAATAGGTTCGTCAAGAATATCAACTCTTAAACAGGAATCATCAAAAGACAAAGGGTGTTGCATGCTCTTGTGGATTTAAATGACTACTTCTTCATCCCTAACCCTAAGTGTCAATATCCATCCATGAACATCAATTAATACTTTTGCTATAGCTAAGAAGGGCCTACCTAGGATTAAAGGAACTTTGGAATCTTCATCCATGTCAAGAATAACAAAATCCACTGGAAATATGAATTTAACAACTTTTACCAACACATCTTCTATTATGCCCCTAGGATATTTGATAGATCTATTCGCGAGTTGAATACTCATCCTAGAGGGTTGTGGTTCTCCTAAGCCTAACCTTTTAAATATTTTATATGGCAATAAATTAATGCTAGTACCTAAGTTAGCTAATACATTACAGACATGAAAAGTGCCAATTAAACATGGGATAGAGAAACTCCCTAGATCTTTTACTTTATGTGGCAAATTCGAGCTGTCTTGCAAGATGGCTGAGCATTTTTCGTTGAGGACTACTGTGGACAATTCTTCCAATCGCTTTTTATTGACGAGCATGCTTTTGAGGAATTTGACATATTTGGGCATATGAATTAAAGCTTCTCTGAGTGGGATGTTTATGTGCAGTTATTTAAATACCTCAAGGAATTTGTCAATTTGAGCATTTTTTCGAGCCTTATGTAGATGGGTAGGATACGGTATGTTAGGCTGAAACGTAGATTTTTCAGGAGATGGACAGGTGATAGCCGGCGTCGGTTCCAGTGCTTTAGTCGGCACCGGTTCAGTTTTGTGTTGCTTGGTCTCGGGTTTACCAGATAGCCGGCGCCGGTTCTCTTCTTCCAGCCGGCGTCGGTTGTCATCTGGAATGTCTGGTAATTCTTTTCCACTTCGCAATGTGATAGCAATTGTTTCCTCACTAGTTATTAGGGTTAGTTCGTGGGATTTTATCACCATATCCGTTAAAAATTAAATTTGTCGCGCCATGTTGCAGATCATTGCTTCGAATTTCTCAAGTGTGAAATCGATATCCTGGAAATGCCTCGTGACATGAACAGCAAATTTCCCAATTAGGGTTTCGAGTTCTGCTGATTCTGGTGCTGTGAGTGTCATCTTAGGAGGGTAATGGAGGTACTGCCCCTCATTAGACTTCCTCGGATTCCAATTTGCGATTTCTCCTAAACATAGAAGCGAGTTAGATACGGAATGCATGATTACAACAAAAGGAAGAGCTTACAAAGTTAGTCAAGAGGACATAGTCAAAGTTAGTAGGTTAGGTTACAAGGGTATATACAAATACACAAAATACAAAAGATAGCACCTTTTGCGAAAAGAACAATTGTAAATAATATACATATTTATGTATTTACATATTTACATGGTTAAATCAACAAAATCCAAGCTTTTATGATATTGTTCCTCAGCAACGGCGCCAAGAACTTGATGCGTATGGATTTGGGTATAAAAATCATATAAAAACTAAGCACATTCCCAATCAAGTTTACATTAAAATGTTAAACCCAAATTACACATATGAGCAAGTTTACTCATCATTAACATAGCATAGGGTTCAAACGAGTGTCGATCCTCAAGGAACAAGTATGCATTAATCATTTTTCTTTCATTTTTTAACTGACTCAATAAAGTGAAAACAAAATAAAAAATAAAATAAAATATATATATGTCAATGATGGAGAATTATGTAACTCAAATCATTATTTAGACAACTATGATCTTAAAGTATCCAACCCTTATCATAACTAATTATTCTCTTGGTATCATAAAGGATTAAAGTAGACTCACTTCTTTTTCAATCCATGAAATCACTATCTTCTAGACAAATTAGCATCACATACTCTGTCTCAACTAATTCACCCAAAAGATGCATTAAACATAATCCTTGACTAAATTTCCATACTCTGGCAAACTTAAAACATGAAATTAACCAATGCATCCATACTCTGGTAGACGTCAATTAACCTTTAATTACCTTATTCTTAGCAATTAACCCATTTCTCAAGCAAGTTAAGAGACAACAAATATGAAACTACTGAATTAAAACACCATCAACCCCTTTTCCCAAGCAAGTTAATGGAAAGAAACAACTAAATAGTCTCGTGATTAGCCCAAGTAATTAAATACCAAGAATAACAATCAATTAATCAAAACATCAAACAACTCTAAAAACCATGAATATCTAAAATAATGTCGAATCATAATAAAACAATTAACATATAATTGTTCAAGAAAAAGAAAACAAAGTAAAAGAAAGCACTCATAGACAAGCCTTCTTCTTCTTCCTTTGAAGACCTTCTTGCACAACCCTCCTTGAATTGAAGAATTTCTCCTTTGATTGAGTGATTTTCTATGATAATCATTGAATTCTCCCCATTTCCCTTGCGTTTTCCATCTATTTATAAGCTTGGGAAGTACCTAAACTCGTTGGTGTAATGTTCTGGGCCGAGTAGAAGTATAAAAGTATTTAAAACTCCACAGATTACCACAAACCATGTAAAAAAATCAAAGCTCCGCCTTTTCCTCATAGCACAGCCGGCACTGCCTTGGTTCTCGGAGCTGGTGCCGGTTGTGTTCTGGTTCTCTACTGGTTCACCGATTTTTCAAATTCCACACAATGTATTCTAGAATGCAAGTAGCACCACCTTGGCTACTAGAGCCGGTGCCAGTTCCACTCTGTTTTGCTCTGTTTCACCAATTTTTTGTTATCTTGAAGTTTGTGTCAACAGTGCATGGCCGGCGCTGGTTCCAGTGCCCTAGCCAGCCCCGCCTCTATTCTGTTCTGCAATGTTTTTGCTTCGTTTTACGCTAAAAATCTATAATAATGAACAAAATACCTTTTCAAGGGTAAAATCTCATATATGAAGGAATATGACTAGTTATTGAATAAAATGTATCACAAAAGAACCTCAAATAACTAGAAAAAGTATGACTAATTTAGCCCTTATCACACCTCGAAGTAAGAATACAATCCATCTAGATACGGCTAAGATGTATGGTGACTTAAAATGCCATTATTAGTAGATGGACTTGGCATCTCTCAATTTGTAGCTTAATACTTCACATGTCAACAAGTAAAAAATGAATAGTAATGATCTAGAGGGTTATTACAACTGTTACCTATACTATTGTAGAAGTGGGATGAAATTTCCATGGATTTCGTAACGAGATTACCCTGATACTAGGATTAAGACATACCATTTGTGCTGTAGTGGATTGATTAACCAAAATTGACCATTTTCTCCCTATCAATTAACTGGACTCTTTGGAGGAAACCAAGCAAGATATATACGTAGGGAGCAATTAGATTGTATGAAGTACCCTTCACTAGTATATCTGACCATGATTCAATATTTACTTTCACAATTTGGAGTAAGCTCCAACAACTGTCTGGGATAACATTGAAATTTTGCACTGAATTATACATGAAAACAGATGAACAATTGGAACAAGTGATTAGAATACTACAAAATATGTTGTGGGCATGTACCTTAGATTTGGAACCAAATGGATTGATAATTTGGCATATAAGAAGTTTGCATACAATAATAGGTATCAGGTAACAAAGCAAACAACCCTATTCGAAGCTTCATATGGAAGAAAGTGCCAAATACCTCTATATTGGGAAGAAATTAATACCTCGGTACATTAGACCTTTTCCAATTGTGGAATTGATTGGAAGTGTAGTATATCAATTAGAATTTTCTACAAAACTACAAGAAAATTAGAATTTCAAGGACAAAATTCCTTAAAGAATGGGAGATTGTAACATCCCTCTTTTGTACACTAACTGGTGACTGTTTAATATAGAATGAGTATTTATATGAAGGCTCAGAACAAGAAATGATCGGTCTAATGAATTGAATGTTTTGGTGCGATAAAAATATTTAGGAGCATTATTGAAAATTTGAAATTATGGGGACCTAAATGATAATTTGAATTAGTTCTACCCGTACCCTAAATCTTCATATTGCGACTAGTTTTAGTAGAGGAAGAGTTTGGGGGTACGATCAGAACAAAATTTGAACAGTGTAATGAGACGAACGTTTTGTATAACCCGAGCTTCAGGGGCATTATCTTCATTTTAACCGTGATCAGAATTTTGACCGTAAATTGGGAAGAATTGAGAACTTTAACTTTCACTATTGAATTCAGTACAATTTATAGATTCTATAGGTAGAATAAAATATTTTTCCGATACGGGCCGAAATTATAGTTATTTTCTGAAGAAATTCAAAATTGCGATCGAAATTGAGACAAGTGGCGTGACATGCTTTGTGGATAAAATAAGTGTTAAAATATCATTGGAAGATTGAAATATTTGTGGGATTATTTAATTTCAAAAGCTTATCAAATAAGTTTAAGAAATAAATAAGAATAATGGTGGAAAAATGAAAATTCGACATGTGGAATGGATAGCAAACAATAGCCCACAACCCCATTAATGAGCATTTGATCTTTGGTCACAAGAATGGTGGTAAGAAGGCTGTAATAAATCCTAAAGAGGAGGAGAAAGAAGAGAGGAAAGAAAGAAAAGAAAAGGAAAGAAAAGCTAGAGACAATAGGGAGAAAAGGGGGGGGGAGATAGAGCATTTCTTGAGAGAAAAAAAAAACTTGGGGGAAATCAAGCTTGGAGAATCACAAAAATAAGGTAAAAAGCTATACTTCATGAATTAAAGTTGTAGATTTCATTGTAAGGATTATTATGGTATGAATATTGTTGGGAAAATATAGAAGTTGTGATTTTGTCTAGCATGATTTCTATGTTTGGTGAAGATTGGTGTGTGCATATGTGTGCCGGTTTGTTTGAGGATTTATGTGCTATATTTTATATGGTATTTGAAGATGTTTTGATGGTGGTTTAGGTGGTTGTTCATGGCTGTAAAAGGAGAAGATAGAATTGAAATGAAATGGATTAAATAGTTGAAAGAAAATGAATTATTGTTGTTGTTGTTTATAATTATTGATTTTGGTTTGAGAAAGGATTGATTTGCTGAGTATTTTATCTCCAAAAATCAGAGAATTAAGAGCTCTTATTTTGGAATTTAAGATGGTTTAAGCATTATATAGTTGTTAAAATTAAAGTAGAATAGATGGTGTGAAGAAAGGAAACAAAAACAGAAATTCTGTTTTGAAGAATTTTCGAGCAGCATTGAAAAACGAGTAAACTATACAAATTGGTTTGTTGTTCTGGAACCCCATGACCTGGAACTTGTAGCTAAATGTCTTAAGATTATTTTGGGACCAATTTTGCAAGATTTAGAGTTGTGAATAAAGCATTATGTTGAAAATACCACAAGCTGCCAAAACTATGACGGGACTGGAAAGTGGAGATATTTTAAGCAAAACTGAATGAAATGAGAATGGAAATCAGTGATTCATTAATTGGAAATCATTAAGAAATGTATTGAGGACATTTTGGAACAAATTTGACATCATTTGGGAATGTGTATTGAATGTTATGAGCAAAACAAGATGATGTGCCAAAGCTGGAAATTGCAGAATTTTCATTAAAGAACAAATAAATTCATGAAGTGATTTTAGTTATGTTAATGGATGAGTGAGAAGTAAATGGGAAAATTATGCCATGATGAGTTAGATATGAGCATGTCTATTTGGATCTTAGATCCAACTGATTTGAATGGTTCTGATTATGCCATGTTTTGGGTCATATTGTGACTGTGAATTGTTATATGGTTTTAGATAAAGGATTTAATTGAGGTGAAAGATCAAGGTGGCTAATTTACCATATCTATCTAAACTGACAAAGTAAGTCCATGCATAAATTATTTTTCGTGTATAAAGCTCTTGTTTGCAAGTTGCTTATATTTTGACAATGTGTTAAGTATGATTACTTGGGTTACAAGCCTAGACTATTTGCCATATAATTTTAACAAACGAGATTTTTATCAATGACTTCTTTTACACGTCAAACCGTTTTCATTTAAGCTCAAATGCATTTATTAAATGTTTTAAAACTCACTTATGGGAAAATTCTTGCAAAGCCAAGGTATTTAGAAATGATGATTTGAATACATTCTTAATTGATTATATAACGTTGAGTATTCAATAAGGGTAGGCTACTGATGCTAGTCTCTGTCACTTATGGTAGGTGGCCACCTTTGGAAGATGAACCCTAGCTGAGAAAGCATTAGTATTAGTAGGTTGAGTCGTTCAAGCTAGCACTAGTCTGAAATGACTATTATATCGAAGTGGACAACCGGTGAGTATTGGATGGGAGATGGAGTATCTCATCCAGTAGGCTATACACCTATCATCTATCAACATGCACAAAGTTTGGCATCCTAAGCGTTCTTTTGTCATGGTGCACAAATTGTGGTGCCATGACCATTTTTCTTGAGTAGTTATTTATTTATGTTTTGTGCAATGTGTGACAATGGAAAACACCACTCTTTACTTTGAGTAATTGAATTGAGACTTGCAAATGCTTTTCTTATTTATCAATTGTGCATACATGAAACCACTTTGAATTGTACAAGAGCACACACAAAGGGCTTCCTGAGATATAAATCCCACACTTTTTGTATCATATTTTTAGGAGTTAATAGCTTTGAGCTGTTTTGACATCCCTAAAGATTGAAGATTCTCTTTATTATCTATTTATAATTCTTTTGAGAACTGTTGGTTATTTGATGTAGAACTTCTATAAGTTTTGAGATAATTGTAAAAAGTATTTGATTTCTTTTCTTTATTTTTTGAATTTCTTTCTTTACCTCGCTGTAAAGACCTCTGGTCTATTGGGCGGAGCGACATCCCAGCCCTTTTAGGGTACGTCTGTTGTGGGGTGTTACATAGAGTATAGAGATATTGAATAAGGAATGAGTTTCATGCATCTTTTTGATTGTTTTAGTGAGATTGGGAAATCTACTAAGTTGGCTAGAAAGATAGTAAGTCCATGACTTAGGAAAGAATTGGATTCTATTTTATTCTTTCATGATGCTAAGATAATGATTAGTTGTGATAAGTACTGGTAATTCATTATCATGTCTTCAAGAATTTATATTTAAGTGCATGTTTTTCTCACCTAGAATTGTATATATTTTTGCCTTTATTCTTATTTTTTATTTCATCACTTTAACCGGTAGGTTAAATAATGTATCAAAAGAAACTAATAGTAGTTCTTTTTTGCAGATCAATACTCTTTATTTCCCTATACTATACTGAAAAATCTTAGAGGGGGGGATGAATAAGATTTTTGACAAACTAAAATTTTCAAGTAGTCTATTATACAGAATATTAATGATCTTCAAGTTTCTTAGACCAACTTCATGGCAACAGAGAAAGCTATCGAAGGAAACTTTGAGAAATATCCAGATTCAAACTAAGGTAAGAAATACAATGCAGTTAATGTTGTGTGCAGAGAAATGAGATATAAAATGTATAGTGGTTCGATCTACCAAGATCTACATACACTACCTTAAGCTCACACTTACAGATTTTCAACTAAATTTCATTTACCCAACTTAATGGAATTAATCTACACCAAATACAAGAGAGGATCACCACACTTGGTTTTTCAAAATCTCTCAATCAACCACTCAAATCAAGGTTCACCCCAGATAGATTTTACACTATAACCTTGTTATACAAAAGAGATTGAATATCTATGGAACAGTACAAGCTCACTTGTTTGAGCAGATGTGCATCAAGGAAAAAGCACAAACACTTTTATCTTTTTCACACAATTTGAAATCATTTTGAAGCACTTTGATAAAGGAGATTTTTGTTTTCTATAGAACAAGAGTGTTTTTTAGAAGGATACCATAAAAATCTTATGTCAAATCAAGTTTAGAGGCTTTATATAGAGCCATAAAGTGAAGTACCAACGGCTATAGAACGGCTATAATTTTTCTGTTAAATTTACCCGTATTTTGCACTCATATTTCAGGTGATGATGCATCCAAAATGTATGTCCAAAATAGCACTTTTTCAGGCAGAAACAATTTGATACAGTTTATAGGATTTTGGACGAATCTTTTGGATGCAGAATCATCCAAACTACTTAATCCAAAATTTTGAGATTTAAAACTTGAATTCTTTATTCTTTGTGTGCTTCAAGGTAGAAATCAATTAAATTATATGTTAAAGAGACATAGGAATTAACAAGAAATGCCTTAATAACAATTTCTAGTCTAAAGTTCTTCCATAAGAATTTCTTGGTGTGCAATCTTTTAAGCTTGAACTTCTTCTTGATTACCCATTTTTGAAGTCCATTGCTCAAGAATTGCTTAATCAATCTTATTTGAATACCTTAGAAGAACTGAGGTCAAACATGTCCTATCATATATAGATCACACAAGTTAGTCTACATCAATGTTTGTAATAAGTTAAAACATAGGAGAAAGCCTTTAGGGCTAACATTCTCTCCCTTTTTTAGTGATGACAAATCTTGATAGGATTGAAAAATAAAGAACTGTTTAAACATATTAGACTCAGAGAAATAAGAATATTTTTTCATTGAAATACAAGGGTGGCTTGTTGGGCAAACCCAAAGTTATTCTTGAGAAATCTGGATACCGGTCCATTAGCAAAGCTTCCAACGAGCTTTCTCGAATCAATAGTGGGGGCTATTGGTTTGAGTAAAATAGTGGAGTAAAAATGCATTTAATTAAAGTCCTAATTATTTGTATTTCATGTGCATATACAGTAGCTAATCCTCTATATCTTTACATCTAGGACACTTGCATCATGTCAACCTACGTAGTATCTTGGAAACCAATAAGTTAAACGAATCAAATTACAACGATTGGTATAGAAATTTGAGAATCGTTCTCAAATCGATAAAGTTGCTCTACGTGCTAAATGCTCCTATTCCGCCGCCACCATCTTAAGATGCTCATGATGATGAGCATGCTATCCACAAAAGTCACAAGGAGGATAGTGATATGGCATCATGTATTATGCTGGCATCTATGACTCCCGAGCTACAAAAATAGCATGAGCATATGGATGCTCAATCGATTATACTACATCTTCGAGAGCTATTTGATGCCCAAGCCAGAACTAAGAGATATGAGATCTCGAAGCAACTATTCTGTTGCAAAATGGCAGAGGGTTCTTCTGTGGCCATTCATGGGCTGAAGATGTTGGGCTTGATAGAGAATCATGGATCACTCGGGTTCGCGATAGACCATAACTTAAGTATTAACTTAATTCTACAATCTTTGCCTAATAGTTTCTCACAATTTGTAATAAACCATTAGATGAATAAGATTGAGTCCACCATTTCTGAGTTGATCAATCTTCTCAAAACTGCAGAGTCTTCCATGAAGAAGGATTCCAATGCAATTTTAATGGTAGAATCTTCTTCTACTAAGAAGAAAGTTCAAAAGAAGAAAAAGGCTTACATGAAGCCTAAAGGTGGTGTGAAGAAGAAGGATGCTGCCACCAAGAGCCTATGCCATCATTGTGGTAAGATGGGCCCTGGAGGCACAACTGCAAAACCTATTTGGAGACTGTTTAGGACAAGAAGTAGAAGGAGAAGCTTGCAATCACTTCTACTTCTACTCCAGGCATTTTTATGATTAAGATTAATACTGCCTTTAGAAATGAGATATGGGTATTAGATACCGGATGTGGATCTCATTTGTGCAAAACTTGCAGGGACTAAAGGGCAGTAAAAGGCTAGAGAAAGGCGACGTGGACCTACGTACTGCAAATGGGGCAAAGATTGCTGCACTTACTGTGGGGACATACGAGCTGAACCTGCCTTCAAGATTAGTTCTAGAATTGCAAAACTATTATTATGTACCAGTTTTAATGAAAAAAATTATCTCAGTTGCGTGTTTAGACTTAAATGGATTTCTTTTGATATTTAAGAATAAATGTTAGTCTTTTTCATTAAATAATATTCATTATGGTTCAGTAACTCTGGTTAATGGTTTATATGTTCTAGACTTGAATAATCCAATTTTTAATATAAACAATAAGAAACCTAAAATAGATAACTTTAACACCTCTTACATATGGTATTGTTGTTTCGGCCATGTAAACGAAAATCATATTTCTAAGTTACACAAGCTTGGTGACTTAGGGTCATTTGATTATGAATCATATAGTACATGCGAGTCTTGTTTACTAGGTAAAATGGATAAAACTCATTTTCCAGGAAAAAGAGAATGGTCCAAGGAGTTATTAGAACTCATACATTCTAATGTATGTGGCCCAATGTCAATACAAGCAAAATGAGGTTATAACTATTTTATAATCTTTATCGATAATTTCTCACAATACGGGTATTTGTATTTAATGAAATACAAATCTGAGGCCTTTGATAAGTTCAAAGACTTCAAGAATGAAATAGAGAAACAACTTTGTAAAAGTATTAAGACTCTAAGATCTGATCGAGGAGGAGAATACTTGAGCTAAGAGTTTCTAAGTTATCTTAGAGATAATGGGATATTATCTCAATAGACTCCACCACATACACCTCAACATAACAGTGTATTTGAGAGAAGGAATCGAATCCTTCTGGACATGGTACGGACTATGATGGCTTCTGCAGACCTACTAAAATCGTTTTGGGGGTATACACTAGAGACTTTTGTTTATATACTAAACAAAGTTCCAACAAAATCGGTTGATTCTACCCCATTTGAGATGTTCTTTGGTAAGAAACCAAAGTTATCTTACTTTGAGTATGGGGCTATCCTACCTTTGTTAAAAGGCCACAGTCAGACAAACTTGATAGTAAGTTTAACAAGTTTTTGTTTGTGGGATATCCAAAAGAATCTTTTGGATATTACTTCTACCTACCCTCTGAATATAAAGTGTTTATTTCCAAGCTTGCCGTCTTCTTAGAGAAGGATCACATACTCAAAGAGGATAGTGGGAGTAAAATTGAACTTAGTGAAGTTCAAGAAAATCAAACAAACAAGGATCAACCGTCTGATCCCATATCTATTGAGAGAATAGATGAACTTTCTACTACACAAGAACCTCATAGATCTAGTAGGATACGTGTGGCACCTGAGAGATATGGATTTCTCATTAGTGACCACATTGACGTAGTGCTCATAAATGAAGATGAGCCTACTACCTATAAGGATGTTATGAGCAATTCAGAATTTGGCAAATAGCTTGAGGCGATAAAGTCAGAGATGGATTCCATATACGACAACCAAGTATGGACATTAGTTGATCCACCCAAAGGAATTAAACCTATTGGGTGCAAATGAGTTTTCAAGAAGAAAACGGACATGGATGGTAACATAATTACCTATACAATATGACTAGTGGCAAAGGATTATTGTCAACAACATGGTATTGACTATATTGAAACCTTCTCGCCAGTAGCCATGTTAAAATCCATCAAGATACTCCTAGCCATTGCTACTCATTGTGATTATGAGATTTGGAAAATCAATGTGAAAACAGCTTTCCTAAATGGAAATCTGACTGAGGAAGTGTATATGACACAACCTGAGGGTTTCATATCCAATGATAGCACAAAGGTGTACAAGCTGCAAAGGTCCATTTATGGACTTAAGCAAGTTTCTAAGAGTTGGAACATCCATTTTGATGAAACAATGGATGAGCCTTATGTATACAAGAAAGTCAGTGAGAACGCAATCGTTTTCTTATTGCTTTATGTAGATGATATATTTCTAATAGGAAACGATATACCTGTCTTGCAAATGGTTAAAGTTTGATTGTCCAAACAATTCTCCATAAAAGACCTTGGAGAAGCAACCTATATTCTTGGAATAAGGATCTATAGAGATAGATCCAAAAGGTTGCTAGGTCTTTCACAATCTACATACATAGATAAAGCACTAAAAAGGTTTAGCATGGATCGATTCAAAAAGATATTCTTACCCATGTCACATGGTGTAAGCCTTTCAAAGTCAATGTCTCCCAAGACACAAGTTGAAAGGGATCATATGAGTATGATTCAATATACTTTGGCTGTTGGATCTATCATGCATGCTATGATATGTACAAGGCCCGATATATCTTGTGCTCACAGCTTGACGAGCAGATACCAATTTGACCCTGGTAAGGGTTATTGGGCGGGTGTAAAAAACATCCTTAAGTACTTACAAAGGACTAAGGATGTGTTCTTAGAATATGGAGAAGGTGATTTGAAAATAAATGGGTATACTAATGGCTGATGGGGTCTGAATTAGTCATATTTTTATTAGTTATTTGAGGGTCTTTTGTGATACATTCTATTGAATAACTAGACATATTTCTTCATATTTGAGATTTTACCATTCAAAAGGTATTTTGTGCATTATTTCAGATTTTAGGGGTAAAACAAAGCAAAAACATTGCAAAACAGAACAAAGGCAGTGCCGACTAAGACAATAGAACCGGTGCCCGCCATGTGCTACTTGCACGCACTTCGAAGTAATAAAAAATTGTTGAAACCGGACCGAAACAGAACAAAACCAGCCCTGGCTCTAGCAACCAAGGTGGTGTCGGTTGTACTCTGGACAACATTGCGTAGAAATCAAGAAATAATCGGTGAATGATTGAAGAAACATAACACAACTGGCGCTCGCTCCAACAGCCAAGGTGGTGCCGACTGTTCCCTGAAGATAAGGCGGAACCTTGATTTTTGCACGCAGTTTTTGGTAATTTGCAGACTTTTAGTATCTTCCTACTTCTACTCGGCCAAGAACCTTACACCAATGAGTTTAGGCACTTCCTAAGCTTATAAATAGAGGGAAAACACAGAGAAAATAGGGGAATTCATAGATCATTATAGAAAATCATTCAAACCAAATGAAGAATTCTTCAATTCAATGAGGGTTGTGCAATAAGGTCTACAAAAGAAGAAGAATGTGGCTTGTCTATAAGTTCTTTCTTTTACTTTGTTTCTTTTTCTTGAACAATGATATGTTAATGGTTTTATTGTAATTTGACATTATTTTAGGTATTCATGATTTTTAGAGTTATTTAATCTTTTGATTAATTAATTGTTATTCTTGGTATTTAATTACTTGTGCGTATTACGAGATTAATTGGTTGTCTTTTTCCATTAACTTGCTTGGAAAAGGGGTTGATGGTGGTTTCAATTCATTAGTTTCATATTTGTTTTATCTTAACTTGCTTGGAAATGGGGTTAATTGCTAAGAATTGGTAATTAAAGGTTAATTAATATCTTACAGGAATGGATTCATTGGTTAATTTCATGTTTTAAGTTTGCTAGGAATGGAAATTTAATCAAGGATTGTGTTTAATGCATCTTTTAGTGAATTAGTTGAGACAGGAATGTGATGCTAATTTATCTAGAAGGTAGTGATTTCATGGATTGGAAAAAAAGTGAATCTATCTTAATCATTCACAATGCCAAGAGAATAATGAGGTATGATAATGGTTAAGTACTTTAAGATCATATTTGTCAAAACAATGGTTTAAGTTACATAATTCTCCATCCTTGACATGTATATATTCTTGCATTTTATTTTATTTTTCTTTTCATTACTTTTCACTTTATTGAGTCAGTTAAACAAAAAAAAAAAAGTGATTAATGCATGCTTGTTCCTGGAGGATCGACACTCGTTTAAACCCTATGCTATGTCAATGATGAGTATGCTTGCTCATATGTGTAATTTGAATTTAACGTTTTAATTTAAATTTGATTTAGAATGTGCTTATTTTTATAACCAAATAAATACATATCAAGTTTTTGGCGCCGTTGCCGGGGAACAATATCATGAAAGCTTGGATTTCATTGATTTAACCATGTTTATATGTTCATATGTCTATATGTAAATATGTAAATATGTATATATGTTCATTGTATGAATAAGTGGCCTATTTTTTTGTTTGTATAAGTGTATTTTAATTTCACTATATGTTGTAAATATGTAAATAGGTAGATACATGTTCATAATAACTAACTTGTCTTTGTATGTTTGTATATGTTGTATATTTAGTTATTTAATTTTACTAACCTAATGTTAATATGGAATATGTGTAGTCTTTATATTTTGAATTGGATGATTTTTATGTCTATAATTTTGAGTCAATACCAACTCTTCTTATTTTCAGGTTTGGACTTTTGACGGACTATTTTATTTATTTTTATTTGTTTCTTCATTTACAATTTTTACTTTTAGTTTAATTTAGGAATTCTTGTTTTAAATGTATTGTGGTCATGCATTCAATTAGGAAAGTTTTAGTTAAAAAAAAGAAACAAGTTGTATTGATTGGAAAACTTACAAGCTCACAATGATGTTTTTAATGAGACGTCATTAGAAGCATTAGTGAAATCTTTTGTTGCCAATACAAATTCATCTGTTCAGGGACATGAAGAAGCTTCCCAACAATTGTGCGATCAAAGGAAACAATTAGTTAAGATTGTTGAGACTCATGACTTTATGCTGGCCCATACACTTGAACCAGAGAATCTCCAGGGAGAGGAGAGATGCTTTGAGGGACAATTATCCAATGTGGGAAGGGAGCCATTTATTTCTTCTCTATTTGCTAATAATCCTAATCTCTCTATGTCACATGATCTATTAGGTTCCTCTCTTTTCTTGGAGAATATGGGTCCAAATAATGATGTGTTGACTTTATCATGCGTCAAAGAGTTGGATCTTTCAACACAATGTCGTAAAAAGTCCTTGGAGGATGGTGGTAATTTCTACCCTTCACCCCATTCAATGAGAGGTAACTTAGTTGTTGTAGATGTGTTGAAAAGTAAGGATTTTTTGATCCCATCTTTAAGAACTCAATTGCTAAGTTCTAAGGGGAATTTCAATTGTAACAAATCTTTTGAAGGGTTAAAGGTGATTTCAAAGTTGATGCATCCGTTAGATACCATGTGCACTCATATGTTGAAAAAGATATTTATGTGTCTAAAGGAATGTTAGAGAATGAGGTTTATGTGCTTTGCTTTGCCGAGACAAATCATTTTCATGAACCCTCCATTTTTCAAAATCCTCCATTCTTTCTACATTCATTATGCCTATCTTCTACTTTGAGTTTTAACTTCTTTTCAAAAGGTTTGATGAAGAAGTATGATGAGTGTGAAAAGTTTTTTTTTTATATATTTTTATTTTAGCCTTTTTCTTTAGTTTGTTTTCTTTTAGTTAGGTATGTTTTTATTTTATTATTATTTGCCTTGTGCTTTTATTTATGTTTTGTTTTACAGGAATAAAGTCCTCTTGGACAAGCCCTTCTATTTACCTTAAGTTTGGATACCTATTGGAGCATTATTGCACTTGGGAAGTATTACTTAAACTTTCTAACCCCTTATTATTTTTAGTCCCTTTGGAGATTCTTTTTTCTGTTTATTTTTTGCCAATGAGGACATTGTCCAATTTAAGTGTAGGGGAGTGGTTTGGTGATATACTTTGTCAAGTTTTTATCAATTATCTTGGTGTTTTCTTAGTATTGAGCTACTTTGAAATATTTTGAAATTGAGAAATAATTTTATTTTGAGTACAAAGTATGGAAGTATTTTCTTTCTTATCTTTTCCTTTTTTATTTTTAGGTCCCATGGCACTTTTTCCTTATTCTATTTGTTTGGCCATTGATGACAATGTCCAGTTTAAGTGTGGGGGAGTGGTGAGAATGAGAATTCTTCTATGCTTTTTTCTTCTTAAAATTCTTCTTTGAACCTTTAGCAAATTTTGAAAATTTTGAATTTTTTTTTCCTCATTTTTGGTTAACTTTCAAAATGTATTTTTAATGCATGTCTTTGTGATGGATAGAGCATATGTTCTATATCAATTATGGCTTATGCATGACTTTTTGCACGCACTTGGGCTAAGTAATTCTTGATTAAATGCTTTACATTGTTCTTAAAACCTGTTTTTCCACTAAAATTCATTAAGCATTCTAGAACTTACTTGAATACCTCTTGAGGCAAAATAAGAAAGACATTCATGATTTAACTTAGGGATGACGGTAATAAGTCTTCTTTGGATAGTTTGAGCTTTTCAAGCCTACCTATTGGATATTATCCCTAGTGCCTATTTTGACCCTAAATTTGGAATTTCTTTCTTAAAACCCGTTATCATACTTTGTCCATTACTTCCTTCTGAGAGTTTGAATAATTCTTCCAAATCTTTGATTGCTCTTGATGGTTAAAAGTACATGTAAGAGAATGTTGATGGAGAATACTTGTGAAAAGATCATGACTTGTTGCTTTCAGTCATGCATCAATAGTTTTGTTAAGTTGGGTAAGGAAAGAAAAAAAGAAAGAGAAGAGAAATATTAAAAACAAGAAAAGAAATCAAAAAGCTACTAAGAAAAGATGGAAAGAGAAAAATTGAGAAACAAACAATAGCAGCATTTGAGAAAAAAAGAAGAGAAAGAAAGAAAAAGTGAAAGAGAAGAAAAGAAAGATCATAAGAAGAATGGTGGTTGAGCTATAGGAATTTCTGAAAAACTTGAAGTTCACATCAAGTTCTTGATACCATTGATGAGAATTTGAATGGTCTTGTGGAAAAAATTATTGATGAGTGAGAATGATTGATGAAAATGTTAGATTTGTTTGAACTGAACTGTAATTGCTTTAAAAGGTTATAGGTTTTGATTGATTTTGGAATAGGAGAGCAAGAGCAGTTTGGAATTCCTTGATACATTTTGTTTATCCTTTTCTTGCGAACTCTTAGCTTCTTTGATATTTGATTCTCCTATATCCTTCATTTGACAAGCTACATTACAAGCCCTCTAGCTTTACATTACAAGCTTGAAAGTCCTACTTGACCTAAGTAAAATCATGATATGTCTCGGATTAGTGGAGAGAGTGTATGAAAAGTAGGCTTATGGAATGCATATTCTTTTTGAACTAAATTCTTTCCAATGGTTTGAGAATATTGTTGAAGTATTGGGATCACTATTCACTCACACAAGTCTCGCATTTGTTATGAAAGATATAGTAGCATGTGTTTTATGTTCTTGAATAAAGGAAGCATTGAAGATATTATTCTGAAATTGATTGAGTGATTTATCAACCCTTGTGTTTTTCTTACTTGTATTTGATACTTTGCTTGAGGACAAGCAAAGAGCTAAGTGTGGGGGAATATGATAGGGCCTAAATTAGTCATATTTTTATTAGTTATTTGAGGCTCTTTTGTGATACATTTTGTTCAATAAATAGACATATTTCTTCATATTTGAGATTTTACCCTTGAAAAGGTATTTCATGCATTATTTCAGATTTTAAGGTAAAACAAAGCAAAAACGTCACAAAACAGAAAAGATGCGGCACCGGCCAGGACAGAGGAACCGGCGCCGTCCATGTGCTGCTTGAACGCACTTCGAGGCAATAAAAATTTGCTGAAACAGGATCGAAATAGAACAAAACCAGTGCCGGCTCTAGAAGCCAAGGCGGCACCAGCTGTATTTTGGACAACATTGCATGGAAATCAAGAAAAAATCGGCGAATTATTGAAGAAATAGAACACAATCGGCGTCGGCTCCAGCAGCTAAGGTGGGGCCAGCTCCAACAGCCAAGGCGGCACCGACTGTGCCTTGAAGATAAGGCGGAACCTTGATTTTTGCACGTGATTTTTGGTAATCTGCGGACTTTTAGTATCTTCCTACTTCTACTCGGCTAAGAACCTTATACCAATAAATTTAGGCACTTCTAAGCCTATAAATAGAGGGAAAACACAAGAGAAAGGGGGGGAATTCATAGATCATCATAGAAAATCACCTAAATCATAGGAGGAATTTTTCAATTCAAGGAGGGTTGTGCAAGAAGGTCTATAAAGGAAGAAGAATGAGACTTGTCTATGAGTTCTTTCTTTTACTTTGTTTTCTTTTTTTTAAACAATGATATGTTAATGGTTTTATTGTAATTTGATATTGTTTTAGGTATTCATGATTTTTAGATTTATTTAATCTTTTGATTAATTGATTGTTATTTTTAGTATTTAATTACTTGTGCGTATTATGAGATTAATTGGTTGTCTCTTTCCAATAACATGCTTGGAAAAAGGGTTGATGGTAGTTTCAATTCATTAGTTTCATATTTGTTATCTTTTAACTTGCTTGAAAAAGGGGTTAATTGCTAAGAACTGGTAATTAAATGTTAATTGACGTCTGCCAGGAATGAATTCATTGGTTAATTTAATGTTTTAAGTTTGCCAGGAATGAAAATTTAATCAAAGATTGTGTTTAATACATCTTTTAGTGAATTAGTTGAGAGAGGAATATGATGCTAATTTATCTAGAAGGTAGTGATTTCATGGATTGGAAAAGAAGTGAATCTATGTTAATCATTCGTGATGCCAAGAGAATAATGAGTTATGATAATGGTTAAGTACTTTAAGATCATGTTTGTCAAAACAATAGTTTAAGTTACATAATTCTCCATCATTGACATGTATATATTCTTGTATTTTATTTTATTTTTCTTTTCATTATTTTTCACTTTATTGAGTCGGTTAAACAATGGAAGAAAAGTGATTAATGCATACTTGTTCCTAGAGGATCAATACTCGTTTAAACTCTATGCTATGTTAATGATGAGTATGCTTGTTCATATGTGTAATTTAAGGTTAACGCTTTAATTTAAACTTGATTGGAAATGTGCTTATTTTTTATATGATTTTTATACCCAAATAAATACGCATTAATGGTAGTTTTCAATTTGACAAAGATGATTTCAAATCACAATCTGGCTACATGTTTACGTTATGCAGAAGGGCAATAAGTTGGAAAAGTTCCAAATAAGAGACTTTTGCATGTACTCTGACGCTATCATCTGATCCGGGAGATCATAGATAGGAATGATATAAAGATAGAGAGAGTTCCCACGGATGAGAACATAGCTGACCCGCTTACAAAAGCACTATCCCAAAAAAAATATGATAAGCATGTTAAGTCATTCAGTATTAGATACATAATGATTGGCTCTAGTGCAAGTGGGAGTTTGTTAGTATTATGCCCTAGAGGCAATCACTTGTACGTTGTATATGACGCATTTTATTTTAATAAAAGGCATTATTTATCTTACAGTTTCTTTTGTTTACTTTTGTGTAATATAACTGTTAGATAAAGTCCCTAGTACAACACTGTGTTAAAGAGATCATCATATGAGATTTCTACTACACTACATAGTGTTAGTACTTAAATAGTCCATAGTCGTAGTATTAATAAGATAGGACATCATTAATGCATTAAGACTAAATGTGTTAGACTTCCTTATTTGATCAGGCGGTGGTTCTCATATCCGTAAGTATTGAGATACTCAAAGTTAACACATGGATTCTTGTTAATGGAATAAGTTCATTGGATGACCTAGCTATGAGATAATCACATGGATAACTATTTAGTGCTAGTGATATAATCTCAATATAGCAAACGTGCAAGTATCCTTAGACTTGAGATCTCTGAGGTATTTTGTTTGCTGAGCATTGTGCTTTGATTCCAATCTCTGGAGCCAGATCGAGGGCTACCTATGGGATGGATATTGGGTATATTGTGAGGTAAACGAAAGTAGTTAAGAGGATCAATAAAGGATTTACCACTCCTAATAGTAGGGGAAAATATCTCACGGCCACTTGTAGGAATTACTACTTGAGAAGTCCTTGGCCAAAGCGACTGTGTATTGGAAATAGTTCCAATTGATACACATCTAGAGTAGTGGGTTCCTGGTACAAGTACTATTATATTCGGGCCAGAATTAATATATATTCTAGAGGGAATTAGCACTAATTCTGTACTCCAAACCGAATGAGATATTGTATGGTGAAATGAGGTAATTGCACTGTAGTTTGTTACTGAAGGGTTTATGTCAAACCACTTACCATCCTAAACTCTTGGGTGGTCATAATGTGTTGCTAGATACTGCTCATGATTTGGGAATGTGGGTTTATTAATTGATGAATTAATAAACCAATCCTATTTAGAATTAACATGATTAATTCTAATTAATTATGGATTATTAATCTCAAAGATGTTTGGATTAATTCATGTTCACTACCAATTGACTGGGAAACCTAATAGGTCACACACAATAGAGGATTATAAACTCAAGATGTTATTTGATAACATGGTGGGGCTAAATGTGAGAAAGAGAAATTGTTGTGGATAAATTATAATTAGTTATAATTTATGATCCAAATTGTAATTGAGAGAACTTGATGTTTCCAATTACAATTAGGGAATTTTTAACTATTTTAGAATTCTTAGATGGGGAATTTTTCAGCAGGATTTTCATGTTATATAGGAAATACACACGAAACCCTAGGAGATGTGTAAGACACAAAAACACTCCAAAACCCTAGGGCAATTCATGACATTCTCTTCCTCTTCTCTCTCTCTCTCTCTTTCGTTTTTCTAAAAACATAGAAGAACCCTAGCCACCATCTTGGTTTATGCTAGCACATAAACATTTTGGTGCTTGAGTGTGATCCTCCATGTGGATTTCTGTTAGAGGTAATCACACACTGTGATTATAGTGGTTGGACGTTCAACTCTCATGGTGTTTTGATCAAGAGGATTGTTGGATCGCACCTCGACTTGAAGAAAGAAAAATTTGCTTTTCAGACGCTCAAAGAAAGGTAAAACTATTACCTTTGTTCTCTTTATGCCTTATTTTCCACACATATGCGGATCCTAGTTTGGTATCTCATTCTTATTTTTTTGCTACGCCATATATGATATACGTGAGATACCCAACAGTGTCCAGAGGATTGCCACCCATAAGAGGAATTGAACACCAAATAGACTTCATGCTCGAAGCCCTCATCCCTATCTAACAGGCCTATAGAATCAATTTAGAGGAAGCCAAAGAATTACAAAAGTAAGTATAGGAATTGCTTGAGAAGGTAAGTGAGAGAGAGGGCCTAAACCCCTGCACAATTCTAGTTCTCTTAGTTCCCAAGAAGGATGGGACTTGGCGCATGTGTGTGGATTGTCGTGCTATCAACAACATCACGGTTAAGTATCGCTATTCCATTCTTAGACTAGATAACTTGCTCGATGAATTGGTTGGTGCATGCATTTTCTCTAAAATTGATTTGAAAGCTGGTTATCAAGGATTGTATGAATGGCTTGTTAAGCCTTTTGCGTTATCCAATACTCCTAGTACTTTCATGCGTTTAATGCAACATGTTTTAAGAGAATTCATTGGGAAATTTGTTGTTGTGTACTTTGATGATAGATTGATATATAGCAAATCATATGTGGATCATTTGAATCATCTTTAATATGTACTTGTTGCTCTTAGAAGGGAGAGATTGTATTCTAACTTAGAAAAATGCTCTTTTTGTTTAGAGAGAATTACAATCCTTAGGTATGTTGTGAGTGCTAAGAGGATTGAGGTTGATGAGGAGAAAGTGAAAGCCATTCAAGATTTGTCCACTCCTACTACTATTACCCAAGTTCGTAGTTTTCAAGGGCTAGCTAGTTTCTATAGGAGATTTATCAAGAACATTAGCACCCTAGCAGCCCCTCTAACCGAAGTGTTGAAGAAAAAGATGGGATTTAAATGGGAGAAAGCCCAATATTGAGGACAAATTGAGCCAAGCTCCAATTCTCAACCTACCTAACTTAGAGATAGCATTTGAGATAGAGTGTGATGCAAGTGGGGTAAGGATAGGTGTGGTTCTAATGCAAGATCGAAAACCCATTGCATATTTCAGTGAGAAATTATCTGGGGTGGCCACCAATTATTCCACCTATGATAAAGAACTTTTTGCTTTGGTGAGAACCTTAGAGTATTGGCAACACTACCTATTGCTAAGAGAGTTTATGATCTATACCGACAATGAAACCCTTAAGCACCTCAAAAGCCAACAAATTTTGAACAAGAGGCATGCAAGGTGGATGGAGTTCATTGTGACAGTTATTTATTTCACTCAATATAAAAATGGGAAGGATAATGTGGTTGGGGACGCACTATCTTGAAGGTATGCACTTCAAAACTCTTTGGATGGGAATATTCTTAGTTTTGAGCTTGTGAAGGAATTGTATAAAAATGATGAGGATTTTAGGGATATCTTTCATGCTTGTGAAAAATGTACACTTGCTAGGTACTATAGGAATAACGGATTTTTTTTTTAGGGAGTCAAGACTTTGTGTGCCAAAAGGGTCTGTTAGAGAATTTCTAGTCAAGGCCCATAGTAGGGGATTAATGGGACATTGTAGTGTTGTAAAGACCTTAGGCATCCTTAAGGTACATTTCTTTTAGGCAAAAAATGGGAAGGGATGTAGAGAACCATTGTTCTCAATGCATAGCTTGTAGGTGAGCTAAATCTAGGTCACTTTCACAAGTATTGTACACTTCTTTACCTACTCCAAATGCTTCTTGGGTTGATATTTCAATGGATTTTATCTTAGGATTACCTAGATCTAAAGGGAGTAAGGACTCTATATTTGTGGTTGTTGATAGATTCTCAAAAATAACTCATTTTGTAGCGTATTTCAAGATTAATGATGCTTCATACATTGAAGATTTATTCTTCAAAGAAGTGATGAGGATGCATGGGATTGTAAAGACTATCGTGTTGGATAGGGATGCTAAATATCTTAGTCATTTTTGGAGGGTCTTAGGGAATAAATTTGGTACTAATCTTTTGTTTTCCACAGCTTATCACCACCAAACAGATGGGCAACGAAAGTGGTCAACCAAATACTCACCCAACTCTTGAGGATCATTATCAAGAAAAACTTAAAAAAATAGGAAGAATACTTATCATACATTGAGTTTGCTTATATTTGGGCTATCCATTCTACTACTTTTGTAATACCCCGCCCAAAACCACCTTTGACTATGGGGAAAAGTCATGCATTGCATAGCATTTTGCATTTTTCATGGTAGCTTAAAATTATTTTTGCATGGATATATGTGAAGTTTAGAGTTGTCCTTGCATTTGAATTGATTGGTGTGAAATAGTGGTGTTGTTAAAGATTTGGTTAAGTGAGGTATGGTCGAGGATATGGAAGGATGAGAATAGGGTGGAAAGAATTTCTTAGAGAATTATTAATGTGGAGTAGCTCTGGAATAGCGGGAGGTTGGTGATTTCCTTTGGTGACCCAAGTTCGAATCCTACCTTTTGTGAATCTTAGTTTCTTTTCTTGAAAGTTCCTTTCCTTAGACTTTTCCATGTCTTGGCCGAAAAGGATCTAGATATCCTAGAGAAATTTTAGTGCTATTATTCCAAGGAAATAAGTCTCCATATTTATTTCAAAAAGTCAAGGGCTTTGATGTGAATAAAGTTCACTTGTATTTTCAGCTTTTATTCCCTTGGATTTTTGAAAAATCTAGCTGAATAATTACAATTTTAGTTTGATTCCAACTTGCTAGAGCTTGCAATAGATAGTTGGAATTAAAGAGGCATTCTTCTAGTAGGAAACCTTGTTGATTTTAAACCTAGAACTTTAGCTAAAAATCTAGAAAATTTTCCAGCTAGTGCCGCCACTTCTTGATGGAATTTTAGCTCAACTCAAACTCTTCCAAAGCTAGGAAATCTTATCCTAAATCCTTTAGCAAATCAGATTTTATTTTAATCCTAATTTAACTAGGTTTTGCTACCTTTTCCTAGTTGAAATTCGACAACCTTGTGCAAGCACAAGCTGTCGGAAAATTCCAACACTTCTAGGTGCAATCCAACTCTCCAAACCCTAGCTCAAAACATCTAGAACACTCCTCATAAATTCAAATTACCTTAGCTGCACAAAACCAGATTTTTATCTCCAAAAAACTACAGATTTTCGGCCAGCCTTGCACAGGAATTTTGTCCAGCTTGCGCTCCTACACAAATTGAAATTCTGCACACCAAAATCCTCAGTTGATCAAGCCAATTTTTTGCGCATAAAACCCTCATCTTTTCTCTAAAAATTGCGGCAAAACCACAGCTACAACAGACCAGAATTTCTTCTCTTATTGTTCAGCAATTTCGTACAGCAAAACCACTGCACGCGCACAGAAATTTCGGCTCTTCAAACCTTCTCAAACTCTTCTTTGTTTGGCCCAAAATTCTGAACACATTCAGCCCTTCCCTTGAGCAATATTTCGGTCAGTACAAAGAAGCAAATTACAGAATATTTTCTCCCTTAAACCCTCCCAAAGTCGACAGCAAGAAGGCACACCATAAGCTGCAATTTTCGCCCTTACTGTCCAAGAAACCTAAAGCCAGTAGGAGTCTTTCTAAACACCACCATCTAACCCTAAAGCATAGTAGCCGACTACCCTCTCTATTCTACACAAAAAATTCCAGCAAGAACTCCACAACAATTTTCGAAAATCTTAAGAGCAATACCTAGCGAAAACCGATCACCCTCTAAGGTAAGCAAAAACCATCTCAACCTCTTAATTCCTTTCTTCCATCAATTTTTCTCCTTTTCTTCCCTTGAATCACGCCACCTAAAGGCTAATTTCATCCCTTCTATTTATTTTCGGTCAAAGGAAGGAAAGAAGGTAGCTTTTCTCTTCCAATCAAGCGAACTCGAGATGATCACTATAGGAGCATTGAGATCTTGCTAACCCGATTGTTGCAAGATAAGGGAATACTTACCCTTGATGTCAAAATTAAGGTTTAATATAGTGGATGATAGATATGAGTTGTGATGGTCAAGTCGAGACCTTTTTGACATTATTCATGTCTTTGATGGATATATGATCATAGTGTATGTACTTTGAGGATTAGATGATTTATTTGAAGTTAGATAATAGATCGTGATTTGTTATGAGAATAAATGAGTTTAATGCATGTTTGAATCGATTGAGACCCTGATCATGATATTATGTTATTCTAGATCAAGAGGGTATTTGAAGGAAGGAAGCTATGATTTTGTCTTGTTTATCTGAGGCATATCAAGTAAGTCCTTGCATAAACTCTTTTGTTAAATGTTGTGATGGTAAGTCCTTGCATAAACTCTTTTGTTAAATGTTGTGATGGTTAGTCTTGCATAAACTCTTTTGTTAACTGTTGTGATGGCAAGTCTATGTTGTAAAGCTTTGTGAAGCTATTGTGAGTTATGTTTGCTTAGGTTGTAAACGTGGGTATTTATTCTTTAAACAGTTTTGTCAAACTAACGATTTTATCAAGAAAACTATTCTTTTCCTAAATTTTTAGATAAACTCTTTTAGAGAAAAATCACGTTGTATAAAGCCAAGGTTTAGAAATGTTGTGAATCAGGAATTGACGGATATGTTCGTTGAGTACTCAATAAGGGTAGGCTAACAATACTAGTCTCGGAGAGCTTGAGTAAGTCTTCTGGCAGGAGGCCACCTCCAGAAGATAAGCTCTGCTTAAAAAGGCAACAGTATTGGTTGGTCAGGTCGGTCCGAGCTAGCACTTGTACCTGAAAGGTATTGTTTATTTTCCCGGCATGGACACCCGGATGGTTTTGTTAGGTGTAGAGAAGGAGGAGTATCTCACCTAGTGAGCTATACACTCACCTTGATCAGAACGCCCAACATGTGGTAATCTGATCCTGTCTCGGTATACAAAGTGTGGTGCCTTGACCTGTCTAGGTGAACAAAGTGTGGCACCTTGACCATTTTGTTCTCATGGAGCCCAACGTGTGGTGACATGACTGTTAACTCGAGTGGATGATTTGTTTTGTATAAAGCATGATTATGAGAAAACCTACTTCTTGCGAAAAGAGATTATTTATGGCTTGCCAAATGTTTTTACAAATGTTTTACACTATGCATACACGTATTGTTTAAAACACCATGTGCACACACAAGACTTACTGAGATTTAATCTCACACTATTTTATATCATGTTTTCAGGAGATAGATTGTGCTGAGCCAGCGGGGCATCTGATAATTGAAGCTTTTGTTCTTTTTGTTCCATTGTGCTCTAGGAGACAATTGTTGTTTAAGCTTCTGAACGATATTTGTTTTATTTTGTATTGCTCCATTTTGAGTCGGATGTAATAAGAGTTTTTCTTTATTTTTCTAAGTTGATTCTTTTGAGGTCGCCTTTATATTTATACCGCGTTTTAAAGACCCCTTGTCCTACAGAACGGGACGACATCCCCGCCCTTTTAGGGTAGTAGTAGTGGGGTGTTACAACTTCATATTCTCTTTTTGAAGTTGTGTATGGTTTTAATTCTCTAACACCTTTGAATTTGGTTCCTTTGCCTATAGGTGAACAAATCAACCTTGATGGAGCCAAGAAGGCAGAAGTGGTGAAGGCTCTCCATGAAAAAAATGGAGGCAGCTAGTGCAAAGCGAAATGAAGAAATTTTCCTTAAGCACAACTAAGGAAGGAAAAAAATTTCATTTAAACCCGGCGATTGGGTATTGGTGCACCTTCATGAGGAGAGATTCCTTACTCAAATGAGAAGCACATTAGACCTAAGAGGCAATGGACCCTTCCAAGTCATTGGCCAAATTGGAGATAATGCCTACAAGATCAATTTACCCAATAAGTAAAAAGTAAATGCTACGTTTAACGTTAGTGAATTAACTCCTTTTGATGTAGGTGATGATTCGTGGAAGAATTAACTTCAAGAAGGGGGAGATGATGGGAATCAACCCAACTAAATGGTTCAATTCCAAGAAGAGGGAACACGACCTTGCAAAGACCAGTGACAAGATCAAGGATCAAGAGACTTCAAGGTGATATCCAATTGCTCTTACAAACATGCTTGAGGATAGAAGAGATTTGAAAAGATGATGAAGGCAACTAAGAATACAATTTGATGACAATCCTAGAGGGATCCCAACACCAACCCACACCTGCACCAAAAAAGGAAGCAAAGAAGGAAAAAACACTGAAATCCAGCTACCAAAGCTACCCTGGCGCTGTCCCCAATAGGCTGACCTAGCACCAGGTCTAGCACCTACGCCTGGTCAGGCAGGACCACCTATTTTCTGATTTTTTTTTAATGATTTCTTTTGGTTTATGATGACTGTAAACACTATATAAAGTTTCTTTAAGGCCTTATTTTGTTTGTGGGCCTTAGTAATCACTTAGTTAGGGTTAGGGTAGTATAAATACGTTTTTTAGGTAATTTGACAATTCATTCAACTTACATTATTCAAATTGTGAAGGAGAGCTTTGAGAGGTCTTTACCTTTTTATTCATCTTATTCAAAACCATACTTAGGGCTTAGTCCTCCTTTTGAATGAGTCTCTAAATCTTTTGGATAAACGAATGTGGTTTCTTCTCTTTGGGTCTTAGTTGTTTTGTTCTTCTAATGTTTATCCTGAATTTTATTATATGGGTGCCTGTAGTTCTACATCTTTTATTCTTGATTTTCTTTGTTATGTCTAGGATATTTGGGTAAATTTATAGTAGATCTAACAATTTTTATTGTAGGTCTTTGATACTTAGTTCTTTAAGAGTTTGTTAGGGAATAGTTAGATAGTTATTATATTTCATTTAGCCACAAAATTCTACTGATTGGGTTTCACTTTAAGAGCTGAGGTTTTTGCCTATTTTTAGCCATTGTTCCAGCAAATTTACCAAAACAAATCATATAGGGTCCTTGGAATTTCAACTAATTATTCTATGTAATAGTTTAATTAACTTCTATTTTAATTTTCATGACTTTTATGATGTATTTAGATTATTTTTTGCTATTAAAAGGCATCCAAAGGCTGAGATTTAATCTTAATTAGAATAGGTTAGAAGATGCCTATATCTACTTGGTTTTATTTCATTGCAAACAACTTTACTATTGAGAAATCAGAATTTTGGAGATCAATTCTCTTATAAGGTTAAATCCACTCTGGGTTCTTCCCTAAAAACCAAGACTAGCTCTTAGAATTCTAGTCCTACTTTTAGAATGAGTCTCTAAACTCCAACAAGGATAAATTAATTGTTAGCTCTTGCTTGGGTCTTGGTTTCTCTTAGTCAAATCAAGGTTTTTGTTTCTAACAAATGATTGCATAATTCAATTTGTCTCTTTGGTTTCTAATCTCTTGTAGGTTAGAGATTAGAAGTGTTGAATTGGTAGACCAAATCTACTAATTCTAAAGGGTTCTAGGTGTTAATTCATCCTAGGGTTCTAGGTTTTAGGTTGGGTATTAGCTTGGGTATCAATTTTAACCAATTGTGCCCTATTTTGACTATCTAAATTGTTCATGTTTTGCTTGTTGAATTAAGCCACAAAATTCCACCAAATGATATAGCCTTTGGGGGCTATTTATCAAGTGAATTTTGTGGCTAAATCAAAAGGTAATTCAAGGAATAATTGTAAGAAACAAATCAAGGATTTTTTGTGGTCAAAAGAAAAGTAGAGAATTTACCTAACCAAAAGCTTGCAATACTAAGACAACTAAATAATTAGAAACCCCAAAGCTATTGGCATTAGATCTACTAGATCAATATCCAAGAACCCTAGAATTAAGATTGATTTAAGAACCCTTAGAATAGAGAGACCTAGGCACTCAATTTAAAGCCAAACTACAACCTTGAAGCAATAAAGAACCAAGACCTTAGTATGAGCTACAACTTAAATTATCCTTAAGGGTTTAAAGAATTGAACTTAGATAAGACTAAACCTAAAAATTGGTCTGATATTTGAGGGAAGAAGCCAAAGGAATCACCTTTCAAATATGAACTTTGATCTGAAATTATATCTCAAAGTAGATATAAAAGTGTTATAACATGATATATATATATATATATATATATATATAGGCATCCCTTTAACCTATTGTAATTGAGATTAAATCTCATTCTTTAGATGCCAAAAATAAGCTAAGACAACATAAAAAGTCAGGAAAATTAAAATATAAGTCAACTAAGCTATTATATAGAGAAAAATCAACAAAATTTAGGAAATCTGAAGTAAGTCGGTGCTTGTTCTATGGCCGTAGCTGGCTCCGGTCTAAATCTACTAAATGAACAACCAAATTCTCATGTGTATCCAGCACTGGTCCTAAGCCCTTTAGCTGGAGCAGGTTAGTTTCTATCTTGCTTCCTGTGTTTTGTCTAGAATAGAGCCAGTGCTAGGTCGAAACTTTCATTAGGCACCGATTCTTTACTGTAGTGGTTCCTTAACTCTGCATTTACGTATAAAACTTGAACGAACATCAACACTTGGTCTTGAGTTCCTTCAAATGCCAATGAGGTTCGATCCATTTCAAATACGCTAAACTCACCTTCATAAATCCTTGAAGTCCCTCTTGGAATTTCTTGAGCCTAGCTTGTAACACCCCATATTTCTATAGCTTAGTGAGATGTAACTTTATGGGATGTTACCCCGTCAAATTGCCTAGACATGGGGTCTTTAGAACTAACTTAACATAGCGCAGTGAAAAAGTTTCCAAAATATATTTTATTCATTGTAGAAAGTCATACAAAATATGGTCTCAAGTACAATTATTCTGACCATAATTAATCCAAGATGCAGCAGGAGCCCACCGAGCTTCCACTGTGCCTCTGATTCCTAAAATTTGAAGAGAAATAATACATATATGAGTGAAAATCACCCAGTGAGTCCCGTGTGTGCTCATGATTTATATACAAGCAAGTAAATGTGTTATCAACTCTGATTTTATAAAGCCATTATGGGAAAACAATGCATATTTCTACTAAAACCAATTCTAAAACTCTCTAAGGAAGAGTTTATTCAGAATTCAGTTATTTTTCAAAAGCCAAGTTTTATTTCATAGTCATTGCCCCAATTTTCAAAAATGCAGACACTTCTCCCAATAAAGGGTCGGCCTGTGTACAAAGCTCACAAGACTTCTCCTAAGGCATCACAGACTTGTTGCACTAAGGACATAAGCCTATAGCACTCAACTGTGCATTGCCTGAGAGGTAGAAATGTCATCACACTCTACCTAATTTATTGGATTCATATACATTCAATTCACCGTTCATTCCTCACACGAGAAGAGGCATAGGTTTTAATTTATTGCATGCTTACGTGTAGGGACCCATTCCCGCATTGTTCCTTACACGAGAAGGAGCAAGGGGTCAACCGGCACTTACCAACCCATCCGGTAAACCCTTAGCCATTTCTAATGTCCTACCATCCTATTTAGATTAAGACAATCTCCAGAACTAGCTAGGTTACTTAGGGTTATCTACCTCTAACGTGAGCTAGAATAAATGTCAACTCTTATTGAGTAATCAATGTTTCCACTGGTTCACAAGACCAATCCAATTCCACTAGCTCACAAGGCCAGATAAATATCCATTCTCGAAGGAATACCAATGAAACATTTTCTGGGGACAAAATATCATTTTTTAGAAATTGATCTCACTGGCTCACAAGACTCGTTGATTAATTCTATTGGCTCACAAGACCAATTAATTATTTTATTCCCAAAGGAATACTAATAAAATAATTTTCAGCGTTAAAATACCATTTTCCAAGAGGCTAATCTCATATCGAGAGATTGTTTTCCACAACTATAGAGAAAAAGGATAAAAAGTCCTTTAAGTATAATAAAGTGAGTTTCTACGGGAATTTTTGTCATTTGAAGAATACCCGATTTCAAAAGAGTATTATTCAAGATTTCCAGAATTATGATCTAAAAGGAAGAATTGAATTCAAGAAATCCCAATTATAATTTCATAATATTTATAACTCACATTTTCCCAAAATCCTTTCCGTAAAAGGAACATTAACACTTTCCTAGCATAGAATATGTTTTTGTCTCATAATTAATAAGAAGAAAGCCTTTCAGGTATAAATTAACACTTGGAATTATTCATAATTTAAGTGACCCAAAAATCCTTGTAGAAAATATTGTTTCATAAAGTTTCCAAAATTTTCCATTCGGAGAAACTATTTCTAGTTTAGGAAAACCATATCTTGTTTAAGAGCACACAAAAGTTCCTCAACCTCATAGTTATAGTTTAGGAAGCAGTCACTTATTTCAAATAATTCCAAAAATGAAAATCCTTGTTTTCATTCAAATTTAACATATCATGATGTAATTTCTTTCACAGAAAAACCATATTCTCATTTAGAGAAAACCAAAAGGATTCATAGAACATTTCTCAATGAAACATAATTTTACTAGCAAAAATCAGAGTTTATAAAACAAGTGGGACTCACCTTATGCTCTATATGAAATAGTTGTAAGTATAATGTTCCTAGCTTTTCCTCAAGTCTTTAACATAGAAACCTAAATTAAAGTAATTTCATTCTCAACTTAGTAATTAAATCTAGGAAAACAGATTACTGGAGTAAAATGAGAATCATTTATTTCTCATTTTCCCTATTACAAAATATAATGGAATAGTCTTTCCAAAATAACCAAAATCCATTATCCACTTCCCCGTCCTTTTCTACGCATAATTTAAGGTATTCATCTACTTTTTCATCCTTTCATTCTTCTAATAATACAAACAAATTCAATTCCTTGAATTTCATTCATTCATACAAAAGCTGGAATTTTTTATTTTGTTTATATTTTAACATTCCGTTATGACTTTCAACTCATGGAATACCAATTTCCTTTGCCATTTCATCCAATTTTAATCATAAACTCCTAGTTTCTTCATCCCATCACTGAACTAGCAACCCTTGGTATTTAAACATAACTTTATATTCACAGCTCGAAATCGTGTAAAGTTGGTCCTAAAATGATCCTAAGACATTTAACTAGAAATTTTAGGTCATGGGCTTCCAAAAGAAGAAGCCAATTTGTACAGTTTATTCAATTTTCCAGTCCGTTTAGAAATCTCTTCAAAGCAGAATTTTTTTGTTTTTTATCTATTCACACAATCTATTCTCCTTTAATCCTATCAACTATAAAAGACTTAATCCATCTCAAATTTCATCATAATATCCCTAAATTCTATGATTTTTAGAGATAAAGAACTTAGCAAATTGATCTTTTCTCATCACAAAATCAACAATTACAAACAACAACAGTAATTCATTTTCTTCAACAATTAAATCTATCTTTTCTTTCCATTTTTTACACCTTCTTGTACAGCCTTGAAATATCAATTAAACAACCACTAAAACACTTCATCTATCATATAAAACATAGCTTATAATCCCCTTAACCAGATGGCACACATACCACACACAAACCAGCCCAAGAACATAACCAATTTCCAAGTAATTTTCCTTAATTCTCATGAATTTCCCAACAAAATTAATACCATAATATTTCTTGCGTTGAAATCTACAACTTTAATTCAAAAAGTAGAATGCTTTACATTGTTTGTTGAATTCCTTAGGCTTGAAATGCTCCAAGTTCTTCTTCTCCTCCTTTGAAAATGTCTTCCTCTCTCCTTTTTCCTATTTCTCCCTATTTTCTCTAGCTATTTCTCCTTTTTCCTTTCCTTCTTTTTTTTTTTCCCTTCTTCCTTCTTATTCTTGCTGCCTGTTTTTCTTTAGCTGAATACTAGCTTCCACCACCATTCTCTTGGTCCAAATTGTGACTAAAATTGGTCACAAGGTAAACCATTGTGGGCTATCCATTTAAAGCTAATTTCCTATTGGTTGATTTAATTTAAATAACAAATTCTTAAGTTTATTCAATAAGATTTTGTAATTTAATAATTCTATAAATATTTCACTCCTTCAATAATATTTTAACACTTGTTTTCATCCACCCTTCATATTCAGCCACTTGTTTCCATGTCGACCGCACTTTAGAATTCCCTCAGAAAACAACTCTAAACTCTGTTCGTATGTAGAAAATATTTTATTTCACCAATGGAATCTATAAATTTCACTGAACTCAACTGTGGAAGTCAAAATTCTCAATTCTTCTCAATTTACGTTCAAAACTCCAATCGCGGTCAAAATGGTGATAATGCCCCTTATAGCTCGGGTTATACCAAAACGTCCGCCTCATCACACTGTTCAATTTTTGTTCTGAGCGTATCCCCAAACTCTCACTCTATTAAAAATAGTCACAATTTGAATATTTAGGGTACGAGTTGAACTAATCTAAAATTCCATCTAGATCCATATAAATTTCAAAATTCTAATAATGCCCCTGGATATTTTTATTACACCAAGATGTTCATCTCGTTATACTGATTATTTCTAATTCTAGCTACTGATACAAATTCCTATTGTTTCAAAAGTAGTAGCTATTTGAAATTTAAAAAAGGTAATGCATTACAATCTCCCCTCCTTAAAAAAAAATTTGTCCTCGAAATTGGTTTATTCTTGAAATAACTCTGGATATTTCTCTCGTATCTTTGTTTATGTTTCCCCCATAGCATCTTGTGCTGGATGATGATTCCATAATACTTTCACCAGTGGAATCTTTTTATTCCATAATTCCTTTTCAGCATATTCTAAATCCTAATAGGTTTTTCTTCATACTTCAAATTTGCAGTCATCTTAAAAGGTTCTTTGTTCAAAACCTGTATAGTATTGGCTATGTACTTTCGAAGTTAGGAGACATAATATATATCATGAATACCTTGTAGCTCTATCAGTAACTCTAATTGATTGGCTACTCGTCCAATAGGAAGCGGTCTAATATATCTAGGTGCCAACTTTTTCTATTGCCTTCTGTCTCCTAATCTGCGTTGTGGAGTCAACTTCAGGAATACACGATCTCCTTCTACAAACTTCAAATTTCTCCTACACTGATCGGCATAACTCTTTTGCCAACGTTGAACAACTTCTAGCCTAAATTTGATCGATTCCATTGTCTGCCGTACCTCTTCAAGATCAAAAGCATCCTGCTCAACCGATCTCCGCCCCAGACTTTCCCAGTACAACAACGGCTGACATTTTCTCCCATATAAAGCTTCAAATGGAGCCATTCCAATTGTTGATTGATAACTATTTTTATATGCAAACTCCGCATATGTCAAGTTATCAATCTACTTAGTTCTAAAATCTAAAGTGCATGCCCACAACATGTCTTCCAAAATTTTATTTACCACTCAATTTGTCTATCCGTTTGTTGGTGTGCCGTAGTACTAAACTTCAATGTTGTTCCATACATCTATTGCAACTTATTCCAAGATTTTGAAGTAAATTAGGGATCTTGATTGAATACAATGCTAGAGGGTACTCCATTTTAGCTGATTATTTCTTCCATATGTATTTTGCTCGCCTTTTCCAAGGAGTCCCATTGGTTGCTAGGAATGAAATGAGCTAATTTAGTTAACCGATCCACCACTACCCATCTAGTGTCTTGTTGTCCTACCGCTATAGGTAATTCTATTATAAAATCTATGGTAATTTCATCCCATTTCCATGATGGGGTAGGTAATGGTTGCAATAAACCTCCAGGTCATTATAGGTAAACTTTCACCTGTTGACAAGTTAGGCATCGGGCTATGAATTCTGAGATATCCTTCTTCATTCCAATCTACCAATAATGTTACTTTAAGTCTTGATACATCTTTACTGCTCTTGGATGGATAGTTTACTTACTGCAATATGATACTGACAAAACATCTTGTTTTATCGCAGTTTGTCTAGGAATGTAGTATCAACCTCAATAACAGAGAATCCCATCATCAACCTTTCAAAAGTTACCATTCTCCTTGTTCGTCTTTTTTGCAACATCTTTTGTAGTTCTTTATCTTTGACATGATATTCCTTTAATTAGTGTAAAAAAGAAGGTCGGACTAAAATGTTACTCATTATTAGCCATCCTTCAACTACAAATGTTTCCAATTCTAGAACATGCACCAACCAGAGAGCGGACAAGTTGGCTTTTCAACCTAAAGCATCTACCGCTACATTTACTTTCTCAAGATGATACTTAATTGGACATCGAAATTCTTGCAAGAATTCCATCCATCTACGTTACCTTACATTTAGATCCTTTTGATTAAAGACATATTTTAAGCTCTTATGGTCTATAAAAACTTCAAATTCAGCTCCATATAAATAATGTCTTTACTTCTTTAAAGTAAAAATACAATTGTTGCCAACTCTAGGTCTTATGTAGGTACTTTTCTTCATGGGGCTTTAGCTTCCTGGAAATGTAAGCTATTACTTTCCCTTCCTGTGTCAATACTCCTCTTAATCCTTCTTTTGATGCATCAATATATACCTCATAGGGGTTATCCTTGACAAGTAAGGCAAAAAACGAGTACAATGCTTAATCTTTGTTTCAACTCCTAGAAATTCTACTCACATTTCTCTGTCCAAACATAAGGGACTTTCTTTTAAGTAAGCTGAGTCAAAGGTGAAGCTATCTTTGAAAATCCCTCAATAAATTTTGTATAATATCTAATCAATCCCAGAAAACTTCGTATTTCGATTGGGTTCTTAGGACATTTCCAGTTTGTTACTACATCAACTTTAGTAGAATCGACTGTAATCTGTTTCTTCGAAATTACATGTCTCAAGAATGCTACCTCCTGCAACTAGAATTCACACTCACTAAACTTAGCATAGAATTTAGTTTCCCGTAACTTCTCCAATACTTTTTGATGGTGTTTTTCATGCTCTTGAGAATTTACTGAATATACCAACATACTATCTATAAAAATGATAACAAAACTGTCCAAATTTGGTTGAAATATTTGGTGCATCAAATCCATAAAAGTAGCGGAAGCATTGGTAACACCAAACAGCATCACTACAAATTCAAAATGTCCATATCGTGTATTGAATGTAGTTTTTGATATGTCCTTCTCTCAAATCCAAACTTGATAATATCCTTACCTCAGATCTAGTTTAGAAAAACATCATGCCCCTTGTAGTTGATCAAACAATTCATCAACCATAGGCAGTGGATATTTATTCTTTATCGTCACTGTATTTAAGTCCTAATAATCTATACACATTTGTGGTGATCCATTCTTCTTTTTAATAAATAGTATAGGTGCTCCCCAAGAAAAAGTACTCGGCCGGATAAATTCTTTCTCTAACAATTCGTACATTTGATTCAGTTTGTACCATCGAATGATAATATCTCAACATTCGCATAAACTCAGTAGCGCACATTCCAATTATTTTCTTTTCTTTGTTTAAAATTTAGGGATTCCATTTTTCTTTGCTCAGTTACTTAATGGTTGTACAAATTCCTTTTCAAATTCTTCCCAGAATTCCACCTAAGTCCATTCTCTATACTAAAATTCCCGATCTCCCATTTTTCTTAATCCATCAGTCTTGAATAGGTCTTAAAAGCTAATGACAGTAAGATATACCACATTTTCCTTCACATGTTTGTAGATTTATAAGGAGATTCTCCTCCTTATGCATCCAAACCTTAGCCTTTTATCCTTGATTCATTCATTTACAAAATCGAGAAAGGGGGGGAGGGGGGGAGACTTTTAGAAATCAACCTCCAATGTATGGACATTGTTGCATTTGTTTTGGAGTTCCAATCACATGCTAAAGTATCAGTACAATTGCATCCCTTTTTTTCTCGGTTTCCAGCAATACTACAGGTAACCTTTCGCGGCATCTTCTTCTCCCATTCAGAGCTACTTTAGGAAACAGTGAATAAGCATATAATGATATCAGAAAAGGGTAATGCTACTTCACACATGTAGATATGCATATCTTGAGTAATTCACATATCCTTTTACCCCAATAATACATTTTCACATATATTATTCTCATATAATCTCTGTCTAAGTCATTCTCCCCATTTGCATCGTTATACATATAAATTCTTCTTCTTTTATTTCCTTAGATTACACCAAATCCTTTCCTTTCAGCTTCTATAATGACTTCCCAGGAGGTCACCAATCTAAGGATTTCTCTATGGAATCCAATGCATTAGTGCTCGTATAATCACCATCCTTTATGTATTATGATAAAATAGGGTTTCTAATGTTTAAAATATACTACTGGAGTGCTACACAAATGTGCATATCCTTACCAGCACAATTTACATCATATAATATATACAAGGTCCTTGAGTATGAAATTCTCTAATGTTCATCTCATCACTATTGATTCCAAGACTGGAGATTCAAAGCTAATAATTATTGAATTAATATATGGACTCTGAGATATTCTTGTCCTCAGTCTTTTTACTGTCACCCGAATTTAGGATAAAAGGCTTTTTTCGGAGAAATCAAAACTAACTCAACTTCCTCTTCTTCTGACTCATCAGTGGGGATAACATCCAACCTGAATACCCTAAATTCATATATCCCTGTTACTTTAATCTCTAACTCTATAAAATTCATTTTCTCTATAAACCTACACACTATGATGGACTCTATTATGTCCTATTAGTGGCTCAACTATTCTCTACCAGAAGCTTTACTATGGGTTCTGCTATGCTACGATACTATTTGTAACACCTCACATTTCTATAGCGTATTGACTTGTAACTTTATGGGATGTCTCCCTGTCCAGTTGTCTAGTTACCCAGTTCCGTGGCGTGCGTGGTGGTAAAGTTTCCAAAATACCTTTTATTCATTGTAAAAAGTCAAACAAAGTATGGTCTCAAGTATAATAATTCAGATAATAATCAATCCAAGATGCAACACGAGCCTCTGGGAGTCCGCCAAGCTTTCACTGCGCTTCTGATTCCTAAAATCAGAAGTGAAAATAATACACGTGTGAGTGAAAATCACGTGTGAGTCCTGTATGTGCTAGTAATTTATATACAAACAGATAAATGTGTTATCAACTGTGACTTTATAAAACTATTATGGGAAAACATTGCATTTTTCTACTAAAACCAATTCTAAAACTCTATAAGAAAGAGTTTATTCAAAATTTAGTCATTTTGGAAAACCATGTTTCATTTCAGAGTTATTGCCCAATTTTCAGAAATGCAAACACTTTTCTGAATTGAGGGTCAGCTTGCGTGCAAAGGTTGCAAGGCTTTACCTTTGGCATCACAGTCTTGTTGCACTAAGGATACAACCCTAAAGCACTCAATTGTATTATCGGAGATGTAGAAATGTCGTCACACTCTACCCGATTTATTGGATTCATATGCCTTCGAATCACCGTCTGTTCCTTACACGAGAGGGGGTATGGGTTTTAATTTTTTGCTTGCTTACGTGCAAGGACCCATTCCCGTATGGTTCAACACACGAGAGAGAGCAAGGGGTCAACCAAGCACTTACCAACCCATCCGGTAAGTCCTCAGTCATTTCCAAAGTCCTACTACCTCGTTTAGATTAAGACAATCCCCACAACTAGCTAGGTTACTTGGGGTCATCTGCCTCTAACGTAAGCTAGTACAAAGGTCGGATCTTGTTGAGTACTTAACGTTTCCACTAGTTCACAAGGTCAGTCCAATTCTACTGGCTCACAAGGCCAAATAAATATCCATTCCCGACGGAATACCAATAAAACATTTTATGGGGCCAAAATATCATTTTCCAAAAATTGATCTCGCTAGCTCATAGGACCAATTGATTAATTCCATTGGCTCACAATGCCAATTAATTATCTAACTCCCAAAGGAATACTAATAAAATAATTTTTGGAGTTAAAATACCGTTTTCCAAAAAGCTAATCTCATACTGAGAGTTTGTTTTCCACAACTGTAGTGAAAAATGATAAAAAAAAAGTCCTTTTCGTACAATAAAGTGAGTTTCCAAGGGTATTTTTGTCATTTGATGAATACTCAATTTCAAAAGTGTATTATTCAAGTTGACACTTGTTTTCATCCACCCATCATATTCAACCACTTGTTTCAACGTTGACCGCACTTTAGAATTTCCTCAGAAAATAACTGTAATTTTGGTCCATATCAGGAAAATATTTTACTTCACCATTGGAATCTATAAATTTTACTGAACTTAACAGTGGAAATTAGAATTCTCAATTCTTTCTAATTTACGGTCAAAACCTCAATTGCGGTCAAAATGATGATAATACCCCTGATAGCTTAGGTTATACCAAAACGTCTGTCTTATCACATTGTTCATTTTTTTTTTTTAGCGTACCCCCAAACTCTACCAAAAATAGTTGCAATCTAAATATTTAGGGTACGGGCAAAATAAATCCAAAATTTCATCTAGTTCCTTTTAAATTCTAAAATTTTAATAATGCCCCTAGATATTTTTATTGCTCCAAGATGTTCATGTCATTATACTAATCATTTCTAATTCTGGCTACTGATGCAAATTCTTTTTGTATCAAAAGTAGTAGCTATCCAAAATTTAAAAATTGTAAGGTATTACATAGCCCTTGTCATTGGTCCTTAAATGTTTGGTAGTTTGATGTCTCCCCCTTCTTGAATTTGAGCATCATGATGGGATGGATTCTCATCATTTCCCCCATCTTGAATTAGATTTGCCCTTAAATCATCTTGTTCAATGCCTATATCAAAGGATGACAAGTCACTAATGCTAAAGGCACACTAATATTAAAATCACCGGGCTAGTCAAGTTTATATGCATTATCCCCATATTTTGCAAGCACTTGGAAAGGTCCATCTCCCCTAGGATCAAGTTTTATCCTCCTTTGTATTGGAAATCTTTCTTTGCAAAAATGAACCCAAACCCAATCTCCGAGTCAAAATGTTACTTTCTTGTGTCCTTTATTTCTCTTCCAAGTAAGTTCTTCATTCTTCTTTGCAATGTTGGCTTAATCTTTGCATGGAGTTCTTTGATCTTATTAGCCTATTTTCTCCTTCATCGTTCACTTGATCACCTATTAGCACAAGCAACAAATCTAAAAGTGCTAATGGATTAAAACCATAACCACTTGAAGAGGAGAATGCAAGATAGTGGATTGTATAGAACGGTTGTAAGAAATTCAATATGAGGTAGGCAATCTTCCCATGTCTACAACTTCATTTTTATGATTGCTGTTAGAAGTTGTGTAAGTCTCCTATTCACCCCTCCGTTTGGCCATTTGTTTATGGGTGACAAGTTGTGAAAAATAAGAGATTAGTATTGAGTTTACGCCATAAAGCACGCAAAAAATGACTAAGAAATTTAGAATCCCAATCAAAGACAATGGTCTTTGGAATTCCATGCAATCTCACCATTTTCTTGAAGAACAAATCTACAATGTAAGACACATTATTAGTTTTTGAGAAAGATATGAAATGTGCCATCTTGAAAAAATGATCTATCACAATAAATATTGAATCCTTTCCATTCATGGTTCTTGGCAAACCTAAAATAAAGTCAATGGAGATATCAGTCCAAAGTGCAAAAGGAATGGGTAAAGGGGTATATAGTCCATGAGGTAGAAAAGTAGACTTAGTTTCCTTACAAGTAATACATTATCCACAATGCTTTTCAACATCCATTTTCATCTTGGGCCAAAATAAATGTTCATGAAGAATATCAAGGGTTTTGGCTATACCAAAGTGTCCCATTAACCCTTCCCCATGTGCTTTCTTAACTAGAAATAACCTAATTAAGCTTTTAGGAATACAAAGCTTTCCTTAAACAAAAATCCCTCATGCCTATAAATCTGTTAAAGGCACCCTTTTCACAAGAAAAAAATATGGGACAAAATTCTATATCATTGGCATACAAGTTTTTCGATAGTGCAAAACCAAGCAACCTAGCATCTAAAGAGTTAAGCAAAGCATATATTCTTGAGAGTGTATCTGCCACAACATTTTCCTTACCTTTCTTGTACTTAGTTTCATATGGAAAAGATGCTATGAATTCCAACCATCTAGTTTGTCATTTGTTCAATTTGTGCTGCCTCTTAAGGTGTTTAAGGGATTCATGGTTGGTGTGGATGACAAACTCTTTGGGAAGAAGATAATATTGCCAATGGTTTAAGGTTCTCACTAAAGCATAGAGTTCTTTGTCATAGTTTAAATAGTTGAGTGTTGCCCCCAGAGAGTTTCTTACTAAAATAGGCAATTGGTCTTTAGTCTTGAGTAAGCACGACTCCTATTCCAACCCTACTCACTTCATATTCTACCTCAAAGGTTCTCTCAAAGTTTGGTAAGGAAAGTAGTAGAGCTTGACTTAATCTCTTTTTATGTTAGAAAAGGCTTTTTCTTGGTTTTCCTCCAACTTAAACCCAATTGATTTATTAACAATTTCAGTCAAAGGACTGTTAAAGTTTCTAATAAACCTCCTACAGAAACTAGCAAGACCGTGAAAACTCCTCACTTCAGTTAAAGTGGTTGGGATTGGCCATTCTTGAACAGCTTTCACCTTCTCCTCATCCACTTCAATTCCTTGTGAACTTACTACATAACCAAGAAATATGATTTTTTTTTCTAAACAAAAAGAACATTTGTCAAAATTAGCATAAGGTTTTTCCTTATGACGAGCTACAGCAATACTTTTAAGATACCCCAAATGATCCTTGAATGACTTACTATAAATTAAAATACCATCAAAATAGACAACTACAAACTTGACAGTGAATTCTTTCGACATATAGTGCATCAAACGCATAAAAGTACATGGAGCATTGGAAAAACCAATGGGCATAACAAACTACTCATATAATCCTTGTTTTGTTTTGAAAGCTATTTTTCACTCATTACCCTCCATTATTCTAATTTAATGATAACCTGATTTAAGATCGATTTTAGAAAACACACAAGCGCCATGAAGCTCATCAAGTAAATCATCAAGTCTTGGAATTGGGTAGCGATTCTTTACCATGATATTGTTGATTGCCATACAATCAACACACATTCTCCATGTCCCATACTTCTTAGGCACCAACAACACCAGAACTGTACAAGATCTTAAGCTCTCCCAAACATGTCCCTTTGCTAGAAATTCTTCCACTTGTCATTAAAGTTATTTTGTCTCCTCCAAATTGCTCCTATAAGCTAGCCGGTTTGGAATGATTATGAAACCTCACCTAAAGTCAACCTTAGAGTAAGGGGGTTGGGATGCATATCATATTATTCTGCATAAAAATATATATTTTTAAATAATTTTATATGCTTTAGAATCCTGGTTTATAGGTTAAAAGGCTTAGTTATGCTTATTGGGTAGGAAGGGTAAAAAGGTAATTTTGCTTGAGGTCAAAATAGGAAGATAGCTTAAGGTTTAGATAAAAAGAATATTTGGGTGAGAAAATAAGAACAAGGATTAGTGTGGTTAAATAGTTAGAGCTTGATGAATTAATTTCTAATGTCATAAGTTCAAATCCCATTAGTTAAGTTTTATTCATGATTATCATAGCTATGTTTGAATTTTAGATTTTCTTACATTCCTTAAAGATAGGAATGTTGTCTTAGGAGAGACATGAAGAGAATGTCTTGATTATATAATCATGTCCTAAAAAGAATTCTAGATGAATTCTTGTCCATTTTATTACCTCTAGATTTGTCCTAACATCTTCATGATTTAAATAAACTAAAATCCATTAAATCTCTTCTTTTAATTCCAAAAAATTCTGTGATAATTCTTTAGTCTTGAATTTCAAAAATCAGTCTTGAAAGTTAGAGGATTGGCCAAAAATAGGAGAGAAGTTAGGAAGGGTTCCCAAGAGAAATAAATCACCTTGGTAAAACCTTCAATCTCACCTTCATGTTGTTCATGGTTCTAATGAAGAAAAATCTGATAATTTTCCAGAATTCTTGGAAGACCAACTTTCAAAAAATTCAGCCAGGAATCCTAACCATTTGCTACCAGAAAAATGGTCATTTCATGTGGCTTGAAGACTGAAAATTCTATGCAGATTTCGGACTGCACAAACTTCACAAAACCAGAAAAACTTCCTGTACAAATTCGCTGCACACTATGCTGAAATTGAAGCTATCTTTTGTCATCAATTCAGCTGAAGCACCCTCTATCTTTCTCTAGAAAGAAGGCTGGAAAATCACCCTTGAATGACCTCCAAACCCCTCTCAAAACCAGCTGCAAATTGGGCTGAAGAACTATAGAAAATTCTGCACTGAAAATCTTCACCATTTGAAGTCTTGAACAACTTTGAAACTAGGAAAATTCCCAACATTGTCTCTCTATGCCTAGACCGAAAAAACACCTTCAAACCTCTGCAAAATGGACCTTATTCAGCCATGGACTGAACACCATTAACCTCCATACTTACCTTGAGTACGTGGACTCCATGATCACACCTCAAAAACCTCCTAAGATCACTCTATCAAAAACACTTTTGAACTTCAAAAAAATTCCAGAATTCTTGCTTCTTTAAACCACTCTTGTATCAAGCTAGCAAACCAAAGTTTCCCCTGCCATTGTAGACTGCATTTCGGCCAGAAATAAAGCCTGAACAGCCTTCATTCCCCTTGCCTTAAATCTGATCAATCCAGCCAGCACCATGGAAGAGCAAAGAAACCTCTCTTAATCAAACACTATTAGCTAATCTCCTACCTCAAACAACTCCACAATTTTCTCCATTTGAAATTCAAAAAATCTGATCATTCTCTCTCATTCTAGCCGAAAACTGAAACTCCTAATCATCCTAGACCATTCGGCCAACAGCTTTTCCAGATTTCGTGAAGCCTTTCTCTCAATTCTCTCAAAAATACCAAGAACACACACTACACTTCTTCAAGCCTAAACCTACCCTAAACACCTCCAATTACTCTCAAATACTCTAGATTACTCCTACTTAATCCCTAGTATTCATTTCTGGTCTTTATAACATAAAATCACGCAAAAGAGAATTTTCTATCAGATCAAAATAAGCTTTTTCTTGAAGGTCTCAAGAACATCATCAAGGTAAATCAAGAACCACCTTCTTATTCATCATCTTCCATTCAATTTTCAATATACCATTCTAATGCTCTCTCTCTCTCTCTCTCTCTCTCTCTCTCTCTCTCTCTCTCTCTCTCTCTCTCTCAGCCAAAATGGTCGATCAACCATCAACCATGGCTGTTTTTTTTCCTTGGACGACTTAAGGCTCTCAATCGTGTGGACCTTCTTTAGCCTTCATCGAGCGATCGTCTATCAAGTATTTGTTAGTGTTGTGCCCTAGAAGCAATCACTTGTACATTGTATATGACACAATTTATTTTAATAAAATGCATTATTTATCTTACAGTTTCTTTTGTTTATTTTTAAATAATATAACTATTCGATAAAGTCCCTTGTACAACATTGTGTTAATGAAATCATGATAGAGTTCATGATATGAGATTTCTACTACACTGTATAGTGTTAGTACTTAAATAACCCCTAGTCATAGTATTAATGAAACAAGACATTATTAATGCGTTAAGACTAGCATGTGTTAGACTTCTTGATTTGATCAGGCGGTGGTTCTCATATCCATGAGTATTGAGATACTCAAAGTTAACACATGGATGCTTGTTAATAGAACAAGTTCATTGGATGACCTAGCTTTGAGATAATCACATGGATAACTATTTAGCGCCAGTGATATAATCTCAATATAGCAAACATGCAAGTATCCTTAAACTTGAGATCTCCAAGGTACTTTGTTTGTTGAGCCTTGTACTTTCATTCCAATTTCTGGAGCTCGATCGAGGGCCGCCTATGGGATGGATATTGGGTACATTGTGAGGTAAATGAAAGTAATTGAGAGGGTAAATAAAGGATTCACCACTCCTAATAGTAGGGGCGAATATCTCACGGCCACTTGTAGGAATTACCACCCGAGGCATATGTGTATTGAAAATAGTTCCAATTGATGCACATCTAGAGTAGTAGGTTCTTGGTACAAGTACTATTGTATCCGGGCCAGAATTAATTCTGGAGGGAGTTGGCACTAATTTTGTACTCCAAACCGAATGAGATATTGTATGGTGAAATGAGTAAATTACACTGAAGTTTGTTATTGAAGGGTTCATGTCAAGCCACTTAACTTCCTGGACTCTTAGGTGGTCATGATGTGTTGCTAGATACCGCTCATAATCTAGGAATATGGGTTTATTAATTGATTAATTAATAAACCAATCCTGATAAGAATTAATAAGATTAATTCTAATTAACAATGAATTATTAATCTAAAAAACGTTTGGATTAATTCATATTCACTATCAATTGACTGGGAAACCTAATAGGTCACACACAATAGAGGATTATATACTCAGGATGTTATTTGATAACATAGTGGGATTAATTGCGGGAAAGAGAAGTTGTTGTGGACAAATTATAATTAGTTATAATTTATGGTCCAAATTGTAATTGTGAGAACTTGATGTTTTCAATTACAATTAGGGAATTCTAATTGGATTAGAATTCTCAATTTTTGGTAGGGTTTTTTGTGTTATATGATAATATGGCCGCCAACCCTAGCTGTGAGTAATACACATGACATTCTCTCTCTCTCTCTCTCTCTCTCTCTCTCTCTCTCTCTCTCTCTCTCTCTCTCTCTCTCTCTCTCTCTCTCTCTCTCTCTCTCTCTCTCTCGTTTTGCTAAAAACGAAAACAACCCTAGTCGCCATCTTTTTCTACTAGCACAAGAAATTTTGGTGCTTGAGTATTCCTCTGTGTGGATTACTGTTAGAGATAATCAAACACTGTGATTATAGTGGTTAGACGTTCAAGCCACGTGGAGTTTGCACAAGAGGATTACTGGATCACGCCTCGACTTGAAGAAGAAATTGTGTTATTCAGACGATCAAACAAAGGTAAAAAGCCATTACCTTTATTATCTTGATGTCTTGTTTTCCACACATAGGCGGGTCCTGGGAAGGTATCTCATTTTATTTTCCGCTGTGCCGTATAGGATACAAGCCTGAGATACCCAATAGGATTGAGTATATGTATATGGATGAAGGTGATGGGGTTAGGACATGAGGATTAATGTATATGACTAAACTATATGGATTTTCCTTTAGAATCTATACATGTTCATCATGCTTAATGAAATTTATGGATGTTTGAAGCATGTTAGATATTATGACACCAAAGATGATTAGGCTCTTATGTTCTTATTTTCCATTGAAGCCATAATTGATGATTATGCCTAGAAGGAAATTAGTCTTGTGATAGTATGTGATAATTAAATCATATGTTCATGAATGGATTAGTTTATTATTTGATGTTGGCGAATGTGTTCATGAATTTTTTCTAGCAATAGGAAAATCATGGTGAAAGATTATTTTCTTGTTAATTCTAGTTTATTTTTATTAACAAATTTTATTACATTAATTAGAATTACTACTATATTTTTTTTTCTATAAAATTCGAAACCCTAGGAAAATTTGGATTGGAATATTAATTAAAATATTAATATTTTTATTAATCTAATAAATAAAATCTTTTATTAAAAATAATATATAATAATAAATAAATCCTTTATATAAATAAAATATTAGAATTAATTAATGTCCTTGTAGACCCTAGTTAAAACTTTTACCTATACTCCTAAATATTATTTATAATAAAATTTATATGTTATTTATTAATTAAAAATTTTAATATAATTTATTTATTATTAATTTTATTATTTATTACTAATTATTTATTATCTATTAATTATTAACTAAAAAATTAATTAAGTGTAATTTATTATTTATTTATTTATAATAATTACCATTTACTAATATTATTTAGAACTTTGTATTATTCAATATTTTATTTATTAACAGTAATACTCAAAATTTATTATTTAAAATCATAACTTATTAGTAATTATTTTAGAACCCCTAGTTATTTTAACTTATCAAACTGGATTTATTTTATAAAATACTTTATCATCTAGCCTTAAAGCTTAGGACATTATGGTCATGGTTAGTCATGGTTGAAGCTAGTTGAATTAGGAATTATTTATGTAAGGCATGTATAGTTCGAATGTAACCTTATGCCTTGTGTTTACCCTAAGCGAGGCTAGGTTGACCTTGGAGGATTTTTAAATTCAAGAAAAGCAAAGGATCAGGTAAGCTCCTGCATGGAGTCATTTAAAGATCAAAATTATTGTGGCAAGCTAAATTCATTTTGTAAAGGCAATTAAGGACAGTTTTTTCTTTTTATTTCAGTCAAGCAAACCATTTGAAATTAAACAATCAGTTTTATACAAAACGCTAAACTCTTTCTAAAACCCAACTTTGGCAAGAATTTTAGAAACCTTAATTGCTATTTCCAAGTAAAATATTGTATGATCAATTTTCTTCCAAGTGGGACAAACAACATTGAGTAGTCAATAAGGGTAGACTACTAGGACTAGTCTTTGAAGGGTTAAGGTAAGTCTCTCAGTAGGTGGTTACCTCTGAGAGGTGAATCCTTCCCGGATAGGATGCCAGTCCAGTAGGTCATACCGGTCCGAGCTAGCAAGTTTTAGTCAAATGGACTGTGTGTTTTCGGAGTGGACAACCGAAAAGTTTAGGGTGTAGAGATGGAGGAGTATCTCACTTGGTAGGCCATACACCTATCTTATGTCAGCATACTCAACGTGTGGCATTCTGACCGGCAGCATGCTCAACGTGTGGCATTCTAACTATTATATTGACATGGGGCCTAACGTGTAGTGCCATGGCTACCTCTTTGGGTAGTTGTATTTATTGTGCACATGTATGTTTACAAAGTAAAACACCACTCTTTATTTTTAACATTTATTTAATACTTCCCAGCACTTTCTCTTATGGAATTTTTACAACTTGCATACATGAACTATTTAATTGAAACACTCAAAGCACACACGGGCTTACTGAGATTTTTATCTCACCACTATTTATACCATGTTTTCAGGTCGATCCTATTGTGAAGGTCATTACCTAGATTATTGCCTATGATTTTGAAGACTCTCTATTATTTTTCTTATGTATTGCTTTTGAGAGATTGTAGCAGAGAATTATTTTTCAATTTGTTCATGTATTGTTGGGTTGCAATAAGTTTAATTTTGAAGTATTTCTTTTATTTTATTTTATGTGACCAAATTTTAAAGACCCATTGTCCTATGGACGAGACGACTGTTAGTGTTATGCCCTAGAGGCAATCACTTGTACGTTATATATGACATATTTTATTTCATAAAAGGCATTTTTATCTTACAGTTTCTTTTGTTTACTTCTGTGTAAAATAACTATGAGATAAAGTCCCTAGTACAACATTGTATTAATAAAATCATGATAGAGATCATGATATAAAATTTCTACTACACTGTATAGTGTTAGTACTTAAATAGTCCCTAGTCATAGTATTAATGAGACAGGACATCATTAATGCGTTAAGACTAGCATGTGTTAACACTTCCTGATTTGACCAGGCAGTGGTTCACATATCCATGAGTATTGCAATACTCAAAGTTAACACATGGATGCTTATTAGTGGAACAAGTTCATTGAATGACCTAGCAATGAAATAATCACATGGATAACTATTTAGTGCCAGTGATATAATCTCAATATAGCAAACGTGCAAGTATCCTTAGACTTGAGATCTCCAAGGTACTTTGTTTGTTGAGCCTTGTACTTTGATTCCAATTTTTGGAGCTCGATCGAGGGCCGCCTATGGGATGGATATTGAGTACATTGTAAGGTAAACAAAAGTAGTTGAGAAGGTCAACAAGGGATTCACCACTCCTAATAGTAAGGGCGAATATCTCACATCCATTTATAGGAATTACTACTCAAGAAGTCCTTGGCCAAGGCATATGTGCATTGGAAACAGTTCCAATTGATACACATCTAAAGTAGTGGATTCCTAGTACAAGTATAATTATATTCAGGCCAGAATTAGTATATATTCTAAAGGGATTTGACACTAATTCCGTACTCCAAACCGAATGAGATATTATATGGTGAAAGGAGTAAATTGCACTGTAGTTTGTTATTTAAGGGTTCATGTCAAGCCACTTGACTTCCTGGACTCTTGGGTGGTCATGATATGTTGCTAGATACCACACATGATCTGAGAATATAGGTTTATTACTTGATGAATTAATAAATCAATCCTGATTTGAATTAATATGATTAATTCTAATTAATTAAGGATTATTAATCTCAAAGACATTTGGATTTATTCATGTTCGCTACCAATTGACCGGGAAACCTTATCACACACAAAAGAGGAATATATACTCAAAATGTTATTTGATAACATGTGGGGTTTATTGCGAGAAAGAGAAGTTGATATGGCCAAATTATAATTAGTTATAATTTATGGGTTAATTTGTAATTCTGAGAACTTAATGAATTCCAATTGCAATTGTTTGTTTGGAATTCTCAAATGGTTTTATTGTTGAGGTTTTCGGGTGACCCAAGAGACACACATGAAATAAAACATGAAAACTAAAGGTCACTTAAAACAACTTCAAAACAACATAAAACCAAAGGGCACACAAAAGGAAAAAAATATGATCTTTTGTTCTCTTCTTTCTCTCTCTCGTGTGAGTCTCTCCAAGAGAACACCAAGGCTATTATTCTTCTTCTTCTCATTTCTCTGATTTTGCTAAATAAGAAGAACAAAGAAGAAAAACCCCAACCACCATTGTTGTTTTCTGTTAGCACAGAAAATCTTAGTGCTTAAGTGTGATCCTCCGTGTGGATTTCTGTTAGATATAATCACACACTGTGATTATTTATAGTGATTGGACATACAACTCTCATGGTGATTCTTCAAGAGGATTGCTAGATCGTGCCACAATTATCATACTTGAAGAATGAAAGTTTTGTTTTCCACACAAACAAAGAAAGGTAAAAGCTGTTAGCTTTATTTCTTTGTTTTTTATATATGTGTCTTGTTTTCCACACATATGCGGATCCTGGGATGATATCTCGTTTTATTCTTCCTCTGTGTCGTATATGATACGTGAGAGATACCCAACAATGACATCCCCGGCCCTAATAGGCCTAGGTTGTAGGGTGTTGCAATGATAGCTCCAAGAATAAAGTCAGTTGATATGATCTTGAGAAGCACTAAACTTGTAGGTTAAACTCAAGAACTAGAACCCTACAAACTCACACACAAGAACACCAAAATGCTAGGAAATTAATACTTTTGTGATAATGTAAATCTATCCTACTTCAAAAACTCCTTAACACCCTCATCTAACTAGATATTAAAACACCAAGGATAAAAATTTAAAGACGCCGAATTTAATCCTATCAAACACACTAGACAACGTAGCACATAAGTATAAAGATGAAGTTGAGATTATCCCTTAAGGTTTAGAGACAAGATCAAATGTGAGACTAAGTCCTATGATTTAGTCTTGATATTTATGGGAATCACCCATAGGTTCACCCTCAAGAACTCTCTCTAGAGGGAAAATCTGAAATTCTCTATTCCAAAAATATCATAAGTTATGTTTACAAGAGCGATAAGGCATATTTAAAGTTGCCTTGCCCTACACTAATTAGCCAACTAATCCTAAATATCAAATGACCTTAATACAAGATTTGAGGCCCTATTACATGCCTTAAAATAGTTTCAAATATAATAAAGTCGTGAAAATTAAATTACAAATAAAAAGGTTGAAAATAAGAAAAATTGCAAAAAAATTGGGACCGGCCCGTCTAGGGCCGACACCGACTCTAGCGCACTAAGCTGGCACCTGGTCCTTCATTCTGGGCCAGAGCCGGGTCAACTTTGGGTGGCCTCTCGTGTTTTATTACTCTTCAATCCCTACTCGTTTGACCTCCATTTCTTTTCCATGTGCTCTCTTGGTCTTCCAAATGAAATGTTTGTCTTCTTGAGCTCTTCTTGTTACTCTTTTGACCTTTAATCCTTGTTTCAATGTTGGTTTGATTCTCCACAAGGATTGTTGTTCTTTTTGTGTTCCATTTACAGCTCCCTTCACTACCCATCTCTTAACAAACTTCTTGGCTCTTGGCTTGTATGCTTGGACGGCTTAAAAATCCTCCCGAAACTTCTTGAATGTTGAATGTTCCCAAGGAAACTTGAAGCAAGTCTTGACTTTCCATCCCCCTTCGTTAGATATGCCTTATTGTATGGACAGATTTCTATCATTTCTCCCTTCTTTGGGATGATTCGTCATCGAATCTATACCTGTATTACAATTCAAACAAGACATTTTGTGTGAAAGTAAAAATTTTAACTTTGGATCCTTACCAACTCCCTTGTTTTCTCTCTTCTCAATCCAAACTTTCGTTCTCACCTTACCTCGTTCTTTTTCCTCCCTCTTGTTATTTTTACCTCTCCAAACCCAAGTTCGCACTCTTATTTTTTCTTCATGCTACCTCGCTTGCTCTCTCTTCCCCTTTGTTTTTGCTTGCATTTAGAGCTCTAAACTCCTTTTTTCTTCTTTTGATCTTCTCTCATTTTCTCTTCTTTCTTACTCTCATTTTTTCCTCTCTTTCTTTTCCTTCTCCTTTTGTTCTCTTTTCTTTTTATCTTCCTCCCTCAAAATCTTTTGATCTTTGACAAACTCACTTGGGTAGAAGGGAAGTAGAGTGAACTTATTTCCATCTTTTCTCAAAGAATAAGTGTCCCTCTTCCCTTTATGGACTATATCTCTATCAAACATCTAAGGTCTTCCTAACAAAATATGCCTTACATGCATGGGAAATACATTACAAGCCACTTCATTCTTATACTTTCCCATATCAATGGCAACCTTGGCTTGTTTATTCACTTTCACCTCTCCACAATTGTTCAACCATTATAACTTGTAGGGTCTAGGGTGTTTCAAGGTTTCTAGTCCTAACTCCTCCACCAATATAGCAGTAATCATATTTTTACAACTCCCTCCATAAATGAGGATACTATATAATTTTTGTTTGATCCGATACCTTGAAAAAATATGTTCTCTCTTTGCAAATTTTCTCATTCTTCCATACCCTAACAAGCATTTTCAACTTCCATTGCTACTCCAATCAATGAACAAGTGGGTTCAATCATATTTTCCCTTTTACTACCTTCTTCCCCTTCAAATTTACCCGTCAATATCTCACCACATTCTTCCTCATCGGATGAGATGTTTTCTTGGTCATTTATGAACACCATCTTCTTGTTTAGGCACTTTTGGAAGGAATGCCCATATCCTAAACATTTGTAGCATTTGATGTCCCTACACCTTTGTGATCCCAACAGGGCTTTGCCTTTCTCTATCACCCTTATGTCTCTAGCCTTGGGGTTTTCATGTAATGTTAGACTAGATGGCTTACTCCATCTAATTTCAGTCCTCATTTGTTTATGCACCACTTCTAGCCAACTTTCATTTTTCTTCTTTTGCTTTACAGCTCCCTTCTCTACTTCAACTCTTAGTTTCATTTGCTGCTCAACAAATTTAACACCATTATGCTCTATTTCTTCTTGCTCATTCTCCTCCAGCACCTCTAAGGAATATATCTTGAATTGAACAGAAATGATCTGCATCATTCTCCCCATCATCACCAAGCTCATCATCTTCTTCTACTCTCATCGCCACCTTTTGTTCAACCTTCTCAATATTTTCTTTATTTTTTTTCACCATACCTTCTTTCATCCTTTTATTCTTTTGCTCATATTCTTCTCTTTCTTTTCTTGTTTCTCCTTGCTCATCAACACTTACAATATTTTCCGTGGCCACTTTAATCTCAAGTCTAGCTTTTTGCCTCCCAATTCATCTCTCTCCTTTGCAATTGTGCACCCAATAAAATCTTTCATATTCTAATTTATTTAGACAATCAACCTTTGTGTGCCTTATACTACAACAATTCTCACAAATCAATCCTCCACTACTCCTTTGTTTAACTCTTTTTGGACACTCATAGAAAGTGTGCTCAAAGCTCCCACACATTTTGCATTCATACTTCCTCAAGTTCTTTTGCATCCCATGCTTTGATGTTTTTTGTGCTCTTCCCACAAAGACTTTCTTACCCCAATATTCCTCACTCTCATGTTCTTCTTCTTTATATTCCCAATTTTGTTTCTCAAAACTACCATATCCTTCCCCACTCGAATAAGATTTCCATTATTTTCACTTCCCCTACTTCATTCTTCCATAAGACTCAAGTTCTCACATTCTTGATCATTTTTCCTTAGGTCTCCTTCATAGCTATCATATTCCTTTCCACTTGTATTTGGCCTTTCATCATGTCCATCTAAATATCTTATTCTCTCATAATCATCGTCCTCATATTCTTGCTTATACTTATTATATTCCCCATAACTACTCTCATTATAGCAAGACTCCTCATAATTGTCAATCTCTCCACTTCCACTCTAACTAGCCATTGTGAAGTTATTTCAAGAGAAATACCCTAAAATGTAAGTAGAAAATACAAGAAAAATTCTTCACTTCACTCTCTCACATGTTTGCACTCAATTTTTAACAGTCATTCTTCACTCGTGGTTGCACTCTTCTTGGCTTTTCTCACAACGAGCTCACCCTCTTACCTTTTTCAAACTCTCAATTCCACATACAAGTTCTTCCTAACTCTTTCGTAATTCAAATGATTTAGTTCTACTAGTCAAGTCAACTAAATTCTAAGGGATAAGAAAGAAAGATGTCTTAAAGGCAATTTATCAAACACTTGGTAGGTGACACTACAGACCTCAATCCTAGCAATGATTTTCAAGTGTAAGATGCAAGTCAAAAACTCATACAATGAATGTAAAGTCATTTAGACATTTTATCAAACATTTGGTGTGCACAAGGAGAAATGCATGTATTTCAAAGAGTTGTTAAACTAGGTGAAGCTATTACAATCTCAAGAACACAATTTAGCAATTAACAAGGACTTAAGGAAATGATGACACAAGCAAATTCAAGAAATAGAAGTAGGAGCTCAAGATGTACAAATGTTTCCAAGCTTAAGACAAATACAATGTTGAAAAGAATATCTTCTAGCATCAACAAGAAGATTTACCTAACTACAACACCAATTAACTTCACAAATGCACTCTACAAATCATATTAATCATCATATTTCATAAATAGAAGCTTTGGTAGTCAAGCATAGGCAATCACAACCCATTGGAGCAATATATTAAACACCTTCTGTTGCCTTATATTAAATCAACCAATTTTCACACTAAATAACTCCCCAAACATCAATATATCAAATAGGATTAAATTAACAACATTCCCATGGCACAAATTCAAGTTTTTGGCATTCAAAAATAGTAAGAAAAAAATGACAAAAATTTGAATACCAATAGATCTTGAAGAAGATTGTACTTCAGCCCAAGGAAAGCTGGTTGATTATAATCAACACATTGCAAGCTCTAATACCAAATTTGATATGATCTTGAAAAGTGCCAAACTTGTGGATTAAAACTCAAGAACAAAAACCCTAAAAACTCACACACAAGAACACCAAAATGTTAGGAAATTAACACTCTTATGATAATGTGAATCCATCCTACTTTAAAGACTCCTTAACACCCTCATCTAACTAGATATTAGAACACCAAGGATAAAAATTTGAAGGAGCCTACCTTAATCCTATCAAATACACTAGACAACCTAGCACATAAGTATAAAGATTAAGTTGATATTATCCCTTAAAGTTTAGAGACAAGATCAAAAGTGGGATTAAATCCTTTGATTTAGTCTTGATGCTTAAGAGAATCAACCAAGAGGTTTACCCTCAAGAACTCTCTCTAGAAAGAAAATCTAAAATTCTCTAGTCCAAAATATCATCAGTTATGTTTACAAGAGCTATAAGGCATATTTATAGTTGTCTTGCCCTAAACTAATTAGCCAACTAATCCTAAATATTAAATGGCCTTAATACAAGTTTTGAGGCCCTATCTCATGCCTTAAAATAGGTTAAAATATAATAAAATTCATGAAAATTAAATTACAAATGAACAAGCTCAAAATAAGAAAAACTGTAAAAAGTTGGGACCGGCTCAACTAGGGCCAGTGCCGGTTCTGTTCTGTCCTAGACAAAACGGAGCCCGATCTGGGCCGGTGCCTGGTCCTTCATTCTGGACGGGCACTGGGTCAACTCTTAGCGGCCTCTCTTATTTTGTTGCACTTCAATCCCTGCTCATTTGACCTCCATTCCTTTTCCATGTGTTTCCTTGATCTTCCAAATAAAATGTTTATCATCTTAAACTCTTCTTGTTTCTCCATTGGCCTTCAATCCTTGTTTTAATGTTGGCTTGATTCTCCACAAGGATTGTTGTTATTTTTGGTCCCATTTACAGCTCCCTTCACTACCCATCTCTTGACAAACTTTTTGGCTCTTGGCTTGTATGCTTGGATGGCTTGAAAATCCTCCCAAAACTTGATGAATGTTGAATGTTCCCAAGGAGACTTGAAGCAAGTCTTGACTTTCCATCCCCCTTCTTTAGATGTGCCTTGTTGCGCGGACAGATTCTTTTCATCAGTTTGGTGTTCTATTCCTCTTAGTGGTGGAAAGCCTCCGGGTGTCTCTTTTGGAAGATATATTCAAACTCTTGAATGATAGCTTCAATTTCTTGAGCCAAAGAAGAAAAAAACTTATTACTAGAAAGAGTGTGATTTGTGGTAGAAAAAGCCCATTTGAACACAAGAACTAAAACGAATTCTTTTGCTTTAGTAAAGAAATTCACTTTTCTTTTCCCTCCACTCTTTCTTTGTTCACTTTTATCTTTGATGAGCAAAGGTTTTTGTCTCTCTAATTTTTCTCTCATCTTTTTTTCTTTACTCTCAAGCTCTTTTCTCTCCCTCTCTTACTTTTGCCTTTCATTCTCCACACTCTTTTTCTTTTCATTTGCCTTTATAATCCTTTGATCATTATTAACCTCAGTTAGAGTCAATGAAAGTAAAGTATACTTCACTCCCTCCTTGTAAACCACATAGGTATTCGTCCTCCCATAATATTTTACTTGCATATCATATTGCCAATGTCTCCAAAGAAGTCGGTGTCTCGCTTGTATGGGTACCACTTCACACAACACCTCATCTTTGTATTGCCCCGTATCAAATAATACTAGCACTTGCTTATTCACCCTTAATTCCCTACTATCATTTAACTAATAGAGTCTATAGGGCTTTGGCTACTTCTTTGTTTCCATTCTCAATTCTTCTACCAAGCTAGCACTAATAATATTGGTGCAATTCCCATTATCAACTATGACACTACATGGCATGTTGTTAACCAAATATCTTGTCTAGAAAATTTTTTTCCTTTGTTGGTGTTCGACTTCTTCAATAGCTTGGGAACTTAAAGACCTTCTAGAAATATCTAGCAATGAACAATTTTATCCCATTACTACTCCATTATCACTTGTTCCATCATTTTCTTCCTCCTCTTGATCTTCATACTTTCTATTCCCTTTATCCGCTTCTTTGGTTTGAAACTTCTCCAAAATTATCAGTGCACATACTCCTTTTGCTTAGACACTCATGGGTGGTGTACCCATTGCCAAGATACTTGAAAAACATGATATCCCAATTTATTTGAGGTCTCTCTTGAACCTTCCCTTTCTTTTTATTCCAACACTCTCTTAGTTTGTTCACTTCTCTTGCTAGTAGTTTATGAATCTCTTCATTCTTTGGAGTAGGTTTACTTGTGGTACTAGTGTTAGGGTGGGTAGATTTCACAAATGATCTCCTTCTTACTTGCTTTTCAACCTTAGTTGCCATAGGAACTATCCCTTCTAGAGTGTTATATGAATGCAACTCCACTACATTTACAATCTCCCTATTCAAACCACTCAAGAATCGTGTAACAGTAGCTCTAGGATCTTCATTAATATTGGCTCTCATTATGGTGTTCTCTATCTCCTTATGTTAACACTCTTGTTCCCTTGCCTTAACACGTATAACCTTTGATACAACTCATCGTAGTAGTGAAGAGGAACAAACCTATTCCGTATTAGGTTCTTCATCAACTACCAAATAGTAACCAGTTGATCCCCTATTTGCCTTCTTTGGGTAGACATTTGATCCCACCACACTAAGGCATACTCAAAGAAATTAGAGATAGCCAACTTCACCCTTGTCTTTATTAGTGTTGTGCCCTAGAAGCAATCACTTGTACATTGTATATGACACATTTTATTTTAATAAAAGGCATTATTTATCTTACAGTTTCTTTCATTTCCTTTTAAGTAATATAACTGTTCGATAAAGTCCCTAGTACAACACTGTATTAAGAAAATCATAATAGAGATCATGATAACAGATTCCTACTACATTGTATAATGTTAGTACTAAATAGTCACTAGTTGTAGTATTAATGAGACAGGACATCATTAATACGTTAAGACTAGCACGTATTAGACTTCCTGATTTGATAAGGTAGTGGTTCTTATATCCGTGAATATTGAGATACTCAAAGTTAACACATGGGTGCTTGTTAATGGAACAAGTTCATTAGATGACCTAGCTTTGAGATAATCACACGGATAACTATTTAGTGCCAATGATATAATATGGACGAGCCTTATGCATACAAGAAGGTTAGTGGGAGTGAAATCGTTTTCATATTGCTTTATGTAGATGACATATTGCTAATGAGAAATGATATACCTGTCTTGCAAATAGTTAAAGTTTGGTTGTCCAAACAATTCTCCATGAGAGACCTTAGTGAAGTAACTTATTCTCGGAATAAGGATCTATAGAGATAGATCCAAAAGGTTGCTAGGTCTTTTGCAGTTTACATACATAGATAAAATGTTAAAAAGGTTTAGCATGGATCAATCCAAAAAGGGATTCTTACCCATGTCACATAATGTAAGCCTTTTAAAGTTGATGTCTCCCAAGACATAAGTTGAAAGGGATCACATGAATAAGATTCCATATACTTCGGCAGTTAGATCTATCATGTACGCTATAATATGTAGTAGGCCCAATGTATCTTGTGCTCTCAGTTTGACGAGTAGATACCAATCTAACCCTGATGGGGGTCATTGGGCGGCTGTAAAGAACATCCCTAAGTACTTACGAATGACTAACGATATGTTCCTAGTATATGGAGAAGGTGATTTGAAAATAAACAAGTATACTGATGCCAGTTTTCAATCTGACAAAAATGATTTCAAATCACAATCTGGCTATGTGTTTATATTGTACGGAGCGGTAATAAGTTGGAAAAGTTCTAAACAAGAGATTATTGCCAATTCTATGACAGAAACTGAGTATATAGCCGCTTTTGAAGCAGCTAAGGAAATAAAGATAGAGAGAGTTCACATGGATGAGAACATAGCTGACCCACATACAAAAGCACTATCCCAAAAGAAACATGATTGTCATGTTGAGTCATTCGATATTAGATACATGAATAATTGGCTCTAGTGCAAGTGGGAGTTTGTTAATGTTGTGCCCTAGAGGCAATCACTTGTACATTGTATATGACATATTTTATTTTAATAAAAGGTATTATTTATCTTACAGTTTCTTTTGTTTACTTTTAAGTAATATAACTGTTCAATAAAGTCTCTAGTACAACACTATATTAAAGAAATCTTTTAGAGATTATGATATGAGATTCCTACTACACTGTATAGTGTTAGTACTTAAATAGTCCCCAGTCGTAGTATTAATGAGACAGGACATCATTAATGTGTTAAGACTAGCATGTATTAGACTTCCTGATTTGATCAGGCGGTGATTCTTATATCTGTGAGTATTGAGATACTCAAAGTTAACATAAGGATGCTTGTTAATGGAATAAGTTCATTAGATGACCTAACTTTGAGATAATCACATGGATAACTATTTAGTGACAGTGATATAATCTGACTATAGCAAACATGCAAATATCCTTAGACTTGAGATCTCCAAGGTACTTTGTTTGCTAAGCATTGTACTTTGATTTCAATATTTAGAGTTCAATCGAGGGCCACCTATGGGATGGATATTGGGCATATTGTGAGGTAAATGAAAGTAGTTGAGAAGGTTAATAAAGGATTCACCACTCCCAATAGTAGGGGCGAATATCTCACGGCCACTTATAGGAATTACTACTCGAGAAGTCCTTGGCTAAGGCGATTGTGTATTAGAAATAGTTCGAATTGATACACATCTAGAGTAGTGGGTTCCTGGTACAAGTACCATTGTATTTGGGCCAGAATTAATTCTAGAGGGAGTTGGCACTAATTCCATACTCCAAACCGAATGAAATATTGTATAGTGAAAGGAGTTAATTACACTGTAATTTGTTATTAAAGGGTTCATGTCAATCCACTTGACTTCCTGGACTCTTATGTGGTTATGACGTGTTGCTAGATACCGCTCATAATCTAGGAATATGGATTTATTAATTGATGAATCAATAAACCAATCCTGATTAGAATTAATAGGATTAATTCTAATTAATTATAGATTATTATTAATCTCAAATACATTTGGATTAATTCATATTCGCTACCAATTGGTTAGGAAACCTAATAGGTCACACACAATAAAGGATTATATACTCAATATGTTATTTGATAACATAGTGGGGTTAATTAAGAGAAAGAGAAGTTGTTGTGACCAAATTATAATTAGTTATAATTAATGGTCCAAATTGTAATTGTGAGAACTTGATGTTTTCAATTACAATTAGAGAATTCTAACTGTTTTAGAATTTTGATATTGGAGTCTATTTAGAACAAGATTTTTGTGAAACATGATGATGGAACACACGAAACCCTAGCTAAGTGTAACACACGAAAATAGCAGCCACCAAAACTCTCTTCTCTTCTCTCCTCCCTCTCTTTTTGCTAAAAACGAGAAGAGCCGCCATCTTTTTCTACTAGCATAGGAAATTTTGGTACTCGAGTTTTCCTTTGTGTGGATTTATATTAGAGATAATCACACACTATGATTATAGTGGTTGGACATTCAACTGTCATGGAGTTTGATCAAGTGGATTGCTGAACTGGATCACGCCTCGACTTGAAGAAGAAAATTTTATTTTTCAGACGATCAAAGAAAGGTAAAAGTTGTTACCTTTATTATCTTTATATCTTGTTTTCCACACATGTGTGGGTCCTGGGATGGTATCTCATTTTATTCTTCCGTTGTGCCGTATAGGATACGAGCCTGAGATACCCAACAGTCTTTTCACTATATCTATGGCATTGAAACAAGATTTCCATCTTCCTTTCCCACTCAAAGTATAATTCTGGATCACTTTTTTCCAAGGAATAACATCACCTTCATCTTTATGCTTTTCATCTCCTTTTCTTCATCATTTTCCTCTCTTCTACCACCTCTGTTTCCAAATCCCCTATTTTGATATCCATGGTCCTTTTCAAATTCTTCCTCATCCCAATCTTGCACTCTCTTAAAGTCCCTTTCCAAAGCTCTCAAATTATTTCTATTATGTTTCCTATTCATTTTTCCTCTTTCTCCTCTCATACCTTACTTTCCCCCTCCTCTCTTGGGTACTTGTTGATATCCTCCTAAGGATTGTTGATCCCATGTCTCACCTTGCTGTTCATATAGTAGAGGAGTGGTTTGGTGTTCATCTATCACCCTAGAACTATCATTTTGTCTTTGCCCCCTCCTTTGAGTAACCGTTGATGCTTGACCTTGATTAGATTGTAGATCCGTTAACTAACCCCCTTTGCAAATTTTCAAACCCATTTTGTAATGTTCTCATCATCTCTTGGAGACTCTGGAAAAGCCTGCATATTATTAGATCCATCTTAAGCAATTGATTTGGTAACTAGAAAAGATTTCATGTAGTAATGCTTAGGAATGAAAGAAATCCTAACAAATCACTCCCTCACGTGTTTTACTCGAGTAATAATCACACAGCCCTCGTGTTCAACTCTCTTTAAGGCCTTTGTTAATATAGTCTCACCCTCGTACCTTTTTCCCAACTCTCAATTTTCCGTCCACATTCTTTCCACAAAACCTTCCAATTTAATTAGGTAAGTTATCCTACTAGTTAAATCCAACAAACCCCTAAGATAATTAAGTAAATGGTCTTAGTTGAGGCTAACAAAAGTCTAGGAATGCAACAAGACATAGCAAACAAATGTATGATCATAAGACAAGTAAAGATAAGCAAGTCCAATTTTTAAAAAATAGGAATGCTCTTAAAAATTAATCAAACGTAAATTGCCAAAGATATCATGAGTCCAAAGAGAATTAGAGTGCCTAGTACTATTCAATTAGTTGAACATAGCAACAAAGAACAAGAACATTTAATCAACTTGATCAACCTAATTGTTCATAGAATTTCATCTAGGAAGCATGTTTGGAGCATAATTTCTTCAATGGATTAGAGTAGCAAAAATAAGAATTCCCACAATCAAGAAAATTCAACTAACACTCATTAACAAAACTTTTATCAAACACATAAAGACCAATTTTCGGAATTCAGGACATCTCATAAGTTGTGATCAAATTGAGCCACAATCAACCATAATAAACATGAAATTTTCATTCCCCAAGGTCATATACATATCATATATCAATGTCCTCAAGTAATTTGCTGGGGAAACAAGTTTTTTTTTACTATTTTGAAGCCACAAATTAAGTTACGGGATTGCTCTGTTTTTGGAGGTTCTTGCATGAAACTTTCTTGATCGACAAGTATTGATAAGAATCAACACTTTCCAAGGCTCTGATACCAAATTTGATGCAAGGGCTATTTATTAAGTGAATTTTGTGGCTAAATCAAAAAGCAATTCATAGAACAATTGTAAGAAATAAATCAGGGATTTTTAGTGGTCAAAAGAAGAGTAGTGAAGTTACCCAACCCAAAGCTTGCAATCCTAAAACAAATAAGGAATTAGAACCTCAAAACTATTGTAATTAGATCTACTAGATCAATATCTAAGAATCCTAAATCAAGATTAATTCAAGAACCCTTAGAATAGAGACCCCTAGGCACTCAATTTGAAGCTAAACTATAACCTTGGAACAACAAGGAATCAAGACCTTAGCATGACCTATAACTTGAATCATCCTTAAGGGTTTAAAGACTTGAACTTAGGCATGACTAAACTTAAGAATTGGTCTAACATTTAAAGGAAGAACCCAGAGGAATCACATCTCAATGATGAACTTTGATCTTAAATTATATCTCAATGTTGGTATAAAAGTGTTATAATATGATATATATGGGTATTCAATTAACATTATGTAATTGAGATTAAATCTCAGCCTTTAGATGCTAAAAATAAGCTAAAACAACATAAAATTTGTGAAAATTAAAATGTAAGTTAACTAAGCTATTACATAGAGAAAAATTAGATGAATCCTAGAAATCCTAAAGTAAACCGGTGTTGGTTTCATGGCTGCAACCGGCACCAGTCCAAATTTGTTGAACGAACAACCGAATTCCTGTGTGTATCCAGTGCCTGTCCTAAGCCCTTTCAGCTGGTATTGGTTAGTTTCTGTCTTCCTTCCATGCTTTGTCCAAAATGGATCTGGTGCTGGGTCGGAAATCTTATATGGTGTCGGGTTCTTCACTATGTTAGTTCCTCAGCTCTTCGTTTGCGTATAAAACTTTAACGAACATCAACACGTGGTCCTGAGTTCCTTCAAATGCCATATAAGGTTCGTTCTATTTCAAATATGCCAAACTCGCCTTCATAAATTCTTGAAGTCCCTCTTGGAATTTTTGGAGCCTAGTCTTGTCATTTGTCCTTGAATGTTTGGTGGTTTGATATCTCGCCCTTATTAAATTTGAGCATCATGATGGGATGAATTCTCATCAAGATTGTCATTCATATCAAAACCAAAGACCAATTTACCTATTTGAGATTTTAAGTTGAAGGTAGTCGGCTAAAGGGCTTAGAATCGGCACCGGCTACACGTGGGAATTCGATTATTCATTCAGCACATCTAGACCGGTGCCAGTTGCAACCGTGGAACTGGTGCTGGCTTACTTCAGGATTTCTGGTATTAAATTGATTTTTCTCTATGTAATAGCTTAATTGAATTACATTTTAACTTTCATGACTTTTATGTTATTTTTAAATTATTTTTGGAATTCAAAGGTTGAGATTTAATCTCAATTACAATAACTTAATTGGATGCTTATATATATATATATATATATATATATATATATATATAATATTATAACACTTTTATATCAATATTGAGATATAATTTAAGATCAAAGTTCATCTTTGAAAGGTGTTTTCTCTGGGTTCTTCCCTCAAATATTAGACCAATTCTTAGGTTTAGTCCTTCCTAAGTTCAAGTTATTAAGCCCTTAAGGATAATTCAAATTGTAGTTCATGCTAAGGTCTAGGTTCGTTGTTGTTCCAAGGTTGTAGTTTGGCTTCAAATTGAGTACCTAGGTCTCTCTATTCTAAGGGTTCTTGAATTAATCTTGATTCTAGTGTTCTTAGGTATTGATCTAGTAGAACTAATTCTAATAGTTTTGAGGTTCTAATTCCTTTGTTATCTTAGGATTGCAAGCTTTGGGCTGTGTAACTTCTCTACTCTTTTATTTTTACTACTAAAAATCCTTGATTTGTTTCTTTCAATTGTTTCTTGAATTGCCTTTTGATTTAGCCACAAAATTCACTTAATAAATAGCCTCCAATGGCTACATCAAATTTTGTATATGGTGAATTTGTAGTTCGTATTTGTGTTGAATTTGGTGGCGTTCCTTGTACTTGATATGATCTTACTTGAGGGTTATGTAATTGATGAATTTGTGGCTAATTTTAGGCGTAAATATAAGACCCATTTTGAAGCTCAAAACAAGGATTTTGAAGTAAAACAAACTCACCCAATTCAAAACTAATACCCTAGGCCAATTAGAGAACCTAGATCACTAGAAAATAAGAATTAGGTCTACTAATTCATACCCAAGAGCCCTTAACCCAACTAAGGAGTTAAGAACAATTGAAGTAGATGAACTGTGCAACAAAATATAACTTGTACTGTAGACCCTTATATTAGAAAGAAATTAAGATTCTATTTTGATAAGTTAGCTTTATCTATCCTTATCAAAGGTAATGAATGGAATCCTAAGATTAGTCTTGGACTTTATGGAAGAACCACAAGAAATCTTACAAGAGTCTCTCTTTGAACTTAAAGATAATATTCAACTTACATATCAAATGTTATAATAGCATCTATATAGCCATTCAACCCTATCTATGGTGAAAAGTAATCTCAACCATTGATGTGTTTATAAGGTCTAAAATATCCTTATTACATAATAAAAGTTATAGGAATTTAATTGGGAACAAAACAAAACAAAAATACAAAAGTTAAACAAAATAGGGCATTGGCCGAATTGGGTCAGTAGTGATTTTCTTGGGTAGGCTAGTGCCGGTTGTGTTCTTGATCAAATTGGACAACAGGCCAAGAAAAGCCAGTGCCAGTTCACCTTGCTAAGCTGGCGCTAGGTCGGTGCTGTTCTTCAAACAGCCAATTCATTCGCTTGTATTTAGCCTTCCCTTGTGCTTCTTTAGCCTTCCACTCAGGTTGTTGGGCAAAAGTAGCTTTCTATGGCTTTCTCTTAGGCATCCAAGTCTTCACACTCTTCATGTGAAACCCCAGTCAAAACCAACCTTAGAGTAAGGGGGTTGGGATGCATATCATATTTTATTTCATGATTAAATATATTTTTATATGATTTTTATGTGCTTTGGATTTGAGTTTTATTGTCTTGAAGTCTTGTTGATGAGTATTGTGTGAGAGGGGCAAAATGGTAATTTTTGCCCGAGGTGAAAATAGGGAAATAGCTTGTGGATTGAATAGAAAATAATTTTTCTAGTAAAAATATCAATAAGAGTTGATGTGATTTAATGGTTAGAGCCTTAGAATTAATTATGGAAGTCTAGGGTTCAAATTTCATCATGGAAGATTTAGCTTGATTAAATTTTATTTTTGCTTGGGGAAGAGTAATTTCGGCCTTATGAGCTTGGAGTAAGGTAGGGATGATGTCCTAAGAGAGACATGTTAGGAGCAACCTCATTCTACACCCTTACCTACTCGAATTTCCCAAAGGGAATTCATTTTTCCTTGATCTTTGATTTTTCCTTGATTCTCAACTCATTAGTTTGATCAAGTGATTCTAGCCATTTTCTTTCCAGCAATTTCAGTAAAGTGTTGTGATCTTGTAGGATCAAAATGTCTTGGTAAAAGACTTCTTATGGTCTGAAAAATGTGGAAGAGTTGTGGGAAGTTCCATGAGAAAAAATCCCTCTAGTGAGTTTGCTGAAAATTCTCTCTAGCTAGTTCATCTTATTTGTTGGAATGAGCTGAAAATTTTCCAACTTGTTGTGCCTTCAAAATGTCTAGTTTCTTAGCTAGCATTCCCTCTCAAATGCTGCAAGAAAAATGGTCTTTAGGATCAGTTTGTAATATGAAATTCTTAGCCATTTTCGGACTGCTTAAAGCTGGAGCAAAAACAGGAAAATTCCTATACAAATAACAGCTTTGAGAGTCCAAAACCAAGCTGTTTTCTTCTAGATTTTGTTCAGTACCTTAGCCATGTTTATTCTTTATTAAGAAGGCTGAAAACCATCCTTGAATACCCCTTAAATATCCCTTCAAACTCTCTGCAAGTTGGCTGGGAATGGCAGCCGAAAATCTGCCCAGGAATTACTGTTCAGCGAAAAACTGTGCAGGAAAATTTTCCAGCCTTGTTTCCTATTCCTCTCCCAGCCGAAACACCACCTTATTCTACAAAAACCTTCCTTAAACCTCCAGTAACAGAGCTCAATTGTTCCCATTAAGCTTCTGCATGAAATCCAGCAATGGCTACCCGAAAATCCCTCCACCAAATCCCTACAATTTTGATTGATTGGTTTCCAAAATTCCAGCCACTTTTGTTTAGCAACCTTCCATAATATATCACTCAATTGACCAGACTTCTTCTTCATCATTTTGCAACTTAATTTCGGCCACCCTAAGCTACCTTGAACCAGCTTTAATTCCTCAAAAAAACTGCTCAACCAGTCGGCCATAGGAGACCTTCAAAGCTCTTTAATTATCAAGATATTCTAGAAATATTTAGTTTCCAAATTCACTTCCTAAAAATATTCTTCAAGGATTGTAACAACTAACATTTCCTTTTCCCTTCCAAATCAGAGAAACAACTCCCTAAACCCTACAGAAATTCGGCCAGCCTAATTCCCTTAGAATTTTCGGCAGCTACACTACAATCTCTCAATTCCCTTCAATCTCCAAGAACACACACACTACACCAAGAATACCTACTACTTTCTTTCACCTAATACCCCTCCAAATGACTTCAAACCTTCACTAAAATCTCCATATTTGACCTACTTACTGCTGTGAGTCCATCGACACCATTCTTAACATCAAACTCCTCAAATCATCTTGCTACTTCGAATCAAAACCAGAAATTTCTGTGAAGGACAAGAACATCTTCAAGGTTAATTTACTCTATCAACTTCATCTTCTCCAAACTTGATCTCTAGTGAAAACCTATGTGAATAAACATACTAACGATCTCTTCTTCTTCTCTCTCTCTCTCTCTCTCTCTCATGGCCAGATGACTTCTTCTTCCATAATCGTGCTCTCGCCATCTCCCTTGGACAAAGTTAGACATCTAGGAGTTGAGATCTACTCTAAACTCCTTCAAGGCATTCATCAATCAAGTAAGTACCTTCAATCTTCCTTTTTAAACTCTAGAATCATGTCTCTAGGATGATGTTGTTAGAAGGTAGATGGCGATGGGATTTGAGTATGTGTTGTTGTGCTTGAAGCATGAGTATATGTATGATTGTAAAGGAAATGGGATTTATGCATGGAAGGATTATATTGGTTGGTTGTATGTTGAATTGTGGTTTGATGCATGTCATAGGTAGTATTCGTGTCAAAGCATGCTAGAGATTATGTCACCATTGGTGAATAGGATTTTTATTCATGATGGATTGGTAAAGCCATGATCATATTTATGCTAGTAGAGGTTAGATCATGTCTTGATAAATTTAGATCTATTCTTATATGAAAGATTTGGTCGATTTAATGAACTGAAGGATTGTGCATGTTCTTGATTGTGGTTAGCCATAGGAATTTGAATCATGATCTAGTTGTCCCTAAATTAATTTTACTTCTTGAATAAAATATTCAATAAAATAATTTTTTTTTTGTATTTTCGAAAAACCCTAGGAAGGGTAGATTTGGACTATTATAAACAATAAGGATATTTTAGTCAAATAAATAATAGCTTTGGTAGAAAAATAATATATATATATATATATATATTATTTAAAATAATGAAATCAATTAAAGCCTTTTATGGAAATAATTATGATTAGTGAAATATTTATTACTACAAATTTAATTATTATCTTTTAATCAAAAACCCATTAAGAATTTATTTATTATTTTTCAAGCAAGACTCATTAAATTCATTTTCAACTAATTTTAGCTATCAATTATTTTCTAACAACTAAATTATTAATAAATCATTATTTTACCTAAAACTACTTAGGACTCTTGATCAAATAAACTTTAAATTTTCCTTAACAAGATTTAAGCTTTCAACTTATTAAAATTTATTTCCCAAACCATTAATTATTTTAAATATCACACTAGGCTCAACTCTTACCCTATTTACTTATTGTTTAACCTTAAAGCTTGGGACACTAGGATCATGGTAGTAGTAAGTTGTGTTGACTTAAAATTGAGGAATTGGTTTGTGGCTTGAAATTGATTGCGATTTGTATTTGTCCTGTGGGGTTAGGTCAGCTGTTGGAGACGTTTTATTTGTGAGCAAGAATCAGGTAAGCTCCTGCATAAAACTCGATCGATGTGAAACGTTTTCTTTATGGCAAGTCAAATGTAGAGTGTATGTACGCTCATGTATATAAAGGCAATTGAGGGTGGAATTCTTCCTTATTTCAAACAATTGAATTATTGAGCAGATTTACTCAAACTCAAAATACTTTCTACAACTGATTTTGATAACGACTTTGGAGATCCCTAAATTGCCAGTTTTATGTGGAATCATGTTTTGTTCATTTTATCCCAAGAGGAAAACGTCGTTGAGTACTCAATAAGGGTGGACTACTAGGACTAGTCTTGGAAGGGTTAGGGTAAGTCCCTCTGTAGGAGGCCACCTCTGAGGGGCGAGTCCTTCCCGGATAAGATGTCAGTCCAGTGAGTCGAACTGGTCCGAGTTAGAGTTTATTTTCTGTCAAGTGACTGTATTGTGCCGGAATGGACACCCGGTTGTTGTTTGGGGTATCGAGAAGGAGGAGTATCTTGCCCTGTAGGCCGATCACCTACTTTTGTCAGTCTGCACAAAGTGTGGCATTCTGGCCGGCGGTATGCACAAAGTGTGGTATGCTGACCATTCGGTTGTGGGGCCCAATGTGTGGTAACCCATGACCATTTCATTGAGTGGTTGATCTTACTGATTATTTATGGTTGGAAAAGCCAAAACACCACTCTTGCTTTTGACTAATGTTTATTGCTTGCCAGTGATCTTTTATAAAGAATTTTTGTACTCTACATTCACGAACTGTTTTCTCTCGTCACTTAAGCACACACGGACTTACTGAGATTTCTGTCTCATCACCTCTTTACCATGATTTCAGGTCGATCCTGCTGTGGGGATGAGTAGCTAGTAGTATATGCCTTGGAAGAGATTGTTGTCATTTAATTCTATGTATTTCTTTGGGAAGACAAGAGTGGATAATTTTATTTATGGTTTCGTTTTGGGAATTCATGGATTATTCTTGGATTTTTTTTTGTAATAAATTTTAAAGTTAAAGTATTATTTTTACTCCGCAATTTTATTTGTGTGACCTAGTTATAAAGACCCCTTGTCCTTTGGACGGGGCAACATCCTCGGCCCTGGCGGGCCAAGGTAGCGGGGTGTTACAAGTGGTGTCAGAGCCTAGGTTATAAGCAAATATTGATGATATATGTTTTATTTGTTAAAGTTTAAATCTTATCTAACCTACCTTGTTGATGTTGTAGGATGGTTAGACTGCTTAGGACAACAAGAAAAGGGTAGCAGTGGCACCTACCTTATTATCTAGACCAAGAGGACCTTCCAGTTCCCCAGCCTGCCCCTCAGCCAGTTGTCCCTATGGTGGATAACAGTGATGATGAGATTGACCTTATGGAGGATAGCAGTGAGGACAAGGTCCAGATCCTAGAGCTACCTCCAATCTTAGTGATAGACATAAGCTCTAACAGTGAGGATGAAGTGATGATAGTGGAGCCTGAACCCCACCCTCCTAATCCTGAGATGGATTTAGTAGCAGATAGTGATGACCCGAGGGAGATAGACTATGAGTCTCCACCTAGGCCTTCTTTTATTCCTTCCTTCAGCCGAGTGGAGCCCGGAGAGAGTTCTAGGCGCCCTGTGAAGGAGCCAATGGAGGGATTTGCTCGCGGGGATGGAGTAGATTTTTCTAAGAACACTGGGGGTTGGTTGTAGGAGGCTGATGATGAGGGTTCTGATGAGGATTAGAGAGTTATGAGTTATTTTGTTTTGGATGATTATTTATTTGTTATCTTTTGAGAACTAGTTTGTCAAAGATTTCCAATTCTATGTTTTGTTCACACCTTTGGATTTATGCAAGTCAATTTTTGAAATCGAAATTTTTAAGCAATCCTTTAAATAAGTTGCATCTGATTTCTTCCTACTCATACTTGGCCATGTATGCATGCTCCACTAAAATGGTTTGATACTGGAATGCATACACTTAATATTTGGGGTATGGTATAGAATGGCACCCAAGCGACGTGCAGCTTCTTTGGCCAGAAAGACTCCGGAGGTAGACCATGTAGCACCGGAAGTTGAAACTAAACAGATGCAATCACCTAACCTGGGCAATGCACAAAGTGATCCAGAAATGGGAATGGGGTCTGATGCCCCGGTGGATGTGACAATGGGCCAAGCACTCAGTAAGGTGGCCGACATTCTTCAGACGCTAACCGAGCAAAGGAAACCTAGAGGGGAAGATGAGGCTTTAGAGAGGTTTTTGAAGTTTCAACCACCCATCTTTATGGGAGAAGCGGAACAAGATCAGAAGGCTGAGCAATGGGTCGAGCAAATGGAGGACATTTTCGCAACGCTCCAGAATGCTGAGGAGCGGATGGTTAAGTTTGCAGCTTTTTAATTGAGAGGACCAGCTCGGGCATGGTGGCAGCGGGTCCAAGAGGACTGGGAGATGGTTGAGCAAGAATGGACGTGGTTCAACTTCGTAGAAGCCTTCAGGGCTGAGTACATCCTTCAGTGGATTGTGGGGAAGCGGGAAGATGAATTTCAGAATTTGAGGCAGGGGAGCATGTTAGTGGCTCAATATGTGGCGCGATTCACACAATTGTCAAAGTACTGCCGAAGGTTGGTCGACACCGAGCAGAACAAGACGAGGCAGTTCGTTAAGGGGCTGAGACCGGAACTGAGGAGGGCATTGGCACCTGCTCCACCGACAACCTATTCGGGGGCTGTGGACGCAGCAGGATGGCGGCCAAGCCTTTCCAATCACCAAGACAGCCGCAGGATCATTTCTCGAGGCCGCAACCTCACAAACGCCCTGCTAATCATCAATGGCAGAACCGGGGAAAGCAAGCCCGGACAACACCAGGTGGACCCGCACCGAATCTCCCATCATGCAGGCAATGTGGGAGGAAAGGCCACACCGAGATCAATTGTTGGTCTAAGGGAGGAGAAAAGAAATGCTATCACTGTAGCGATCCGAACCAGCTGATGAACACTTGCCCCAAGTTGCACCGGGTCAGGCAAGGGAACCCGGCTCAGAACCCAGGGCCCAACCGAGGCCACACCGCGGGAGCACCCAGGAATGGAGCACCGAAGCAACAAGTGAAGGCCAAGGTATTCGCTCTCAACAGAGAGGAAGTTGGGACCGATGCAGCGGTAGTAGAAGGTACGTTCACTATTCAAGGACGTTCCGTTAATGCTTTGATTGATCCTGGCTCTACTCATTCCTATATAAACAAGTTGTGTGCATGTCATTTGGGTTGGGATGGAGTGGAGCTACCTTTCATTTTAGAAGTAAGCACACCTTTGGGGAAAATGGTGCAAGCAGATCTGTATATGAAGGATTGTAATATTAAAGTAGTGAGAGAAAACCTGGAGGGAGATTTGATTGTGTTAGATATTGAGGATTATGACCTGATATTGGGAATGGACTGGTTAGCCAAACATGGGGCTAGGGTAGACTGTAAAAATAAGTCAGTTCAGTTCGTCAGACTGGGTTGTGATGTATTGGAATTCAATAGCAAGAGAGTGAAAGAACTAAAGTACTTGATTGCAGGGGTTAAGGCCCAGAAATTGTTAAGGCAAGGATGTCAGGGTTATCTGGCTTACGTGATGAACAAGCCAAAGGGCCATTACACTCTGGAAGACACAGAAGTGGTGAAGGATTTTTTCGATGTGTTTCCGGCAGAGCTTGATTCTCTACCTCCTAATCGAGAAGTGGAATTCACCGTAGACTTAGTTCCCGTAGCAGAACCAGTATCGCGAACTCCGTACCGTATGGTACCGGCAGAGTTGAAAGAATTGAAAGAGCAGTTGGAGGATTTAGTGGGACAAGGCTATATCAGACCGAGCACATTGCCCTGGGGAGTGCCTGTGCTATTTGTGAAGAAGAAGGACGGAACTCTGAGGCTATGCATCGACTACCGAGGGTTGAACAATTTGATGATTAAGAACAAGTACCCCCTACCTCTGATTGACGAGCTATTCGATCAGCTTCAAGGATCTAGTTGCTATTCCAAGTTGGATCTGAGGCAAGGTTACTACCAAGTGCAGATAAGAGAGGAGGATATTCACAAAACAACCTTTAATACCAGATACGGACATTACGAGTTCGTGGTGATACCGTTCGGGGTAACTAATGCTCCAGCAGTATTCATGGACCTGATGCACCGAGTATTCCGACCTTATCTGGACAAGTTTGTGGTGGTCTTTATCGACGACATTTTGATTTACTCCAAGAGTCCAGAGGAGCATGCGGAGCATCTGAGGCTCGTACTGGAGAAACTGTGGGAGCACAGGCTATACGCGAAGTTCAGCAAGTGCGAATTCTAGCTAGACAGTATGGCATTCCTTGGTCATGTGGTAACCAAGGAAGGTATCAAGGTAGATCCGGCAAAGGTTGAAGCAGTATCAGATTGGAAGCAGCCAAGGAATATTACCGAGATCCGGAGTTTCTTGGGATTGGCTGGATACTACCGAAGGTTTATCAAGGGATTTTCGACGCTCGCATCGCCAATGACCCGTTTGTTGAGAAAGGATGTTTTGTTTGTATGGAACGAAAAATGTGAGAAAAGTTTCTAAGAATTAAAGGAGAGACTGATGACAGCACCGGTATTGAGTCTACCGGAGGAAGGCAAACCTTACGCGCTGTACACCGAGGCTTCGAAGGAAGGACTGGGAGCAGTGTTGATGCAAGACAGAAAAGTGATTGCTTATGCATCTCGAAAGTTGCGACCTCATGAGGTGAACTACCCCACCCATGATTTGGAGCTGGTAGCTATAGTGTTCGCCCTAAAGAAATGGCGACGCTACTTGTATGGAGCCGAATGTGAGGTGTTCACCGACCATAAGAGTCTGAAGTATATCTTCACTCAAAAGGATCTGAACTTGAGGCAGCGAAGGTGGATGGAATTCTTGGAGGAATACCAATGCCCGATCAACTACCATCCCGGGAAGGATAACGTGGTGGCAAACGCCCTGAGCAGAAAAGTTGGAATGGCCAGACTGAAAGTGCAAGAAATGCAAGCAGTTCAGGATGTGTTGGATAGAAGAACGGAAGTACAAGATAGAAGGATTGTCATCAGCAACTTGAAGTTGGTGCTAGATTTGCAGGAAGAAATTGTAGAGGCTCAATGAAACAACGCCAAATTTCAACTCTTCAAGGATAAGGAGCTTAAGCGACCAGGTAGTGAATTTTGTCAGGATGAAGTAGGAGTTTTTCATTTCAGAGATCGATTATGTGTACCCGGGGAGAAGCAATTGAAGGACAGAATTTTGGAGGAGACGCACAAGAGCAAGTACGCCATTCATCCGGGGGAAGTCAAGATGTATCAGGATTTGAAGATAGTATATTGGTGGTCTGGACTGAAGCGAGATGTGGTCAAGTACGTTTCGACCTGTCTCACCTGTCAGAAAGTTAAAGCAGAGCATAAGAAGTCAGCGGGGCTATTGCAGCCATTGCCAGTGCCGGAATGGAAGTGGGAGGAGGTGACCATGGACTTCGTCACCGGACTTCCCATGTCAAAGACCCAGAAGGACGCCATATGGGTGGTGGTGGATCGACTGACCAAGTCAGCCCATTTCATACCGGTAAATGTGAGGGACTCCATGGAGAAGCTGGCCCAGACTTATGTTCGAGAAGTAGTCCGACTGCATGGAGTACCTTCGAGCATAGTATCCGACCGAGACCCGAGGTTTACATCTCGTTTTTGGGGAAAGTTCTAGGAGGCAATGGGGTCGAATTTGAAATTCAGTACGACGGCGCATCTGCAGACCGATGGGCAGTCAGAAAGGGTAATCCAAATATTGAAAGATATGCTGAGAGCCTGTGTCCTGAATTTCAGGGACAAGTGGATAGAGTGTGTACCGTATGCCGAATTGTCATATAACAACAGCTATCAGGCCTCGATTGGGATGGCACCGTACGAGGCTTTGTATGGGCGCAAGTGTCAGGTACCGTTGTATTAGAGTTGGTCGGAAGATGGTCATGTGAGCAAACCCGGAGAGGTATGTGTCCAAGAAATGTTAGATAAAGTGAAACTGATTCGGGAAAGGTTAAAGGCGGCTCAGAGCCGACAGAAGAGCTATGCGGACAATCGGCGAAGGGATCTAGAATTTCAAGTTGGGGATCGCGTATTTCTGAAGCTGACTCTGAGTAGGGGAATATTGAAGCATCTGAAAGACGGAAAGTTGAATCCGAGGTATTTGGGGCCGTTTCTGATTAAGGAAAGAATTGGACCGGTAGCTTACGATTGGACCTGCCGGACGGGTTAATGGGTATCCATGATGTGTTCCATGTGTCACAATTGAAGAAGTATAATGAGAATCCCGATCATGTATTGAACGATGAACCGTTAGTGTTGCAACCAGATCTGAGCTACGTGGAAAAGCCAGTGCGGATATTGGACCGCAGTGTCAAAACCCTGCAAAATAAGCAGATACCGATGGTTAAGATTCAGTGGGACCACCATGGCACGCAAGATGCCACATGAGAATCAGAAGAATGGGTTAAACGTAAGTATCCTGAGCTGAATTAGAGGTATGCTTGAATTTCGGGACGAAATTCTTCTAAGGATGGGAGGATGTGAACCCCCAGTCAAAACCAACTTTAGAGTAAGGGAGTTGGGATGCATATCATATTTTATTTCATGATTAAATGTATTTTTATATGATTTTTATGTGCTTTGAATTTGAGTTTTATTGTCTTGAAGTCTTGTTGATGAATATTGTGTGAGAGGAGCAAAATGGTAATTTTTGCCCGAGGTGAAAATAGGGAAATAGCTTGTGGATTGAATAGAAAATAATTTTTCTATTCAATCTATCAACAAGAGTTGATGTGATTTAGTGGTTAGAGCCTTAGAATTAATTATGGAAGTCTAGGGTTCAAATTCCATCATGGAAGCTTTAGCTTGATTAAATTTTATTTTTGCTTGGGGAAGAGTAATTTCGGCCTTATGAGCTTGGAGTAAGGTAGGGATGATGTCCTAAGAGAGACATGTTAAGAGCAACCTCATTCTACACCCTTACCTACTCGAATTTTCCAAAGGGGATTCAGTTTTCATTGATCTTTAATTTTTCCTTAATTCTCAACTCATTAGTTTGAGCAAGTGATTCTAGCCATTTTCTTTCCAGAAATTTCAGTAAAGTGTTGTGATCTTGTACGATCAAAATGTCTTGGTAAAAGACTTCTTATGGTCTAAAAAATGTGGAAGAGTTGTGGGAAGTTCCATGAGGAAAAATCCCTCTATTGAGTTTGCTGAAAATTCTCTCTAGCTAGTTCATCTTCTTTATTGGAATGAGCTGAAAATTTTCCAGCTTATTGTGCCTTCAAAATGTCGAGTTTCTTAGCTAGCATTCCCTCTCAAATGCTGCCAGAAAAATGGTCTATAGGATCAGTTTGTAATATGAAATTCTTAGCCATTTTCGGACTACTTAAAGCTAGAGCAAAAGCAGGAAAATTCCTGTACAAATCACAGCTTTGAGGGTCCAAAACCAAGCTGTTTTCTTCCAGAATTTGTTCAGTACCTTAGCCATGTTTTTCCTCGATTAAGAAGTCTGGAAACCAGACTTGAATACCCCTTAAATTTCCCTTCAAACTCTCTGCAAGTTGGCTGGGAATGGCAGCCGAAAATCTGCCCAGGAATTACTGTTCAGCGAAAAATTGTGCAGGAAAATTTCCCAGCCTTGTTTCCTATTTCTCTCCCAGCCTAAACACCAACATTATTCTGCAAAAACCTTCCTTAAACCTCCAATAACAGAGCTCCATTGTTCCCCTTAAGCTTATGCACGAAATCCAGCAATAGCTACCCGAAAATCCCCCCACCAAATCCCTACAATTTTGCTTGATTGGTTTCCAAAATTCCAGCCACTTTTGTTTAGCAACCTTCCATAATATATCACTCAATTGACCAGACTTCTTCTTCATCATTGTGCACCATAATTTCGGCCACCCTAAGCTACCTTGAACCAGCTTTAATTCCTCAGAAAAACTGCTCAACCAGTCGGCCATAGGAGACCTTCAAAGCTCTTCAATTATCAAGATATTCTAGAAATCTTTAGTTTCCAAATTCACTTCCTAAAAATATTCTTCAAGGATTGTAACAATTAACCTTTCCTTTTCCCTTCCAAATCAGATAAACAACTCCCTAAACCCTACAGAAATTCGGCCAGCCTAATTCCCTCAGAATTTTCGGCAGCTACACTACAATCTCTCAATTCCCTTCAATCTCCAAGAACACACACACTACACCAAAAACACCTACTACTTTCTTTCACCTAATACCCCTCCAAATCATTTCAAACCATCACTAAAATCTCCATATTTGACCTACTTACTGCTGTGAGTCCATCGACACCATTCTTAACATCAAACTCCTCAAATCATCTTGCTACTTCGAATCAAAACCAGAAATTTCTGTGAAGAACAAGAACATCTTCAAGATTAATTTACTCTATCAACTTCATCTTCTCCAAACTTGATCTCTAGTGAAAACCTATGTGAATAAACATATTAATGATCTCTTCTCTTCTCTCTCTCTCTCTCTCTCTCTCTCTCTCTCTCTCTCTCTCATGGTCGAAATCCCTCTCCCTTGGCCAGATGACTTCTTCTTCCATAATCATGCTCTCGCCATCTCCCTTGGACAAAGTTAGACATCTTGGAGTTGAGATCTACTCTAAACTCCTTCAAGGCATTCATCAATCAAGTAAGTACCTTCAATCTTCCTTTTTAAACTCTAGAATCATATCTCTAGGATGATGTTGTTAGAAGGTAGATGGCGATGGGATTTGAGTATGTGTTGTTGTGCTTAAAGCATGAGTATATATATGATTGTGAAGGAGATGGGATTTATGCATGGAATGATTATATTGGTTGGTTGTATGTTGAATTGAGGTTTGATGCATGTCATAGGTAGTATTTGTGTCAAAGCATGCTAGAGATTATGTCACCATTGGTGAATAGGATTTTTATTCATGATGGATTGGTAAAGCCATGATCATATTTATGCTAGTAGAGGTTAGATCATGTCTTGATAAATTCAGATCTATTCTTATATGAAAGATTTGGTCGATTTGATGAACTGAAGGATTGTGCATGTTCTTGATTGTGGTTAGCCATAGGAATTTGAATCATGATCTAGTTGTCCCTAAACTAAATTTACTTCTTGAATAAAATAATCAATAAAATAATTTTTTTTTTTTTGGTATTTTCGAAAAACCCTAGGAAGGGTAGATTTGGACTATTATAAACAATAAGGATATTTTAGTCAAATAAATAATAGCTTTGGTAGAAAAATAATATATATATATATATATATATATTATTTAAAATAATGAAATCAATTAAAGCCTTTTATGGAAATAATTATGATTAGTGAAATATTTATTACTACAAATTTAATTATTATCATTTAATCAAAAACCCATTAAGAATTTATTTATTATTTTTCAAGCAAGACTCATTAAATTCATTTTCAACTAATTTTAGCTATCAATTATTTTCTAACAACTAAATTATTAATAAATCATTATTTTACTTAAAACTACTTAGGACTCTTGATCAAATAAACTCTAAATTTTCCTTAACAGGATTTAAGCTTTCAACTTATTAAAATTTATTTCCCAAACCATTAATTATTTTAAATATCACACTAGGCTCAACTCTTACCCTATTTACTTATTGTTTAACCTTAAAGCTTGGGACACTAGGATCATGGTAGTACTAAGTTGTGTTGACTTAAAATTGAGGAAGTGGTTTGTGGCTTGAAATTGATTGCGATTTGTATTTGTCCTGTGGGGTTAGGTCAGCTGTTGGAGACATTTTATTTGTGAGCAAGAATCAGGTAAACTCCTGCATAAAACCGACTAATGTGAAACGTTTTCTTTATGGCAAGTCAAATGTAGAGTGTATGTACGCTCATGTATATAAAGGCAATTGAGGGTGGAATTCTTCCTTATTTCAAACAATTGAATTATTGAGCAGATTTACTCAAACTCAAAATACTTTCTACAACTGATTTTGATAACGACTTTGGAGATCCCTAAATTGCCAGTTTTATGTGGAATCATGTTTTGTTCATTTTATCCCAAGAGGGAAACGTCGTTGAGTACTCAATAAGGGTGGACTACTAGGACTAGTCTTGGAAGGGTTAGGGTAAGTCCCTCAGTAGGAGGCCACCTCTGAGGGGCGAGTCCTTCCCGGATAAGATGTCAGTCCAGTGAGTCGTACTGGTCCGAGCTAGAGTTTATTTTCAGTCAAGTGACTGTATTGTGCCGGAATGGACACCCGGTTGTTGTTTAGGGTATCGAGAAGGAGGAGTATCTTGCCCAGTAGGCCGATCACCTACTTTTGTCAGTCTGCACAAAGTGTGGCATTCTAGCCGACGGTATGCACAAAGTGTGGTATGCTGACCATTCGGTTGTGGGGCCCAATGTGTGGTAACCCATGACCATTTCATTGAGTGGCTGATCTTACTGATTATTTATGGTTGGAAAAGCCAAAACACCACTCTTGCTTTTGACTAATGTTTATTGCTTGCCAGTGATCTTTTATAAAGAATTTTTATACTCTACATTCACGAACTGTTTTCTCTCATCACTTAAGCACACACGGACTTACTGAGATTTCTGTCTCATCAACTTTTTACCATGATTTCAGGTCGATCCTGCTATGGGGATGAGTAGCTAGTAGTATATGCCTTGGAAGAGATTGTTGTCATTTAATTCTATGTATTGCTTTAGGAAGACAAGAGTGGATAATTTTATTTATGGTTTCGTTTTGGGAATTCTGTGATTATTCTTGGAGTTTTTTTTTCTAATAAATTTTAAAGTTAAAGTATTATTTTTACTCCGCAATTTTATTTGTGTGACCTAGTTATAAAGACCCCTTGTCCTTTGGACGGGGCGACATCCCCGGCCCTAGCGGGCCTAGGTAGCGGGGTGTTACACTTCATGTTCCTTGGCTCGTTGGTTGGTTTTCCTTGAATTCTCCTTTGTAAGCCTCTATATCTTTGATTCTTCCAAGGCGCCATAAAGTATGACTTATAGTTCCATCCCCCTTCTTTGGCTTTGGCATATTCTTGGGTAGATTCCTATCATTTCCCCCTTTTTTGCTTTAGTTCATCCTCGAATAAGAACCTACATAAGAGCTCAAATAGGAAGTTTTGGTGCAAAGATAAACTTAAGACCAATGACTAATTTGATGATCATATCAAGTAGTTTTCATTGGATTCGCATTCATATCAGGACCCAAGACCAGTTGCCTATTTTAGTAAAAAACTCTCTGGGGCAACACTCAATTATTCAATCTATGACAAAGAACTCAATGCCCTAGTGAGAACCTTAAACCATTAGCAACATTACCTTCTTCCCAAAGAGTTTGTGATCCACACTGATCATGAATCCCTTAAGCACTTTAAGAGGCGACACAAATTGAACAAGTGACATGCTAGATGGTTGGAATTTATAGCAGCTTTTCCATATGTCATTAAGTGCAAGAAAGGTAAGAAACTGTCGTGGCGGATGCATTCTCATGAAAGTATGCTTTAATTAACTCTTTGAATGCTAGGCTTCTTAGTTTTGCAATATTGAAATACTTGTACGCAAATGATAAGGATTTTGGTCCCATATTTCTTACTTGTGAAAAGGGTGACTCTGAGAGATTTATAGGCATTGTTTAAGGAATCAACACTTTGTGTGCCTAGGAGTTCAATTAGGACACTTCGGTATAGCTAAAACCCTTGATATTCTTTAAGAACATTTCTTTTGGGCCAAGATACAAATAGATGTTTAAAAGAATTTTAGATAATGTATGTCTTGTAAGGAAGCTAAGTCTAGTTCACTACCTCATGTACTATATACCCCTTTACCCATTCCTCTTGCATCTTAGATTAATATCTCCATGGGCTTTATTTTGGGTTTACCAAGAACAAAGAATAGAAAGGATTTAATACTTGTTGTGGTAGACCATTTTTTCAAGATGGCACATTTCATATCTTACTCAAAAAGTAATGATGTGTTTTATATTGAAGATTTGTTCTTCAAGGAAGTGGTGAGATTGCATGGAATTCCAAAGACCATTATATCCGATAGGGATTATAAATTTCTTAGTCATTTTTGACATGTTTTGTGGCATAAATTTGGTACTAATCTCTTATTTTCCATAGCTTGTCACCTACAAACAGATGGCCAAATGGAGGTGGTAAATAGGACACTCACACAACTTCTAAGAGTAATCATCAAAAAGAACTTGAAAACTTGGGAGGATTTCCTACCTCATATTGAATTTACTTACAACCATTCTATATATTCCACAATCTTGCATTCTACTTTTGAAGCGGTCTATGGTTTTAATCCATTAACACTTTTAGATTTGTTGCCTCTGCCAATATAGGTGATCAAGTGAACGATAAAGAAGAGAAGAGGGTTGATAAGATCAAAGAATTCCATGCAAAGATTAAGGCCAACATTGCAAAGAAGAATGAAGAAACTTACTTTGAAGCGAAATAAAGGATATAAGAAAATAACATTTCAACCCAGAGATTGGGTTTGAGTTCATTTTTGTAAAGAAAGATTTCCAATATAAAATAGGACAAAACTTGGTCCTAAGAGAGATGGACATTTTTAAGTGCTTGTAAAATATGGGGATAATACTTTTAAACTTAACTTGCCCAGTGATTTTAATATTAGTACTACCTTTAATGTTAGTGACTTGTCATTCTTTGATATAGGTATTGAACAAGATGATTCAACAGCAAATCCAATTCAATAAGAGGGAAATGATGAGAATCTATACATTATAATGCTCAAATTCGAGAAAGGGAAGACATCAAACCACCAAACAATCAAGGACCAATGATAAAGGCCATACTCAAGAAATTGCCAGAGGGACTTCAAGGATTTATAAAAGTGAGTTTGGTACATTTGAAATAGAATGAACCTCATATGGCATTTAAAGGAACTTTGGACCAAGTGTTGATGTCCATTCAAGTTTTTACACAAACGAAGAGCTGAGGAACCAACACAGTGAAGAACTGGAACTTGATGAGAGTTTCGACCCAGCACCGGCTCGATTATAGACAAAATATTAGAAACATAGAAGAAACTAACCAGTGTTGGCTAAAGGGCTTAGGACTAGCACAGCCTGCATACGGGAATTTGGTTATTTATTCAACAGATTTAGAACAGCGCCAGTTGCAGCAATAGAACCAGACCTGGCTTACTTCGGAATTTCCTGGATTCAACTAATTTTTCTCTATGTAATAGCTTAGTTGACTTATATTTTAATTTCTACGACTTTGATGTTGTTTTTATCTTCTTTTTTTTTGTATCCAAAGGCTGAGATTTAATGTCAATTATAATAGATCAATTGGATGCCTATATATATATATATATATATATATATATATATATATATATATCATGTTATAACACTTTTATATCAATATTGAGATATAATTTAAGATCAAAGTTCAACTTTGAGAGGTGATTCCTAGGGGTTCTACCCTCAAATATCAGAGCAATTATTAGGTTTGTCCTACCTAAGTTCAAGTCTTTAAACCTTTAAGGATAATTTAAATTGTAGTTCATTGTAATACCCCATATTTTAACCTTCGATTGGCTACTACTTGTGATAGGATGAGAATTCATATCAACGGCCAGAACAAAAGATGATCAGTATAATGAAATGAATATTTTGGTATAATAATATCTTGTCGGGACCTGGATATAATTATTGGATTTGTTTTACCCGTATCCAAAATCTTTGAAAGGCTACTATTGTTAATAAAATAAGAACTTGAGGGTATGCTGAGAAGAAAAATTGATCAGTGCGATAAAAGGCACGTTTTGATGTGAATTGTGTTATTAGGGTTATCGGGGCAATTTTTGTCATTTTGACCGCGCCTACGACATTGACCACAAATTTGACCAAACTGAGAAGAAATTAAAAGATTTAAGTATTACCAATAGATTCAGTGGAATTTTTGGAGTTGAATGGTAAAGTAAAATATTTTTCTATTTCGGACCTAATTTTGGTCATTTTTTAGAAAAATAGAAAATCACGGTTAAAAATGGTGTATGTGGCATTTTGTGATTGGTAGCCCATAGACATTTGTCAATTTAAGAGAGGTTTCATGAAGAATTCATGCAAGATGCATGGAATTAAAGAATTACAAATTAAATAAAAAATTATGTGTATTTTTTGTTATTGGAACACATCATTTGCAGGCCCTTTAATTAAGGTCTTGTGCAATGTGATTGGCTAATACATGGACCATGAGAAGGTGGTTAGATGGCTAAAAATTAGCTATGAAAATTGACAGCTTCAATAGAGAAAGGAAGAGAAATTTTTTAGGAAGGAAATTAAGTGGTTGTTGTGTAAGGTTTTCATTGGAACACTCTTATGTTATAACCACCATACAATTAATAAAAATAAGAATTGATTGGCCAAAATTTGATTAAGAATGGCAGTGAGAAGGGCCTGTTATATAGCCTGAATTTCGGCAACATTAAAGGAAGAAAAATAAGAGAAAAAGAAATTAAACAAGAGAGATAAAAAGATGTTAGAGTATGTTCTTGGTGATGTGTGTGAGTTCTTGAGAAGTTCTTGGAGCAAATCACACCAAATAGCTTTATATATACAAGGTAAAACCTCACCTTACTAGAATTAAAGCTGTTGCTGGGTGAATGGTGAACATTTTGATATCAATTTTAATATGAAAACATGATTTTCATGTCTTATTTTGGATCAAAAGTTAGGGTTTATAAACTTTGTTGATGAACTTTCTATGTGTCTATGTGTGTTGGCTTCCTAGAAGCTTTATGGATATTATTTTGTGTGATGAAGAATTGAATATTCATGGTAGTTCGAAGGATTGGTCTTGGTTGATGAGATGATGATCAAAGAAGAATTGAAATGGAAGTTAATTAGTTAGAAAAATGAATTATGCCAAATTTTGACTGAAAGAAGCAAAGTTAGGTTGAATAAACATGACTTTCATGAGTCGTTGGAATCTAAAAATTGAAGGATCAAATGTGATTTGAAGGAAAATTGAATGAATTAATGTTCCCAATGTGGTAAAGGCTAAAGGAAAACAAAGGGAAGCATAAGTAGTAGAATTCAAGTAAAACTACTAGGGCTGTTTTTTCCCTGATTATGTCACAGGAGCAAAGACTCTAAAAAGGGCTTACATAGAAGTAAATTTAAGAGTCTTACAGTCATTTTGGTATATTGTAGAGCCAAATTGGAGTTGTGGATTGAAAGTTATGTGCAAAACAAAAGTGTGTGTTAAATTGGTAAAATTTCAAGATTTTGCATGGGAAGTGAATGAAGTTAAGGAAGAATAATTATATGATTTTGGATGAAATGAATAAGAAATATGAAATGAATACCTTGTTCATGAAGGGAGGAAGGATATAGAAAATGAAAAATGAAAGAATTGAACAATTGATGAAAAAATGACGTGAACGAAAGTTGAACATTTTCCTTAACCGTCGGCTAACCATCGGCTCTATTAACTAACCATCGGCTAAACGTCGGTTGGACGTCGGCTAACGTCGGTTGGACGTCGGCTACGTCGGGCACGTCGGCTATTTTATAACCAAACACAATTTAGTATAAAAACATATTTGGTGTAAGTTTATCAGTAAATGGCCAACAGTATGTTGGAAATGGTGGTCGAACGACCATGAACGGAAAAAGTCTAATTACGACACGAGGTGAGTCCTTTTGATTTCTAAAACTTTTTGAAAGCTAGTGTGCTTCACTTTTCTATGAAATGCTATGTTTTGTACCATTTTAGAAATCCCTGAATATATTTAAGGTTATCCGAGCAGGATTTATTCTTATGCCACTTTGGGCTCAAATGAACTTCATATTTGGCTTGCAAACCTTAATGAATGATTAAAGCATGACTTTTGTGAATTTGGTCCTTTTTGGATTAAACACTTGAGATTTTCAAAAAATGGTAATTTTTAGAATCGGGTATTCACAAATTAACTGAAATGCCCTTATTGGAACAATTTATGTAAATATGTTTGGAAACATTAAATTTAATCCTCTTTTAGAATTAGAATTCTGAATTTCTTGAAACGAGTTTCTTTTGGAATCAGGTATTTGGAAAAATGATTCAAATGTCCTTATCGGAATGTTTTATGAAAATATTTGGAATCGGGCATTCGGTAAACAACCAAAATATCCTTATTGGAACTCCTGTGAACACTTTTCAAATTGGGTAAGGGTAAAATGACTCGAAAATCCTCGAAAAGTCTTTTGAATCGGGTATGGGTAAAATGACCCGAACACCCTAGAAATAATTTTTGTGATCGGGTACAGACAAAATGACCCGAATACTCTTGGAAACTTATTTTGATGTATGAAAAGAACTCTTTACCCTATTTCAACACGGTTTTAGAAAATGATCTCTCTATATGAGATTAACTTTTGGAAAATGATATTTTGATCCCATAAATTGCTTTATTGGCCTGATGTGCTTATGAAATAAATTAATTGGCCCTACAAAGCCTATGGAATTTATTACCTGACTTGTGAGTCAATATGATCAATTTCTGGAAAATGATACTTTACCCCAAAATGTTTGTTTTGAAAATCCTGGGGAAAACAAATGACCTTCTGGCCTGATCAATCAGTAGGGGTTGGTATTAGTAACGTTGAGTACTCAGCAAAGACTTTGATCTTTATACTAGCTTATGTTAGAGATAGACGACTACAAGTAACCCGATCAGTTCTGGGGTTTGTCTTACTCCAAACAGGGCAATAGGACATTGAGATGAGTCATCCTATCTAGCCATTTAGCACCTGGCAATTGCCGCTTCTGCGAGCACATATTATTTTTAAGTCATTTGTTGAATGCTGGGCGGGGGAACTCGGTGCGTTTGACTCCTTACCGCTTTGATGGTGATTGACATTAGGATTAGGACCCTCGCTTACGGTGGCAAGAGTGTGCTACGGTATACCTATTATTTATTCTCAGTAGTACACTACGATGCACTTGGTATGCTGTAGTATACCTATTATTTATTCTGAGTAGTACGCTACGGTGTACTTGGTATGCTACGGTATACCTATTATTTATTCTTGGTAGTACGGTGCAGTGTACTTACCCTTCTGATGATGCACGGTTGAGTGTTGTAGGCTGCGGTCTAAGCACAATGATACATGGCACCGAAGGTGAAGCCTTGTAAGCTTTGCATACAGGTCGACCTTCTGTTGGAGAAGTGCATGTAATTTGAAAATCGGGGCAATAATTTGACATTAAAACATAATTTTTTTAAAATGATTGAGTTCTAAATAAACTCTTTTTTAAAGAGTTTGGAATTGTTCCCAATAGGAAAATGTTATACTTTTTCACAAAGGTTTTATGTACTCTATTTTCTTATTAAAGCACTAGTATACACGGGACTCACTGGGTGATTTATCACTCACACGTGTCTTTTATCTTACCCTTTTTGTAGGATCCGGAGTTGAATGGACCTATGGATAGAAGGACGATACCACAGTGACAGTACCTGCAGTATTAAAAAAGAAAATACCGGGTTTGGAGGTTGCTGAGGCGGGAGAGGATCAGAAGGTACCCAAGGTGGAAGTACCTATGGTCAAGGAGCTTGAGGAGGAGTTGGAGATAAACATAGAAATACTAGCTTAGTTGCACCCTAATGCGGATAGAGATGAGGGATTTGATGTAGCGAGTCCTACATAGTTTCTACCGATTCAGGACCTCCCATTTCAGATAACGATGATGATGAGCAGAAGGATGAGATGTAGATATATGTAGTAGGATATGTACAGTTCAGCCAATATATATTAGGTATGACAGTGTGCTCAGCACATAAATTTTTTACTGACTCTGTGTTTTGACAAGAATGAATATATGTTATGTTCATGCTATGTGCACTATATTCACTTTTATGTCTACTTTTAAGCTATGTTACAATTGGGGAAAAATAAATCGAAATGGATTTTCGGGTATGAGTCAGAAATGATCTAGAGAGCCTCAATGGCAGAAGAAAGGAAAAATGCAGAAGAGAGGAGGCCCGATTGGGGGACAACCTCCTTTTAGATGTTTTAATTATGGAGAAATAGGGCAAAAAAGTTTCAATTATCCTCACCTTGGAAGAAGGTGGACATAGTCGACCTGGGGAAAATAATCAGACGCAAAGTCAGGACTAGGAAGAGGGAACTCAAGACAAGCTTCTACCTTTAGAGCCAGACTTGCCCAGCCATAAGTGAATGCTTGAGTAGTTGCATTGGAAAAGATGTATAATCATGCCATTGTAGTAGAAGGCATGCTCCTTATTTTTTATCTTGATGCTAAAATATTGGTAGACCCTACCTCTACGCATTCCTTTGTTGCCAATTCATTTCTTGATTCTATGGGAATAAAAGTGGAAGAAAATTCATATGAAATAATTGATAGTACCCCATTAGGAAAGTAAATGCATAGTAACAAAATATATAGGGCTTATAAGATCATAGTACAAAATGAAATTTTGGAATGAGATTTTGTTAGTGTTGTGCCATAGAGGCAATCACTTGTACATTGTATATGACACATTTCATTTTAATAAAAGAAATTATTTATCTTACAGTTTCTTTTTTTTTACTTTTAAGTAATATAACAGTTCGATAAAATCCCTAGTACAACACTGTGTTAAGAAAATCATGACAAAGATCATAATATGAGATTCCTACTATATGTATAGTGTTAATACTTAAATAGTCCCTAGTCATAGTATTAATGAGACATGACATCATTAATACGTGAAGACTAGCATGTGTTAGACTTCCTGATTTGATCAGGTGGTGGTTCTCATATCCATGAGTATTGAGATACTCAAAGTTAACACATGGATACTTGTTAATAGAACAAGTTCATTAGATAACCTAGCTATGAGATAATCACATGGATAACTATTTAGTGACAGTGATATAATCTCAATATAGCAAACGTGCAAGTATCCTTAGACTTGAGATCTCCAAAGTACTTTGTTTGCTAAGCATTGTACTTTGATTCCAATCTTTGGAGCTCAATCGAGGGCCGCCTATGGGATGGATATTGGGTACATTGTAAGGTAAACGAAAGTAGTGGAGAAGGTCAATAAAGGATTCACCACTCCTAATAGCAAGGGCGAATATCTCACGACCACTTGTAGGAATTACTACTCGAGAAGTCCTTGGCCAAGGCGATTGTATATTGGAAATAGTTCCAATTGATACACATCTAGAGTAGTAGGTTCCTGGTACAAGTACTATTGTATGGTGAAAGGAGGTAATTGTATTGTAGTTTGTTATTGAAGGGTTCATGTCAAGCCACTTGACTTCCTGGACTCTTGGGTGGTCATGATGTGTTGCTAGATACTGCTCATGATTTGGGAATATGGATTTATTAATTGATGAATTAATAAACTAATCTTGATTAGAATTAATATGATTAATTCTAATTAATTGTGGATTATTAATCTCAAAGATGTTTGTATTAATTCATATTCGCTACCAATTGACTAGGAAACCTAATAGGTCATACACAAGAGAGGATTATATACTCAAGATGTTATTTGATAACATAGTAGGGTTAATTGCGAGAAAGAGAAGTTGTTGTGGCCAAATTTTAATTAGTTATAATTAATGGTCCAAATTGTAATTGTGAGAACTTGATGTTTCTAATTACAATTAGGGAATTCTAACTATTTTAGAATTCTAAGATTGGAGTATATTTGGAGCAGGATTTTTCATGTGATATAGGGATAACACACGAAACCCTAGCTAAGGTGTAAGACACGACTCCAACCCTAGCAACACTTAACATTCTCTCTTCTCTATCTCTCTTAATTGTTATTGAGAAGCCCTAGACGCCATCTTGTTTCTGCTAGCACAAGAAATTTTGGTGCTTGAGTATTCCTCTGTGTAGATTACTATTAGAGATAATCACACATTGTGATTATAGTGGTTAGTCATTCAACTCTCATGGAGTTTGATCAAAAGGATTGCTGGATTGCGCCTCGACTTGCAGAAGAAATTTTTGTTCTTCAGATGATCAAAGAAAGGTAAGAGTTGTTACCTTTGTTATCTTTATATCTTGTTTTCCACACATGTGCGGATCCTGGGATGGTATCTTATTTTATTCTTCCGCTACGCTGTATATGATATAAACCTGAGACACCCAACAGATTTGATATGTTTACCTATAGATGATTATGATGCTATCATGGGCAATTAGCTATCTCAGCATCATACTCAAGTTAACTGTAGTTATAAGGTAGTATAATTCCGTCAGCCTGGGAAACCTATAATTTGTAGGTAAGGCCAGACAAAAAAGTAATGCTTTTATATCGAGACTCAAAGCCCGAAAGATGATTAGAAAATGATGTGCTGGATACTTAGCTTATGTGATTAATAAGCCAGGAGAGAGTAAGAAACCCGAAGACATCCCTGTGGTAAATGAGTATTTGGATGTTTTTCCGATGAAGTTGAAGCAATTATCACCAGAGAGAGAAGTAGAGTTTACTATTAATTTAGTGCCATCGACAAAACCAGTATCAAGGACTTCTTATAGAATGGCACCTACAGAACTACTAGAACTTAAGAAATAACTACAGCAATTAATAGAGCAAGGGCTCATTTGGCCAAGTACTTCACCTTAGGAAGCACCTGTATTATTTGTTAAAAAGAAAGATGGGTCACTATGGATGTGTACAGATGGGCCTATTAGATGTCAGCTACCTGTCAGGCACGTCGGCTAACTGTTGCCTATTTTTTGATCAAACATGACTTAATATAAAAACAATGTTTGGTGTAGGTTTGTTAGTAAACGGCAAATGGTACGTAGGAAACGGTGGTCGAACGGCTGTGAATGGAAAAAGTCTAATTACGACATGAGGTGAGTCCCTTTGATTTCTAAAACTTTTTGAAAGCTAGTGTGCTTCACTTTTTCATAAAATGCTATGTTTCATACCATTTTGGAAATTCCTGAATATATTTAAGGTTATTTGAGCAAGATTTGTTCTTATGCCACTTTGGGCTTGAATGAGCTTCATATTTGGCTTGGAAACCTTAACGGATGATTAAAGCATGAATTTTGTGAATTTGGTCCTTTTTGGATTAAACACTTGGGATTTTCAAAAAATAGTCATTTTTGGAATCGGGTATTCATAAATTGATAGGAATACCCTTATCGGAACTTTTTATGTAAATATATTTGGAAACATTAAATTTAATCCTCTTTTACGATTAGAATTCTGGATTTCTTGAAACGAGTTTCTTTTAGAATCGGATATTTGGAAAATGATTCAAATGTCCTTATAAGAATGTTTTACAAAAACCATTGGAATCGAGTATTCGGCAAATGACCGAAATATCCTTATTAGAACTCTTATGAACACTTTTCAAATCGAGTAAGGATAAAATTACACGAATACCCTTGAAAGTCATTTGGAATCGAGTATGGATAAAATGACCCGAACACCCTGGAAATGACTTTTATAATCGGGTATAGGTAAAATGATCCGAATACTCTTGAAAATTTATTTTGATGTATAAAAATAACTCTTTACCCTATTCAACACGATTTTAGAAAATGATCTCTCGATATGAGATTGACTTTTGAAAAATGACATTTTGATCTCAAAAATTGCTTTATTAGCTTAATGTGCCTATGGAATGAATTGATTGGTCCTACGGAGCTTATGAAATTTATTATTTGACTTGTGAGTCAATAGGATCAATTTCTGAAAAATGATATTTTACCCCAAAAATATTTGTTCTGAAAATCCAAGGAGAACAAATGACCCTCTAGCCTGATCAGTCAATAGGGGTTGGTATTGGTAACGTTTAGTACTCAGAAAGGACTTTGATCTTTACACTAGCTCATATTAGAGATAGACGACTCCAAGTAACCCGATCAATTCTGGGGTTTATCTTACTCCAAACAGGGTGACAGAACATTAAGATGAGTTGTCCTAGCTAGCTATTTAGCACCTGGCAATTACTGCGTCTACAGGTGCATATTATTTTTAAGTTATTCACTGAATGCCAGGCAAGGACACTCGATGCGTTTGACTCCTTACCGCCTCAATAATGACTGACGTCAGGATTGGGACCCCTGGCTTATAGTAGTAAGAGTGTGCTTCGGTATCCTTATTATTTATTCTTAGTAGTATACTGTGGTGTACTTAGTATACTGCGATATACCTATTATTTATTCTGAGTAGTACGATGCAGTATACTTAGTATACTGCGATGTATACTGCGATATACCTATTATTTATTCTGAGTAGTACGATGCAGTATACTTAGTATACTGCGATATACCTATTATTTATTCTTGGTAGTACGCTACAGTGTACTTACCCTTCTGGCGATGCACAATTGAGTGTTGTAGGTTGCGATCTAAGTACAATGATACGCGTTGCCGAAGGCAAAACCTTATGAGCTTCGCATGCCGGCCAACCTTCTATTGGATAAGTTCCTGTGATTTGAAAATCGGGATAATGATTTGAAATTGAAATCGAGTTTTCCAAAAATAATTGAGTTATGAATAAACTCTTCTTTAAAGAGTTTGGAATTGTTTCCAATAGGAAAATGTTATGCTTTTCCACAATTTCTTATTAAAGCACTAGCACACACAGGACTCATTGGGTGATTTGTCACTCACACGTGTCTTTTATCTTACCCTTTCTCTAGGATCCAGAGTTGAGCGGACCTACGAATAGAAAGACGATACCACTGTGACAGTAGCCTAGATGCAGACATTCCTCTCTGGATTATGTACTTTATTGCCAATGTAGTATGAAGATTGCATGTATGAGATTCTCTATTATGTGATGATGTTAGTATGAGTCTGATCCTTGTATACTCTCTTGGTTCTTCGTTATAAAGACCCCTTGTCTGGGTAACTGGATGGGGCGACACCTGGTTTTGATATACTTCCGCTGTTACTTTTAATAGGGGTGTTACATTCATGCTAAGGTCTTAGTTCGTTGTTGTTTCAAGGTTGTGGTTTTGCTTCAAATTAAGTGCCTAGGTCTCTCTATTCTAAGGGTTCTTGGATATTGATCTTGTAAATCTAATTCCAATAGTTTTGAGGTTCTAATTTCTTAGTTGTCTTAGGACTACAAGCTTTGGGTTGGGTAACTTCTCTACTCTTCTTTTGACCACCAGAAATCCATGATTTGTTTCTTACAATTGTTCCTTAAATTGCCTTTTGATTTAGCTATGAAATTTACTTGATAAATTGCCCCCAAGGGCTACATTAAATTTGGTATAACCACTTGCAAATACCAAGACATGATAGAATGACTATACTAAGCCAACCAAGTTTAAATTGGCCATTTCAAGTTTCATTGAATATGTCTTAGTGTGGTTGGATCAAATTTCATCTCAAAAAATGAGAATTGGAGATGTACCGCTTGCCACTTGGAAATTATTGAGGAATTTGATAAGAGTGGGGTTTGTACCCTTACACTACTATAATGAGCTTTACCAACAATTGCATATGCTTAGACAAGGAAATAAAAGTGTAGAGGATATTCATATAGAGTTGGAGGTGATCTTGATGAGGGCTAATATTGTTGAGGATGTAAGGGCTACCAAAGCAAGGTTTTTGAGTGGTCTGAATAGAGAGATAGCAAATGTGGTTAAGTTACATTCTTATAAGATATTGGATGTGATAAGACACATGGCCATAAAGATTGAGGGACAACACATGCAGAAGTCTCATTCCAAAAAAACCATCTACACTAATCCGATCTTCAACCACCAACTTAAAGTAGGGAAGGAACCTCCAAAACCGCCGAGACCACCAAGAGAATCCTACAAGCTTAGAGAGGAATGGAAAAAAGAAAAGTCTAGAGAAGAGTGGGCCAAGAAAAAGGGAAAGAATATAGAGAGGCCAAGAAAGTATGGAGAAATTAAATGTTTTAAATGTCTTTGATATGGACATATCTCCCATGAGTGTCTAAACAAGAAATTAATGTTTACCAACACCCAAGGTGATATATGTTCTGGAGAAGAAAATTATGATATTGGGAAGGAAAATAAGGGACACGATGGAGATAGTGATACTACTAAGGAAGTAATTATTATGCCATCAATTCATTCAGTAGCTGGAGTTACTATCAAGGATATGAATGCTTGTGAAGTAGAGGATGTTTGTGAAGAAGAGATGAAGGGAAGCTTAAAAAGAAATAATATCTTTTACTCCTATTGCATAATTAACCAAAAGTCATGCATTACTATTATTGATGCAGGGAGCTTTACAAATGTGGTGTTGAGGGTAGAGTTAGAAGGGTATATAACATGTTCCCCTTGATAACCGAGTATGAGTTCCTCTTCCCATCATACAACACATTCCTATTAAATTTCTATAGCCTCCCCAAAATCATATGGCTACCTTGGATAGGGACAACATCACAAAGGATTTCATCTATACATTTCCCCATCTCAATTATCAACAACACTTGTTTTATATTTTACAACCTCACTAAGGTGTTAGGGATATGCCCTAGAGTCAATTTATACTTATACTATTGTCGTTATGTATTATGTAATAATACGAGGCATTTCTTTCCATGAATAGTGCATTTAGTTTTGTGGTCATCAAGTATGTGATTTGATAATAAAACCTTACAATCAATACAATGACTATTCTTAAACTGTCCCTAATCGATTATTATTAATGGAACAATAATAAATTAAGATTAGTATATTTATGACTTGATGGCTATGTTTTACTGGTCATGGATATATGTGATATCAAGTCAAAACATAAATAAATGTTAGAGAACATTATATTGGACATGACCCACTGTGAGAGTACTTCATGGAACATGTCATAAGTACTTTCTAGCCATAATGATATTAAAAGTCATTCGACCTAAATTCATCATAGTTTCCTACTTGATAAATTCTATATTTTGACGTTGTCTAAAATTGTCTTTAACCAGATAATAAATTAGACTACCGTTGGATATAGAAGGAATTTGTCTCACTCAATTATAAGAGAGATATCTATGGGCCCCTTAATAAGTTAAACTGTTAAAATGCATGGCCGTGCTCAAATATATCAATCTAATATATTAATATCATTTGTTTGAACAGTCTACTGTGAGATTAAGAAATAATTGATTAAGCTTAATAAGAATGACATGCTCCGTGCCTTATGCTTAATCTGGATATCGTGTGACAAAAGGACTAAATATAAAATTATGGTTTGGTTCAAAGAGATCACTGATCTTCATTTAACTTGGATAGTTACAATATTTTGTTAGAAACCGCTTATAACTTGTAGGCCATTTAAATGTGATTTGGCACACTGCCAGTTTTAAATGAACCTATAGGATCATACAATAAGCCAACTTGTTAGGTTATTTTTCTGGTAACCAGGTTCAATGAATTTGAAAATATGTTTAAGTTAATTGAACCTAGAAAATTTACCAGATACAATGAATCTAGAAATATGTCCGCATTCGATGTATCTAGATGATGTCTAGATTATAAGAATCTAACTTGGTAAATTAATTAGTTAAATTACCGAGATAATGGCAGAATCTTATCATATCAGTTCTACTTTAATTTGAATTTAAAATAAAATATGATAAGATATTATCAGAGTTGTAGTCTAAGAGGTTCGGATAGGTTTTAAGAAAACCTTATCCGTCTTCTCAAGGGAACCGTTTTGTTAAAAATATCCGTACCTCCATTCACCAGAAAAACAAGCCTCTCAAACCTTAGGTGCTAGCACTCTCGGGGTAAGGAGTTAGTTCGCCGTGTGTATCTGATAGAGGGTGTTTGCACACTGCAGTATCTGGTGATTGTTTGAATTGCACGTACAACAGCACAATCAGAATCAAAGAATCTTGATTACACCGAACAGAGGTAATTATATAATTCTTAGATCTTCTTAATCATTTACTTAGGTCCTTGGAAAGGATTTGTAGATGTTTTCCGCGTTTAGGAGTCCACAAATCCTAACATAAGGGACATAGGATAAAATGTAAATTTATTTCCCTTCTTGCACAAAGAATAGGTATTTCGCCTCCCATTGTAAATTACATCCCTATCATATAGCCAAGGTCTTGCCAACAATAATGTCCAACATGCATGGGAAAGAAATCACACACAATCTCATCTTTATATCCCCTCATAACAAATACGATCTTGACTTGTTTGTTCACCTTCATCTCACCACAATTATTCAACCATTGAAGCCTGTAAGGCTTAGGATGTTACAAGGTATCCATCTCCAATTCCTCCACCAATATAGCACTAATCGCATTCTTACAACTCCCTCTAACAATAATAAGCTACATGGTCTTTGTTTAATTTAACACCTTGAATAGAAAATATTTTCTCTTTGTAAATCCTTTTTCCCTCAACCACACAAGCATCCACCACCTCTCTCATAACACCAATCAATGAACATGGTCTCTCAAGTTCAGCCTCATCTTTTCTATTCACTCTAATCTCTCCACTAGAGTTGGTGTCCCTCTGCATTGTTAAACTAGATAGATTGTTCTAACTAATCTCACTTCTTCTCATTTATTCTTACACTACATCTAGCCAACTCTTCTTTTTCTCTTTTTGTTGATATGAGTTTTCTCCACTTCATAAGTACTTGAAGCATTTTTGGGACCTTCATCCATAGCATGCATTTGCTCCTTTTCTACCTCATTCTATGAATTCATTTGCTCTTCAACAATTTCTACACTATTTTCCCTAATTTCTTTTTATTCATTCTCCCCCAACACTCCTAATATATGTGACTCATCTTCTAGAAATAATAATATGTTGAATAACTCATTAATCATCCCATTTGTTGAACTGAATTATTCCACTTTATCTCCTTCTTCATCATTAATCTTCTCATCTCAGCAACATTTTTCCCTACTTCTTCACGCTATTCCTCACCCTTTTAATTAGGTAATTCTTGGCCTTTGGCTTCCCTTCCTAACTTCTTCTTCTTCTTCTCAAATTCATGAATCTCATTTTCTCATTCTTTTCAGCGTTTTTCTTAGCTTCATTGGCTTCAAACTCAACTCTTTGTTTTTCCTCATATTGTTTCTTTCTCAACTTGAATATGTTAGTCAATTGGCTACATTGCTCCTTAAAGGACTTTCAATGATTGTGCCCATAGCCATTACAATGTTCATAAGGAATTGCACTACTATTTTGCAAATCAATCATTCTTTCTTGATCATTCAATCTTAGGCAATCACATGTACTATAACCAAATCTCCAACAAGTAGAACATACATGTCCTTTATTTTGTCTCATTCCACTCTTTGGAAAATTATTCTCCCTCAATTTCTTTTGTACTCTACTCCTAGAATAATTTTGTGTTCCGGCACATAAACTCCTTTAAATCCTTCTTCCTCATATTTCTAATTTCCTCTTCCGTCAAACCTACCATATCTTCTTTTACTTGTACAAGGCTCATCATATCCTCTATACCTTTCTCCACTTGTGCGTGACGCTTACTCATAGCTATTCCCGTAGGATTCTTCCTCACATCCATTATACTCCTTTTCACTTGTACTTGGTCCTTCATCATCTACATTCCAATAATTTATATCCCCATATTCATCCTTCTCGCATGCTTACTCATATTCATTATATCCTTCACAACTACTTAAAAAAGATTCCTCATCATAATTGTACCCTTCGCTATCACTCCAGTATCCATTGTGAATTTTGCTTTCAAGAGAAGTACTAACAAAATTTTAAGTAGACAACATAAGAGAAATTCCTCAGTTCACTCCTTCAAATTTTTACACTTAATTTTGGTGGTCACTTTTCACTCGTATATATTCTTTTTTAGGTTTTTATTAAAATGAGCTCATCCTCTTACCTTTTTTTCAACACTAAATTTCTTAAAAATATCCTCCTAAAATTTCCTCTCTAATTACTTTGGAACTAGTCCAACTAGACAAGTTAATAAATTCTCTAAGAAAATCAACTAGGAATATTAAGGGAATTCAATCGAGTACTTAGTGGATTAGAGAACAAAACAAGCTCAAGTAATAATTCAAGAAAATGAGCCTAACAATCTCCAATTTCAAGGAGGAAGCATGTAAAGAGGTAAGTATAGCAACGAGATATCAATGATAGACAAGAATGAAAGTAACAATGTAGACTAGCTAGCAAGATAAGATAGATAAAGATGACTATAACTTGTTCACTAGTTAGCAACAAATTGATGACTTCAAGGTGCTAGGGATTCAAAATTTTGGATAAGAATTCAATTCACAATACTCCTTTTAGAATTTAAGCAAATGAACCAAGTTCATCACATAAGACATATAAACTTAAGATTTCAAGAATGACCTATGATGACGTTCACTAAACAAGCACCGCAAGGATTCAAAGTAGGATAAGTTCAAATCAATTCCAAGTATCTCAAGAAGATTCTAAATCAATTGTTTAGCCCATTAACAATAAGGAATATAACAATGAAGACTATTAGAAGCGAATGATGTATGCTAAGAATACATACAATGCATAGTTTGTCACTTGCGCATTTCGTCAAACACTTGGTAGGCAAATACTCAAATGATGAATTTTCAATTGTTAGGCCAAAACACCAAGGATACAATTTTGATTCTTAATTAACTCACTCAAAGGAATAAAAGCACAAGGAATTCAAGAATCAACAAGATTTATATGAGCTAAGTATACACTTAACAACTTCTCAAGCTATGGCATAGATCACTAATAAAGATTCTTACTAGCAACACAAAGGATAAATCCCACTTAAAAATAAATTAGTAAGCAAGAAGATCAGAGGAATTCATCATAGAAAGTATTTGGTAGTCATGATTGCACAAGTAGTCATGTATGCACAATCACAAGTTATAGAAGCAGATATCAAGCACTTTGTATGCAAACTCGTAACTCAAGCTACTTCAAATTTTCCACCCTTATAACATCCCAAAAACTCAAGATTCACAAGAAAATTTTGTCTCCAATAATAATACTAATATCAAGGAACAATTTTAAAACAAGAACATAGCCAAATTTTGAGTTTTGTGCCTCATAAAAATAGATCAAAGATGAGTTATGGATTTGTATTGTGTTCAAATCTTGAAGCAAATACACCCAATAAACCTTAATATTTCTCCAATTTAACACCATATATAGCTATCCAAATATCAACCAAAAATACATGTTCAATTTCACAACAAACTCATGGCTGAAATTTGAATTAATAGCTCAAAAAAATAGCAAGAAAATACAAGACAGGATTTTTAAATTGTAACTATGGTTTGGTGAGATTTTCACCTTGTTTGTGTTCAAAATCAACAAATACTTATGCCAAATAATTCCTTCAATATTATAACAACATGTAAGATCAATTTAACATCAATTCTATAGCATAATTTTGAGTTCCAAACATTCAAAAATGGCACCAAATAAAGTGACAAAAATTGTAAAAACTTCATAAATGCTTGAAGAAGGTTATACTTTTGCCCAAAGAAAGTTGTGTTAATTATAATCAATACAAACTTGCTCTGATACTACTTTGGGGTGAGCAATAAAGCACCTTTTGATAATTGATGCTCAAAATTCTAGAACCTAATTCAAAGATAAGAACCCTAGGTAAACAATACACCTAGAACCCAATAATCTATGGAACTAGGCCTACTAAATTAACACCCAAATACCCCTAACCCTAGAGGGATCAAGAATAAATGGGATAGGAAGATTTATACAACCAATTGATCTCTTAAAATATCCCTAGATGAACAATAAATTTAATATCCACTTTAGAAAGAACATTGATCTATCCAAGAAAGATTAGAGACTAGATTTTTAGGTTAGACTAAATTATATAGAAGTCTTAATTTAATTTGAGAAAACTCCAAGAGGAATCACTCTCACCACTCTTGTGAAACCCCAGTCAAGACCAACCTTAGAGTAAGGGGGTTGGGATGCATATCATGCTTTATTTCATGATTAAATATGCTTTCATATGATTTCTATGTGCTTTGAATTTGATTTTTATTATCTTGAAGTCTTGTTGGTGAGTGATGTGTGAGAGGGGCAAAATGATAATTTTTTCCCGAAGTGAAAATAAGGAGATAGCTTGTGGATTGAATAGAAAATAATTTTTCTAGTAGAAATAGCAACAAGAGTTGTTGTGGTTTAGTGGTTAGAGCTTTGGAATTAATTCTTGAGGTCTTGGGTTCAAAGTCCATCATAGAAGCTTTAGCTTGAGTAAATTTTATTTTGCTTGGGAAATGATGGTTTCGGCCTCAAGGGCCTAGATTAATGTGGTGATGATGTTCTAGGAGAGACATTATGGAAGTAACCTCATTCCACTCCTTTTACTCTTCTCGAAATTCTTATAGGAAAAATCATTATTCCTTAGTTTTCCTTAGTTTCAACTCATTAGTTTGATCAAGATGTTCTAGCCTTTTTCTTTCCAGAAAATTCAGTAAAGTACTGCGGTCTTTTAGGATCGAAATGTCTTGGTAAAAGACTCCTTATGGTCAGAAAGATATGGAAGAGTTGTGATGAATTTCAAGAGGAAAAATCCCCCTAGTAAGCTTGCTGAAATTTTCCTCTAGCTTAGTTCATCTTTCTTCATAGAATGAGCTGGAATTTTTCAGCTTGTTGTACCTTCAAAAGGTCGAAATTTTTAGCTAACATTCCCTCCCAAATGCTACCAGAAAAATGGTCTTTAGGATCAGTTTGAAACCTGAAAGTTTTTGTCCAATTTCGGACTGCTCAAGCTGGAGCAAAACAGGAAAAATTCCTGTACGAAAATCAACTTTGAGAGCTCCAAACCAAGCTGTTTTCTCCCAGATTTTGTGCAGCACCTTAGCCATGTTTTTCCTCCATAAAGAAGGCTGGAAACCAGCCTTGAATACCCCTAAAACCCCTCTTCCAACTCGCTGCAAAATGGATGGAAGTGGCAGACGAAAATCTGCCAGAAAATTCACTGTGCAGCGAAAATTCTGTGCAGATTTTCGTCCAGCTTGTTTCCAATCTCTCTTCCAGCCAAAAAACCAACCTTAATCTGTCAAAACCTTCCTTAAACCTTCATCAATAGAGCTCCACTGATCCCCTTAAACTTCTGCAAGAAATTCCATTAATGGCTGTCCAAAAATCTCTCAAACAAATCCCTGCAATTTAGCTTGATTGGTTTCCAAAATTTCAGCCATCTTATTTAGTAACCTTCCATAATATTTTGCTCAATGGACCAGACTTCTTCTTCATCATTGTACACCCTAATTTCGGCCACCATAAGCCTCCATAAGTCAGCATTAATCCCACGAAATTCTGCTCAAACAATCAGCCATGGCAGACTTCAAAGCTGTACAAGCAATCAAGATATTCTTAGGATATTTACTTTCCAAATTCACTTCCTAAAAATATTCTTCAAGGATTGTAACAACTAACCTTTCCTTTTCCCTCTCAAATCAGAGAAACATCCTCCTAAACCCTATAGAATTTCGGCAGCCCTCATTCCACAGAAAATTCGGCAGCCATAACAACCATTCCTCTCAATTTTTCTTCAGCCATCAAGAACACACACTACACCAAGAACACCTACTTCTTCTCTATACCTAATACCCCTCCAAACCATCTCAAACCCTCACGAAAATCTCCAGATTAAGTCTACTCATTGCTGTGAATCCATCAACACCAATATTAACATCAAACTCCTCCAAACATCTTGCTACTTCGGATCAAAGCAGAAATTTCTAGACAAGAACATCTTCAAGGTAAAATCACTCTATCAACATCAACCTCTTCAACTTGATCTCTAATGAAAATCTATATGAATGATCACACTAATGACTTCCTCTCTCTCTCTCTCTCTCTCTCTCTCTCTCTCTCTCTCTCTCTCTCTCTCTCTCTCTCTCTCTCTCTCTCTCATGGACCGAAATTCCCCCTCTTGGCCGAATGGACTCTTCTTCGATGACCATGCTTTCGCCACCTTTCTTGAACAAGATTAGCCATCTAGGAGTTGAGATCTTCTCTAAACTCCTTCAAGTCATTCATCAATCAAGTAAGTACCTTTAATCCTTTTTTTTAAAATTTTAGAATCATGTCTCTAGGATGATGTTGTGAGAAGATGATTGGCGATGGGATTGAGTATGTGATGTTGTTGATTGAAGCATGAATATATATATGATTGAGAAGGAGATGGGATTTATGCATGGAATGATTATTTTGGTGGATTGAATGATGAGTTGAGGCTTGATGCATGTCATAGGTAGTATTTGTGATAAAGCATGCTAGAGATTATGTCACCATTGGTGAATAGGATTTATATGCATAATTAGATTATTGAAGCCATGATCATGTTTATGCTAATAGAGGTTAAGTTATGTCTTAATAAATTTAGATCTATGTCTATATGCAAGATTTGGATGATTTGATGAGTTGAAGGATTGTGCATGTTAATGATTGTGGTTGGCCATAGAATCTTGATCATGATCTAGTGGTCCCTAAGCTAATTTTATTTCATGAATAAAATGTTTAATAATAATTTTTGCTAGAGAATTTCGAAAACCCTAGGAAGGGTAGATTTGGAATTATTATATATGTAAAGGATATTTTGGTCAAATAAATAGTAATTTTTCTAAGAAATAAAATAAATAAATATTATTTAAAATAAAGAAATCAATTAAAGCCTTTATGAAAAAAAAAAGATTTATACTTAGTAAAATATTTACTAAAACAAAACCCTTAAGGATTTACTTATTATTTTCCAAACAAAACTCATTAAGTTTATTCTCAATTAATTTTAGCTATCAATTATTCTCTAACAAGTAAGTTATTAATAAATCACTATTTTACCTAGTACCACCTATAACTCTTGATCAAATAAACTCTAAATTTTCCTTAACAAGATTTAAACATTCAACCTATTAGGATTCACTTCCCAAACCATTAATTATTTTAAATAACAAATTAAACTTAACTTATAAACCTACTTATTTATTATTTTACCTTAAGGCTTGGGACACTAGGATCATGGTAGTAGTGAATTGAATTGATTTAAAATTAAGGAAGTGGATTGTGGCTTGAATCTGATTAATATTTGTATTTGCCCATGTGGGGTTAGGTCATCTGTCCGAGACCTTGTTGTTGTGAACAAGACTCAGGTAAGCTCCTGCATAAAACTTGTTTGATGCAAAATGTTTATTATGGCAAGCCAAGTGTAGAGTGCATGGACACTCATTTATGTAAAGGCAATTGAGGATTATTTCCATTCTCATTCCAGACAAATAAATTATTTGTAAATCAAGGGGCTGTTTTACTCAAAACCTAAAATTCTTTATAAAACCAGTTTTGCCCCAAACTTTGGAAAACCTTAATTGCCATTTTCAAGTAGAACTGTGTTTTGTTCATTTTCTTCCCAAGTGGGATATGTTACGTTGAGTACTCAATAAGGGTAAACTGGTAGTACTAGTTTTGAAGAGCAAGAGTGAGTCTTCTGGCAGGAGGCCACCTCCAGAAGATAAGCTCAACTTAGAGAAATGTCAGTACTACTTAGTCAGACCGGTCCGAGCCAGCAGTTTGTTTTATTTCAGTCAAGTGACTGTGTTTTGCCGGAATGGACACCCGGTTGTTTTTTGGGTATAGAGAAGGAGGAGTATCTTACCCGGTAGGCCGATCACCTGCCTTTTGTCAATCTGCACAAAGTGTCGGCATTCTGACCGGTTATGGGGCCCAACGTGTGGTAACCCATAATCCTTTCTTTCGAGTGGTTGATCTTATAAATTATGTATGGCTAGATAAGCCAAAACGCCACTCTTGCTGTTGACTAATGTTTGATGCTTGCCAATATTTCTCTTATAAAGGTTTTGCACTTTGCAACCCAAAGCACACACGGACTTACTGAGATTTCTGCCTCATCACCTTTTATCATGATTTCAGGTTGATCCTACTGTGGGGATGAGTAGCTAGATTTTGCCTGCTCTGAAAGAATTTTTCTGACTGTTATGTTATGTAATGTTTGGGAAACGAGAGTGGATAATTTTACTTATAGTTTTATTTTATTAATTTATGGATTCAGTTTTGAAGCATTATTGGGTTGTAATAAATTTTTAAGTTAAGTATTATTTTCTTTCAGCAATTTTATTTGTGTGACCTAGTTATAAAGACCTCTTGTCCTTTGGACGGGGCGACATCCCCGGCCCTGGCGGGCCTAGGTAGCAGGGTGTTACAACTCTTTCAAGGGAGACTCTTAAATTCCAAGAAGGAAAAATGTCTAATGTTCAAAATCTGTCCATACAAAAGTCATAATAGGGTATTTGTAGGTACAAAAGTTACCCTAGCTAATTAGTAAACTAAACACAAGATTAGATGGCCTTAAGACAAGTTTTAAGGCCCTATTACATGCCTTTAATTAAGTAAAAACATAAAATAAAAAAAAGTCGTGAAAATTAAAAGAATGAAAATAAGTTAACAAGAAAAATTAGAAAGATTCGGGCTAGTCTCGACACGGGCTAGTGCTGGTTTAGGTATAGACCTAGCATAAGTTCTGTTCTGTAGCTCGAGAGCAACTAGCCCGCTTTATGTTAGTGCCAGTTTGTGGCTTAGAGCTAGCACTGGTTTTCTTCTGACCAACGTCTCTTATTTTGTTGCACTTTAAAACCTGCTTTTTTGACCTCCATTCTATTTTAACATGTTTTCTTGATCTTCTAAATGAAATGTTGATCATTGTGAGCTCCTCTTGATACTCCTTTAGCCTTTAATGCTTGTTAAATGTTGGCTTGACTCTCCACATGGATTGTTGATCCTTTTGTGCTTCATTTGGTCTTTCCTTCCCCACCCATCTCTTCACAAGTCTCTTAGCTCTTGGTTTGTTGAATTTTCCAGCTTGGAAAGCTCTTTGAAATCTCTCTAATTAGGCCTTCAACCAAGGAGCCATGAGTCGTGATTTGATCTTCTTTCCCCCTTCTTTGAATTGGCCATTATACCGGAGACAATTCCTATAAAAAAAATGTTAAGTTTAGATTGGGAAAAGAATAGGGAGAAGTTTTCATCTGTTAAAAAGTAAATTAAGTAAAGCCCTATTGCTATCGTTGCCCAACTTTTGTAAAGTCTTTGACGTCGTGTACAATGCTAGTGAAGTAGGAATAAGTGCGATACTGATCAAGATAAAAAAAAAAATTATTGCGTATTTCAGTGAAAAAATATCTAAAGAATTCCTAAATTATTTCACATATGACAAAGAATTGTATGCTTTTAGTGAGAACATTACATTATTGGCAATATTACTTGTTACCTAAAGAATTCGTTATATATAATGACCATGAGACATTAGAGCATATTAAGGGCTAGCAGAAATTGAACAAAAGATATACCAAATAGATGGAATTCATTAGAACATCTCCGTATGTGCTTAAATGCAAGGATGGTAAGGAAAATGCGGTTACAACTGCATTATCATGCAGGTATATGCTTTTGAACTCATTAGATGCTAAATTGCTTAGTTTTGAGCTTATAAATGAATTGTATACAAAAGATGAAGAATTTGGTGAAATTTATCTTACTTGAGAAAAAAAAAATGTGCTTCTAATAAATTTTATAGGCATGATGGGTATTGTTTAGGAATGGAAAGATTTGCATACCAAAGGGTTCAATGAGAGATTTATTAGTGATGAAAGCTCATGGTGGTAGATTAATGGGAAATTTTGGTGTTGCTAAAAATTTAGAAATCCTACAAGAGCATTTTTATTTGCTAAAGATGAAAGAGGATGTTAAAAAACGTTGCAATTCATGTATTACATGTAGGAAAGCCAAGTTCAAAACACTACCACAAGAATTATACCCTCATTTACCAACCCCTAATGCACCATGTTTAGAAATTACCAATGAATTTTATTTTAGGTTTACCAAAGACCAAAGGGGAAAGGATTTAATCTTTATTGTTGTTGACTTATTTTTAAGTTGACTCATTTTATTCCTTGAAATAAAACTAATGATGCAATTTGTAAAACCCCACCTAAACCTATCCTAGAATTAGAGGGATAGGATACATTTCAAGATAGATCGCATAAAAATATATTTACTAGATGAGTTTGTATTTTTTAGATTTGTTATATGTGGTTTATTTGTGCTTGTTAAGTGTTAGGGTAATTAGGGAATTTTGCTTAGATGAGAGAGAAGGAAAGAATTAGGAAGTAGGAGGGAAGAGGATTAAGTTGGGAAAATAAGAGCAATATTTAATGTGGTTAAGTGGTTAGAGCTTTGTGGTTGATTCCTAAGGTCTTGAGTTCAAATCCCTTCAATTATGTATTATTTTTAATTATCCTAACTAATGTTTGAATTTTATTTCCAGCATTCCATGAAATTAAGAAAGTTGTCTTGGGGAAGACACAATGGTAATGTTCTAACTAAGTGATCTTGTCCTAAAAGAAAATCTAGTGGAGTTTTAATCTCCACTATTTTAGTAACCAATGTCCTAGCATATTTGAAGTTGAAATATTCATATTTCTTTAATTCTTTTAAATTTCCTTATAAAATTTTTTAGATAATCTTGGACTTGAATTTTTAAAAGGAAAATTCCAGCTCTTGGAGAATTAGTTGGCCGAAATGTAGGATTGATACTAGGGTGTTTCTTTTCCAAATTAAATCACCATGATTTCTTCTCTAAAGAACTTCATTTTGCATATTCTTATTTTGGGGCAAAGCTGAAATTATTTCTAACTCTTCCTTTTAGCTAAAATTCCAAAAAGATGCAGCAAAAATACCTCTTCTTTCCTAGCTATCAACAGCTATTTCATGTGTGTAGAAAGCTGAAAAATTCCTTGGAAATTCGGAGCTAATATAGCTTCAACAAATCAGAAAATTTTCCAGCAAACTACAAAGTATTTTAGCCATAGGAGTTGAGCCTTCAACCCATGCATAAGTTCATCTAAAGTCCTCTTATTTTCCTTCAAGATGATGGCTGAAAACCAGTATTAATAGACCTTCAAACACTCCTATTTTACAGCTGCAAATCCATTCAAAATAATTCAAATTCTTGCTAACAAACCACCTAGATCTTATCACTTCTTCTAGCTAGCTAACCAAAAAAAATTTTTCCAACTTTTCCAACCTTCAACTAGCTATCATTTCTCTTCATTTTTTTCCTCAATTCTCCTTCATTTCTTCACTACATTTTCGGCCATACTAGGGACCTAGCTGAACATTCTTCTTCACCAACCTTGGCCAACAAAACTCCATTAAAGCACCTGAAAACTCTCCTAGTTTTTCTCCATTCAAAATACTTTAAATTTGAAATATTAAACCCCACCTTTTGCTCCATCAAACACTCACCTATCTAGTAACCAATCCTATCAAACCAAAGTAGAAATTCTGCACTCATTTCCACAAGAAATTTTTGCCACACCATCCAAGAACATTCTTCCACTTCATCTAGCTTTCTCTCCTATTATCTCAAGAACACCAGGAACACACACTACCCACCTTCAACCATTTAGTCATTTCTAACATCCCAAACCACTCTAAAACCTTCAAATCAACTAGAGATCATCATATTCTCTCCTTTGGTACATTGTATAACACCAAAACAACCAAAGTTGATCATTCTTTTAGATCAAACAAGCCTTTTTGTTCAACCATCGTTCTTCCTCTTTCTTTTATCTTCTTTTCTTCATAATCTCTCTCTCTCTCTCTCTCTCTCTCTCTCTCTCTCTCTCTCTTAGCCGAACCATTAGTGGCTATATTTAGACAACTTCAAATATTATAGGACTCATCTAAGTACTCAGGCCTTCGTTTGTCAAGACCACACCTTCGACTTAAAAGGTCATCAAACAAGTATTTTGTTCTAACTCTTTCATTTATTTTCGAACTCAAGATTAATAGGATGATGTCTTATTGATATGATGATGGATGATCTAGTGGTGTAGGGGAAAATAAATGCATGTTTACATAACATGGATGATTTTATGATGTATAGATTAAGATGTGTATTAGGACTATTCTATGAAGTAGATTTGGATTTTAATTTTAACATAAAGTTATGTTATGTTGTTAGTATATTTGTAAATTAGGTCTATATGACACTAGCATGAGATGATATGGTGGATAAGGAGATTATTGCTATTATGATTTTGCTAAAACTTTAATATTGTTGATCTTGCCATCAATTTCCATGCAAACATTTATATAGCTAATAATACTACTTTTGCTATAGAATTATTATTATCACTCTACTTGTATGTTTACTACTTTTGTAAAATCCCACCTTTTTACTTTCAATTGGCTACTATTTGTAATAGGATAAGAATTTGTATCGATGCCCAGAACAAAAGTTGATCGGTGTAATAAAATGAATATTTTGGTGGAATAATATTTTGTCAGAACCTGTATGTAATTATTAGATTTGTTCTACTCATACCCTAAATTTTTGGAAGTCTATTATTATTAAAAAAATGAGAATTTAAGGGCACTCTAAAAAGAGAAATTGGCCAGTGCAATGAAACGCATATTTTGGTGTGAATTATGTTACCCGAATAACGGAGACATTTTCGTCATTTGACCGCATCCATGACTTTGACCACAAATTTGACTAAGTAGAAAAGAAATTGAAGAATTTAAGTGTTACCAATGAATTTAGTAGAATTTTTGAAGTTGAATGGTGAAATAAAATATTTTTCCATTACAAACTCGATGTTGGTCATTTCTGAAGAAAATAGAAAATTACGGTTAAAAATGGTGCGTGTGGCATTTTGTGAGTGGTAGCCCATGGACATATGTCAATTTAAGAGAGGTTGCATGAAGTGTTCGTGCAAAACACATGGAATTAAAGGATTGCAAAATAAATGAAGAATGATATGTAACATTTGATTAAGGTCTTGAGCAATATAATTGGCTAATATTTGGAGCAAGAGAAGATGAATGAATGGCTGGAAATTGGCCAAGAATTTTGGTAGCCATGTAAGAAGAAATAAGGGAATTTTTGTGGAGGAAATAAAAATGGTTGTTGTGTAAGAATTTCATTAGAACACACCTAAGTATATCCAGTATTCAATTAAACCACAACAAGAAATGGAGGGCCAAGATTGGAGGCTAAATGGCAATTAAGAGAGGCTGTTAAATAGCCAAAAATTCATGAGCCAAGAGGGAGAAAAACCAGAAGAAAAAGAAAAAAGAGAGAGAAAGAAAGAAGTGCATGTGTGTTCTTGGTGTGTTCTTGGTATTCTTGGAGCAAAATCACACCAAATAGCCTCTAATACAAGGTAAAACCCTACATTGCTTGAATTAAAGTTATTGTTGGGTGAATGATGATTATGATGATGTGAATTTTAACATGAAAATATGACTTTCATGTCTTAATTTCAAATCAAAGCTAGGGTTTGTGAGCCTTTGTGTATGAACCTTATATATGCTTGTATATATACTTGTATATGTGTCAGCTGCCTAAGGGTCTTTGAGTGATGTTTTGTGGGAGGAAGAACTGAATAATTATGGTAGTTTGAAGGCTTCTTTTCAGTTGAAGAGGTGATGATCAAAGTAGAGTAAAAATAGAATTTACTTAGTTGGAAAAATGGATTAAACTAGCTTTTGATTAGAGGGGATGAATTTTTGTTGAATAAGTCTGACTTTTGTGAGCTACTAGAAATCCATAATTAAAGATGATTTGAAAGAGAATTGAATGAATTAATAGTTCTAAGGTGTTAAAGATTACAGAGAACAAAGGAAAGTATGAATAGAAGAAGTAAGATAAAACTACTAGGGCTGTTTTTGCCTAGTACAGTGCCACGAGAACTAGAATTTTGAAAAAGGGCTTATTCAAAATTAAATTTAAGAGTTTTACAGTAGTTTTGGTATATCATAGAGTCAAAATAGAGTTGTGGATTGAAAGTTATGTCTGAAACAAAATCACGTGTTAAAGCAGCAAAATTTCAGAATTTTGCTTGGAACATGGACGAATTTAAGGATGATTAATTGTGTGATTTTGGATGAAATAATTAGGGAAATATGAATTGAATCCCTTGTTTATGAAGGGAGAAAGTGTGTGAGAAAAGAAAAACAAAAGAATCAAACAAACAACGAAAAAACGACGTGAACGAAGGTTGAACGTTTTCTTTAATTGTTGGCTAAACGTCAGTTGGACATCGACTACTCGTCGGCCACGTCGGTTGAACATTGGCTATTTTTCAACTGAATACGAATTGACCCAAAAACGAAGTTTCGTGTAGGTTTAACGATAAATGGCCAACAAAACGTCGAAAACGGTAGAGACGATAATTAAACGACCGTAAACGAAAAGGGTTACTTAGGACACGAGGTGAGTCCCTTGGATTTCTAAAATATTTTTGAAAGCTAGTGTGCTTCACTTTTCCATGAAATGCTATTTTTATCCCGTTTTAGAAATCCCTAAATATGTTTAAGGTTTATCTGAGCAAGATTTGTTTTATGCCATTTTGGGCTTGAATGAACTTCATGATGTTAGTGTTATGCCCTAGATACTGCTCATGATCTGGGAATATGAGTTTATTAATTGATCAATTAATAAACCAATCCTGATTAGAATTAATATGATTAATTCTAATTAATTATGAATTATTAATCTCAATGACGTTTGGATTAATTCATGTTCGCTATTAATTGACTGGGAAACCTAATAGGTCACACAAAATAGAGGATTATATACTCAAGATATTATTTGATAACATAGTAGGATTAATTGCGAGAAAGAAAAGTTGTTGTGGCCAAATTATTAGTTATAATTTATGGGCCAAATTATAATTGTGAGAATTTGATGTTTTCAATTGCAATTAGGGAATTCTAACTATTTTAGAATTCTCAGTAGGAGTATTTTTCCAGCAGATTTCGTGTAATATATAGAGGATATATGCACGAAATTTCTGGGTAGCGTAAGACACGAAAAATAACTCCAAACCCTAGGGTAACTCACGACATTCTTTCTTCTCTCTCTCATTGATATTGATCATAACCCTAGCCTCCATTGCTGTTTTTTATAGCACAGAAATCTTGGTGCTTGAGTGTTCCTCCGTGTGGATTTTTGTTAGAGATAATCACACACTGTGATTATAGTAGTTGGGCGTTCAACTCTCGTGTTGTTTGATCAAGAGGATTACTGGATCGCGCCTCGACTTGGAAAAAATAAAAATTTTGTTCTTCAGGCGATCAAAGAAAGGTAAAAACCTGTTACCTTTGTTCTGTTTATGTCTTGTTTTCCACACATATGCGGATCCTGGATTGGTATCTCGTTCTTATTTTTCCGCTGCGCCATATATGATATGCGAAAGATACCCAACACATGATTGGCTTGGAAACCTTAATGGACAATTAAAGCATGAATTTTGTGAATTTAGTCCTTTTGAATTCAATACTTAGGATTTTCAAAAAATGGTAAATTTTGGAATCGGGTATTCATAAATCGACTGGAACATTTTATGGAAATGTGTTTGGAAACTTTGAAATTAATCCTCTTTTGGTATTAGAATTCTAGCATTTCTTGAAATCAGTTCCTTTTGAAATCAGATATTTGGAAAATGATACAAATGTCCTTATTGGAATGTTTTATGAAAACCTTTAGAACTCGGGTATTTGGTAAATGACAAAAATATCCTTATTGAAACTCTTTTGTATATTTTTCAAATCGAGTAAGGCTAAAATGACCCGAACACCCTTGAAAAGTCTTTTGAAATTGGACATGGGTAAAATGACCCAAATGCCCTTGGAAAATGACTTTTGTGACTGAGCACAAGAAAAACGACTCGAATACTCTTGCAAACATGTTTTGATGTGTGAACAGAACTCTTTATCCTATTTCAACATGATTTTGGAAAATAATATCTCGTGATGAGGATGACTTTTGATCCCTGAAATTATTTTATTGGTCTAAAGTGCCTATGGAATGAATTGATTAGCTCTGCGGAGCCTATGTGAATGATGATCTAACTTGCGAGTCAGTAGGATAAATTTCTAGAAAGTGTTGTTTTGCCCTAAAAATATTTTGATTTGAAAATCCTACGGGATCAGATAACCTTCTGGCCTGATCAATTAGACAGGGTTGGTATTGTTAACGTTAAGTACTCAGCAAGAACTTTAATTTTTGTACTAGCTCATGTTAGAGATAGACGATCCCAAGTAACTTGATCAATTTTGGGGATTGTCTTACACCAAATAGGGCAACAAGACATTGAGATGAGTCGTCCTGGATAGCTGGCTAGAGCCTAGCAATTGTTATGCCTTGAGTGCACTTTGTGATTTGGGTTGTTCATAAGCTGGGCAAGACACCTAGCAATGTTCTAACCCCTTGCTGCCTCAACGGTTATTGACACCAGAATTGGGATCCCTGGCTTACGGTAGCAAGTAAAAGATTTTCTAGCAATGCACGGATCGAGTACTAGACGCTACGGTCTCAGTACGATGACATATGCAAGTTGGTGTGCTTATCCGGCGATGCACGGATCGAGTACTGGAGGCTGCAGTCTCAGTACGATGACACGTACAAGTTGGTATACTTATCCGGCAATGCACGGTTGAGTGTTGTAAGGCGAAGTCCCTGGCACAATAAGATCGTGATGCCGAAGGTGAAGCCTTGTGAGCTTTGCATACAGGCTGACCTTATGTTGAAAAAGCACCTGTGATTTGAAAATTGGGACGATGTTTTGAATGTAAAATACAGTTTTCCAAAAATAATTGAGTTCTAGATAAACTCTTCTTTAGAGAGTTTTGGAATTATTTCTAGTGAACAAATGATATGCTATTTTACAAAAGTTTTATGTACCATATTCTTTCATAAAGCACTAGCATATACAGACTCACTGGGTGATTCGACACTCACACGTGCCTTTTAACTTACCTTTTATAGGATCCAGAGCTAAGTGGACTTATGGATAGAAGGATGATACCACAAAGTCGGCAATTTAGGCCTAGACAGCTTTCCTTTGATCATGTATTGTATTCGGTTATAGATAGAGATAGCATGTATGAAATTCTCTAATATATGTATACGTGTGGCCATCAGCGTGGGATATTGTTGAGTCTGGACCTTTTATATGTATTTACTCTATTGTTTTCGTTATAAAGACCCCTTGTTCGGGAAACTAGACAGGGCGACACCCAGTATTAATATGCTTCCGCTGTTGTCTTTAGTAGGGGTGTTACAACTTTATTTATTAATAGCAAAATTATTACTACCTTTAAATATTAATAGTAATATTATTACTACTTTTGGAACTTAAATCACTATTATTATTTTTATTACTGACATTACTACTAATATTACTTTTTTTAAATAATATTATTACTACTAATATTATAAGTATTATTATTCGTATTGCTATTTTTAAGTATCATGTATATTATTAATATTACTATTATTATTTGTACTAAACACCATTATTTTAGAGAAATATTAATAAAATTAATATTATTACTAGTATTATCACTACTAGCCATATTATTTTTATTTAATCTTATTAATATTATTAGTAATAAAATAAATACTATTACTACTTTTTATTATTAAACATTATTATTTTTCTTTAAAAAATAAAAATATATAATATATAATATATAAATAAATAATGTCATCATTTCTATTTATGTTATTATTATCCTTATAACAATATTATTATCTATAAAATTATCAACATTTTTATCGATACCTTGGATAATGTTATTATTTTTTGTTATACTTAATTAATACTTATATCACTTACTCATATTACTATAGCATCAAATTATTTTTATATTAATATTAACCTCTAAATTATTTTATTAATTAATTTTAGAATTCCTAAACTATTTGCATCATATTTGAGTGTTGTTGTTCATTATGTGTATATAAAGTTGGGGGTTATTTGTACCTATGCAAATTTATTGCTTAGTTGTGCACCAATGGTGACATATACCCTGTATTTATCCTAGACAAAGTTAGGTTGCCTTAAGCAAGACTTGGAGAATTATTTTGCCAAGTGGAATCAAGAGTTCAAAGTAAGTCCTTGCATAAAGATGTCTGTGAACAAAAGCGCTTCTACAAGTCAAATGCACGGATTGCTATAGAAGATGTAGTTTGGGATGTAATTATGGATAATTTATTCTTTCTGCTAAATTAAAATAATTTTTCAAGCAAAACAATAAATTTTTCTTAAATAAACTTTTACCTAAGGTTGTTCGAAAACCATAATTGCTACTTTAAAGAAAGCTCCTCATTGATTTTACATTTTCCAAGTAGAATAAACAAAACATTGAGTACTCAATAAGGGTAGACTACTAGAACTAGTCTTTGAAGGTTGGGTAAGTCTCTCAGTAGGAGGCCGCCTCTGAGGGGCAAGCTCTGCCTAGACAAGATGACAGTTCTTGTTGGTCAAGCTGGTCCAAGCTAGCAATACAGTTCAGGTAGACTATTTATTTTCGGAGTGAACAACCGATAAGTTTGGGTGTAAAGATGGAGGAGTATCTCACTTGGTGGGCTGTAACCCTCCTTATATCAGAATGCACAAAGTGTGGCATCCTGATCATTCTCTTGTCATGATGCATAATGTGTGGTGCCATATCCATTCATAATGCATGGTTTCATATTCAACTTTATTTGAGTGGTTATTTCTTTATAAGTTGAGCACTTTACTTAACATATGCTGATAAAATACCACTTAGTGTTCAAAAATAAAATTTTGGACTTACAGAGTTTTTGTTGTGACTTGTTTAAAACTTGCATACATGAAATGTTTTCTCAAACTATCATGAGCATACACAGGACTTACTAAGAAATGTTTCTCACACCTTTTTATATCAGATCTTCAGGTCAATCCTACTTCAAAGGTTGATTTACTTATGCTACCATGAGCTTGGAAGCTTTATTTTGATGCATCTATTTGTTGGCAATTTTACTTACCTTCCATTTGCTTTGAGACTCGCATAAGTATTGGCTTTGGGATTGTAATAGTTTTATTTTTAGTTTATTTTCTTCTATATGTTCTATTATTTAGTGATAAATACCCCTTGTTCTAAAGACGGGGTGACATCCCCGCCCCTTTCAGGGTACATAGGTAGTGGAGTGTTACATGTAGTATCAAAGCCTAGATTTAGGCAGCTATTTACAATATTTAGATTTATTACATTAAAGTTTATAATCTTTAGTGCTAATCTATGTGTTCTGTTTGTTGGATGGTTAGAAGATTCGTGTCCGTTACCCAATATTAGCCTTTTATGTATGGTAGAAAACTTACTCCAGTTCTTGTTATGGAGCTATCCTCCTCTAACACGGAATCTGAACCAGGGTCAGATTGGTTTGAGTTAGAGGGCAGTGATAGTGAGATAGAGATTAAGGTTTCCAACCCTATTATGCCTAATGATGGTAAGGAAGAGAATATGGAAGTTGAGGTTCCTGAACTAGAGTTACCCGAATAGGAAAAAGGTGTTGAGGATGTGCAGGCGGTAAACTATCCTATACCAGTGGGTGATTTAGTCTCAGATAGTGAGCTTGAGGAGGAAGCTCCGAATTTTAACTTAGTTGGTGAGGATGTGCAAGGAGTTAAATTGGTTATAGAGATAGAATAATGTATTTTTGGGGATCAGATCGATATGATTAAATTTTAGAAGATGTAAGGTCAAGGAGGTGTAGTGCATAATACTAGGAGCGAAGGTTTATAAACTATTGTTGAGGGAATACTAAGAATATCTAGCTTGGTGTTGTAGCCTACGGGACCCAGTTGTAATGGTATAAGAAAAGGATGGAATTTTAAAGCTATGTATAGACTAAGAATATTGAATAGTTTGATCATCGAAGATGTATATGGTTACTTCTAAGTTAGACTTGAGATCAGAATATCATTAGGAATGAATTTGGAAGGGGATATACTTGAGATTGTGACTAACATTATGGATAGGTACTAAGGACGGGTGGTGATATCTTATTAATTGACAAAAGGCTACGATACTTATAGAGTAGATGCATAAGATTTCAATCCTGCCTTGATAATTTCGTGGTGACTTTTTAGACAATGGTTGATGTATGTTAAATGCCATTATGGACATGGAACAATTGAAATTGGAGATAGCATAAATTTTCGTTAAGTTTGGTAAGTGAAAGTTTAATTGAACATAGTTCTACTTCTGGAATGAGAGGTAATCAAGGGCAGTTTTAAAGGTAGCCCTAGCTAAGGTAGAGGCTGCATGGGATGTCATTAAGTATTGTACCTAAGCAGGATCCTAGGTTTACTACAAGATTCTAGACTAAGTTCCTAGAAATAGTGGGATTAACTTAGAAGTTTTGAACTGCAGCATATCCTCAAAACTGATAGCCAGTCAGAGAGACTTATTCAAATACTAAAGGACATGTTTAGGGCATGTATATTGGACTCTATTGATAAATGGATTGAATGCGTTCCGCATGTAAGTAGGCCTAGAATAGCAATTACCGATCTTATATTTGTTTGGCCCTATATGAAGCATTGCAAAGCCAGACAAGTTAAGTACCATTATAGTAGGGATAAATAGAAAATAGGCATATTATCAAATCCGGTGAAGTTCATGTTCAAGAAATGTAGACAAGGTAAAAGTAACAAGAGAATGACTGAATACGACTCAGAGTCGGTAGAATAGCTATGCGAATGATAGGAGGAGAATGTTGGAACTATCGTCTATAGATTGGACTTACCAGACATTTTGTCAAGATTTTGAGACGTGTTTCATATATGTCAGCTAAAGATGTACGATCATGATCCGGAACATGTTTTAACGACAAGCCTTTGCCATTGCAACCTGATTTGAGTTATATGGGAAAATCAATTAAAATTCTAAATTGAAGTATCAAGACTCTTCGGAATAAGCAGATACCAAAAGTGAAAGTGTTACAGGAGTATCACGAAACATAAGAAGTCAGCTGGATTTTTGAATCATTGCCAATACAAAAATGGAAATGGGAGGAGATAATGACGGACTTTGTCATTGAATTGCCTATGTCAAAACCTAAAAAGATGCCATTTGGGTAGTGGTTAGTCGATTGACGAAGATAGTGCACTTTATCCCTGTAAGTGTAAAATACTTTATGCAGAAGTTTGCTCGGACATATGTATGGGAAATAGTAAGTTGCATGGAGTACCCTCAAGTATCGTCTCTAACCGAGACCCAAGGTCTACATCACGGTTTTGGGCAAAGTTCCAGACATCTATAGGTTTTGATTTGAAGTTCAGCATGTCAGCGCATAAGATGCCACTTGGGAAGCGAAAGAATGGATGAAGCAAAAACATAGTTACAGGGAATGCAAGAAATTACCATTGTGTCTAATTTCATGAAACATAGATTCATATGACATATATGGATGAAGCGGAAACATAGATTTTTTTTTAGGACAGTATCACTTGCTTAGAATATTACCATTGTGTCTTCCCCAAGATGAAGACACAATGGTAATATTCTAACCAAGTGATTTGGTCCTAAAAGAAAATCTAGAGAAATTTTAATCTCCATTATTTTAGTAACCAATGTCCTAGCATGTTTGAATTTGAAATATTCATATTTCTTAAATTCTTTTAAATTTTCTTATAAAATATTTTAGACGATCTTGGACCAAAATTTTTGAAAGGAAAATTCCAGCTTTGGGAGAATTAGTTAGCCGAAATATATGAGTGATACTAGGGTGTTTGTTTTCCAAATTAAATCACCATGATTTCTTCTCTAAAGAACTTCATTTTGTCGATTCTTATTTTGGTGCAAAGCTAAAATTATTACCAGCTCTTCCTCTTGGATAAAATTCCAAAAAGATGTAGCAAAAATACCTCTTCTGTCCTTGCTAACAACTACTATTTCATGTGTGAAAAAAGCTGAAAAATCCCTTGGAAACTCAGAGCTAATATGGCTTCAACAAATCAGAAAAGTTTCCAGCAAACCACAAAGTATTTTTGCCATAGGAGTTGAGCCTTCAACCCATGCATAAGCTCATCTAAAGTCCTCTTCTTTTCCTTCAAGATGATGGCTGAAAACCAAAATTAATAGACCTCCAAACACTCCTATTTTACAGCTGCAAATCCATTCAAATTAATTCAAATTCTTACTAACAAACCACTGGATCTTATCACTTCTTCTTGCTAGCTAACCAAAATTTTTTTCCCACCTTTTCCAACCTTCAACTAGCTATCATTGCTGTTCATTTTCTTCTTCAATTCTCCTTCATTTCTTCACCACATTTTCGGCCATACTAGGGACCTAGCAGAATATCCTTTCTTCTTCACCAACCTTAGCTAACAAAACTCCATTAAAGCACCTCAAAACTCTCCTAATTTTTCTCCATTCGGAATACTTTGAATTTGAAAATTAAAACCCATCTTTTGCTCTATCAAACACTCACCTATCTAGTAACCAATCCTATCAAACCAAACCAGAAATTCTGCACCCATTTCTACAAGAAATTTTGGCCACACCATCTAAGAACATTCTCCCACTTTATCTAGCTTTCTCTCCTATTATCTCAAGAACACTAAGAACATGCACTACCCCATTAATCCATTTAGTAATTTCTAAACATCTCAAACCACTCTAAGACCTTCAAATCAACTAATGATCATCATATTCTCTCATTTGGTACATTTATAACACCAAAACAACCAAAATTGATCCTTCTTTCGGATCAAATAACCCTTTTTATTAAAGATAAGAAAAACACAAAAAAGTAAAATAAGTTCAATAATCTCATTCTTCCTCTTTCTTTTATCTTCTTTTCTTCATAATCTTAATCTCTCTCTCTCCCATTATCTCTCTCTCTTGGCTGAACTATTGGTGGCCATCTTTGGACGACTTCAAACATTATAGAACTCATCAAAGTACTCAAAGGCCTTCATTTCTCAAGGCCATACCTTCAACTCAAACAGTCATCAAACAAGTATTTTGTCCTAACTCCCTCATTTATTTTCGAACTCAAGATTAATAGGATGATGGCTTAATAATATGATGATGGATGATCTAGTGGTGATGGGAAAAATAACTGCACGTTTATATGACATAGATGATTTTATGATGTATAGATTGAAATGTGTATTAGGACTATTCTATGAAGTAGATTTAGATTTGGATTTTAATATGAGGTTATGTTATGTTGTTAGTGTAACACCCCACTACCTAGGCCCACCAGGGCCGGGGATGTCGCTCCGTCCAAAGGACAAGGGGTCTTTATAACTAGGACACACAATCAAAATAGCGGAATAAAAGTAATATTTTAACTTAAAATTTATTACAACCCGATAATAAATCCAAGAATTCCAAAATCAAATCCATAATAAAAATTATCCACTCTCAACTCCCCAAAGCATTACACAAATTAACCATCAAAAAAATCTTCCAAGGCAGGCAATATCTAGCTACTCATCCCCACAGCAGGATTGACCTGAAATCATGGTAAAAAGGGTGATGAGATAAAAATCTCAGTAAGTCCGTGTGTGCTTTGAGTATCCAGTGGAAACAGTTCGTGAATGCAAAGTATAAAACCTTTATAAGAGAAATACTGGCAAACAATAAACATTAGTTAAAATCAAGAGTGGTGTTTTGGTTTTTCCAACCATACAGAATTAATAAAATCAACCACTCAAAAGAAATAATCATGGGTTACCACACGTTGGGCCCCATAACTGGTCAGAATGCCGACATTTTGTACAGACTGACAAAAGGTAGGTGATCGGCCTACCGGACAAGATACTCCTCCTTCTCTATACCCAAACAACAACTGGGTGTCCATTCCGGCAAAACACAGTCACTTGACTGAAAGAAATAACTGCTAGCTCGGACCGGCACAACCTACTGGACTGACATCCTATCCGAGAAGGACTTACCCCTCAGAGGTGGCCGCCTACTGAGAGACTTACCCTAACCCCTTAAAGACTAGTCCCAGCAGTCCACCCTTATTGAGTACTCAACGTAACTTATCCCACTTGAAAAAAATTAACAAAACACAGTTCCACTTGAAAATGGCAATTAAGGGTTTCCAAAGTCTTTGTCAAAATCAGTTTTAGAAAGAGTTTTGAGTTTGAGTAAATCTGCTTATTGATTTTCAAATAATTGTTTAACTGAAATAAGGAATGAGTCAATCCTCAATTGCCTTTACAGAAATGAGTGTCCAGGCACTCTACATTTGGCTTGCCATAATAAATATTTTACATCAATCAGGTTTTATGCAGGAGCTTACCTGATCCTTAGCTTGAGATAAAATAAAGATCTTCAACCGCTGACCCAACCCCGCCTGGGGTAAATATAAACCACAATCAAACTCAAGCCAAAATCCACTTTCACAAATAAGACTAGCTCAACTCACTACTACCATGATCCTAGTGTCCCAAGTTTTAAGGCCAAATAATAAATAAAAAGGTTTATAAGCTAAGTCTAATTTGATATTTAAAATAATTAGTGTTTTGGGAAATAGGTACTAATAAGTTCAAGGTTTAAATTCTTGCTAAGAATAATTTAGAGTTTATTTGGTGAAGAGTCCTAGGTGATATTAGGTAAAATAATGATTTATTAATAATTAATTGTTTGAAAATAATTGCTAACTAAAATTTGTTGAAAATAAATTTTAATGGGTCTTGATTGAAAGCTAATAAATAAATTTTAACAGGTTTTTATTAGAAGATAATAAATAAATTTTAATAGGTTTTGTGAGTATAAGACTTACAAAAATTAATGTTCTACTTATTATGATTATTCATATAAAAGGTTTTTATGTGATATTATTATTTTATATAATATCTATATATTTTATAAAATCTATCATTCATTTGACCAAAATATCCTTATTTCATATATGATATTCCAAATCTACCCTTCATAGGGTTTCTCAAAATTTATTGGCAAAATTTAATATTAACCATTTTATTGTTGAAATAAAATTAGCTTAGGGACAACTAGATCATAATCATAATTCCACTTGCTAACCATAATCATGAACATACACTCCACTTCAATTCATCAAATCATCCAAATCATGAATAAAACATAGATCTAAATTTACTAAGGCATGATCCAACCTCTTCTAGCATAAACATAATCATGGCTCTATCAAACATACATGAATATAAATCCTATTCACCAAAGGTGACATAATCTCTAACATGCTTGATCACAAACATCACTCACAACATGAAGACATGGATTAAACCCTAAAACATCATAATATCATCCAAGATAAATCATCACATGCATCAACCCCAACTCCATCATATACACACATTCATTCATGCTTCAATCTCAACTCATCACAACAACACATGCTTAAACCACAATCATAGTCCATCTCCTTCCAATATCATCCTAGAGATATGAATCTAAAGTCTAAAAAGAGGGTTGAAGGGATTTACTTGATTGATGAGTACCTTGAAGGAGTTTCCAATGCATCTCAACTTCTAGATGACTAGATTCGTCCAAGGGAGATGAAGAAAGCATGGCCATTGTTGAAGAATTCATTTGGCTAAGAAGGAGAGGGTGTTTGGCCAAGAGAGAGAGAGAGAGAGAGAGAGAGAAAAGAGAAGAATAGAGTCCGTTAGCACGCTTTTACACATGTATATTCATTAGAGATCAAAGATTAGTGAAGATGAAGTTGCTTGAACAAACATACCTTGAAGGTGTTCTTAAGCCTTCACAAAAATACTGATTTTTTATCCAAAATAGCGAGTTGGATTTTGGAGTTTGATGTTAAAAATGGTATGGATGGACTCACGGTAGTGAGTAGATAAAATCTGGAATTTTTTTTGAAGAAGATTGAAGTGGTTTGGAGAGGTATTAGGCGAGAGAAGTGAGTAGGTGTTCTTGGTGTTCTATGTGTGCTTGAAGGTTGAAAAGAATGGAGGGATTTTGGTTTGAAGCAGCCAAAATTTTGTGTGTGTGCAGTGGCCGAATTGTTTGTGTAGTTTAGGTAGATGATTTTTCTGGTTTGAAAGGAAAAGGAAAGGCTGGTTGTTGAAATCCTAAAAGAATATTTTTGGGAATCAAATTTGGAAACAAAATATAGCAAGAATATCTTTTATCAATGGAGAGCTTTTTGGAGCTGCTATGGCCGATTGATGTTCAGTGTTTCGGCTAGATGAAAGCTGGTTGAAGAAGGTTAATGGTGGCCGAAAAGAAGGAGTGTAATGGTAAAGGAAAGGTTTGGTTGTTTAAGGGACATTTTATGGAAGGTTACTAAATTAGGATTGCTGAAATTTTGGTCCCCAATTAAGGCATGATTGTAGTAATTTGTTGGAGATATTTTAGGGCAGCCATGACTGATTTTCATGCAGAAGGTTGGGGAAGACAATGGAGTTCTGTTCATGGCTGTTCAAGGGAGGTTTGTGCAGAAAATGATGAAGTTTTGGCCAGGGCTGGAATAGGAAACAAAGCTGGAAAATTCCTGCACGGAATTTCGCCATTGCTGGAATTTTTCTGGGCCGCTTTTGCTACCATTTTTCAGTTAGATTGCAGAGAGTTTGAAGGGGTATTCAGAGGTCTTTCAAGGCTGGTTTCCAGCCTTCTTCATGAAGGAAAAACGTGGCTAAGGAGCTGGGAGAAAACTAGAAAGAAACAGCTTGGTTTAAGACCACCTAAGCTGTGATTTCGCCTAGAAATTTTTCTATTTTTGCACAGCATTTGTGCAGTCTGAAAATTTCAGATTCCAAGCTGATCAAAAAGGTCATTTTCTGGCAGCATTTGGGAGGAAATAATGGCTGAGAATTTCGACATCTTGAAGGCACAAGAAGCTGAAAAAATTTCAGTTCATTACATGAAGGAAAACTAACCTAGCTAGAGTGAAGTTTAGAATGTTCATTAGGGGAATTAATTCTCTTGGAACCTTTCCCATCTCTTCCACATTTTCGTTCCATAAGATGTCTTTCACTAAGACACTTTGAACCTTTACTAAAATTTCTGGAATGAAATTGGCTAGAACAAATTTGTCCAATATAACGAGTTGAGAATTAGGAAAAATGAAAGATCAAGAAGAAATGAATTCCCTTAGGAATTTCTGTAGGGCACAAGAATAGGATTGGGATACTCCTATCATCTCTCCCCTAAGACAACACCTTTACTCTACTCTAAAGCACTTAAGGCCAAAAATACCACCTTCCCAAGCAAAAATAAATTTTAATCATGCTAAAGCTCCAATGATGGAATTTGAACCCAAGACCTCAAGAATTAATTCCAAAACTCTAACCACTAAACCACAACAACTCTTGTTCTTATTTTCTCTCTAAAATATTTTTCTTATTTAATCCTCAAACTATCTCCCTATTTTCTCCTCAAGCAAAAATTACCATTTTGCTCTTCTTACTCAATAAACATGATCAAGCCCTCGAGACTACAACACACAAATCCAAAGCACATAAAATCATATAAAAATATATTTAAATATGCAATAAAATATTATATGTATCCCAACTCCCTTACTCTAATGTTGGTTTCGACTGGGGTTTCACAGTTAGTCTATTTGTGAATTGGGTATATATGACACTAGCATGAGATGATATGGTAGATAGGGAAACTGTTGCTATTATGATTTTGCTAAAGCTTTAATTTTGTTGATCTTGCCATGCAAACATTTATATGGCTAGTGATACTACTTTTGCTATGGTATTATTATTATCACTCTATTTGTATGATTACTACTTTATTTATTAATTGCAAAACTATTACTACCTTTAAATACTAATAGTAATATTATTGCTACTTTTGGTTCTTAAATCACTATCATTATTTTTATTACTGACATTACTACTGATATTACTTTTTTTAAAATAATATTATTACTACTAATGTTATAAGTATTATTATTGGTATTGCTATTTTTAAGTATCATCGATACTATTAATATTACTATTATTATTGGTACTAAACACCATTATTTTAGAGAAATATTAATAAAATTAATATTATTACTAGTATGGTCAATACTAGCCATATTATTTTTACTTAATCATATTAATATTATTAGTAATATAATAAATACTGTTACTACTTTTTATTATTAAACATTATTATTTTTCTTTAAAAAATAAAAAATAATATATATAATATATAAATAAATAAATAAATAATGTCATCATTTCTATTGATATTATTATTATCCTTATAGCAATATTATTATCTATAAAATTATTCACATTTTTATCGATACCTTGGACAATGTTATTATTTTTTGTTATACTCAATTAATACTTATATCACTTACTTATGTTCCTATAGCATCAAATTATTTTTATATTAATATTAACCTCTAAATTATTTTATTAATTAATTTTAGAACTCCTAAGCCATTTGCATCATGTTTCAGTGTTGTTGTTGATTATATGTATGTAAAGTTGGGGGTTATTTGTACCTATGCAAATTTGTTGCTTAGTTGTGCACCAATGGTGATATATACCTTGTATTTACCCTGGACAGGGTTAGATTGCCTTTAGCAAAACTAGGAGGATTATTTTGCTAGTAGAATCAAGAGTTCAAAGTAAGTCCTTAAATAAAGATATTTGTGAACAAAAGCGTTTTTGCAAGTCAAATGCATGGATTGCTATGGAAGATCTACTTTGGGATGCAATTATGGACAATTTATTCTTTCTGCTAAATTAAAATAATTTTTAGTCAAGAAAAAAAGTTTTCAAGCAAAACAATAAATTTTTCTTAAATAAATTTTTACCTAAGGGTGTTCGAAAATCATAATTGCTACTTCAAAGAAAGCTCTTCATTGATTTTACATTTTCCAAGTGAAATAAACATAACATTGAGTATTCAATAAGGGTAGACTACTAGAACTAGTCTTTGAAGGGTTGAGAAAGTCTCTCAGTAGGAGGCCACCACTAAGGTTCGAGCTCTACCTAGACAAGACAACAGTTCTTGTTGGTTAGGCTGGTCCGAGCTAGTAGTATAGTTCAAGTGGACTATTTATTTCTGGAGTGAACAACCGGTAGGTTTGGGTATACAGATGGAGGTGTATTTCACCCGGTGGGCCGTACTCCCACCTTCTATCAGAATGTATAAAGTGTGGCATCCTGATCATTCTCTTGTCATGATGCACAAAGTGTGGCACCCTAACTGTCCTCTTATCTTGGTGTACAATGTGTGGTGCCATATCCATTCATAATGCATGGTTTCATATTCAACTTTATTTAAGTGGTTATTTCTTTACAAGTTAAGCAATTTACTTAACAAATCCTGATAAAACACCACTTAACATTCAAAGATAAATTTCTGGACTTGCAGACTTTTTGTTGTGACTTGTTCAAAACTTGCATACTTGAAATGTTTTCTTAAACTGTAATGAGCACACACATGACTTACTAAGAAATGTTTCTCACACCTTTTTATATCATTTCTTCAGGCTGACCCCGCTTCAAAGGTTGATTTACTTATGCTGCCATGAGCTTAGAAGCTTTATTTTGACGTATCTATTTGTTAGAGATTTTAGTTACCTTCTATTTATTGTGAGACTCATATAAGTAATGGCTTTGAGATTGTAATAAGTTTATTTTTAGTTTATTTTCTTCTATATGTTCTATTACCTAATTATAAAGACACTTTGTCCTAAGGACGAGGCGTCATCCCCGCCCCTTTCGGGGTACGTAGGTAGCGAAGTGTTACAAGCAAGTCATATTGTAGGTTTGTTTTTCAAAGAATCGGTAAGATCGATTAGGATAACCCAAAGCATTATATGGAATAGAGATTCCAAATTCCTTAGTCATTTTTAGAGAATTTTATGGACTCAATTGGGAACCAACCTATTATTTTCTGCAGATGTCACCCCCAAACAGATGGACAGATAGAGGTTTTTAACAAGATATTAACTTAATTACAATAGGCAATCTTAAAGAAGAACTTAAGGAATTGGGAAAAATCCCTCCTACATATAGAGTTTGCCTATAAGTTGTTCACTCTACTATTACATTTTCTCTGTTTCAAGTTGTTTTATGGTTTTAGTCCTTTAACTCTATTAGATTTATTACTTTTACCTATAGATGAACACTTAAATGTTCATGGCAAAAAGACAACATAAATGGTGAAAGCTATCCATGAAAAAGTCAAGGCACTTATTGAAAAATGAAATGAATAGGTTACCTATAAATACAACTAAGGGAGAAAGAAGGTGATATTCGAATTAAGTTATTAAGTTTGGGTATATTGGTGAAAGAAGTAATTTCCCATGCAATGCAAATCAAAACTAGAGCCTTGAGGAGAGGGACTATTTCAAGTGTTGGAGAGATATAAGGAAAGTGATTACAAGATTGATGCAACGACAGGAATCAATCTAGCCATTTATCAAGAAGGTAAAATGATCTTGCAAGGACTAATGACAAGATCAATGACCAACAGGTTCCAAGGTGATATCCAATTTCTTATACAACTATGTTTGTGGGTAGAAGACATTTAGAAGGAAGTTGAAGGTAGCGAAGAGCTTAACTTGATGACTATCTAAGAGGAACTCCAACAAAAACTCAAGCTATCACCAAAGGAGAAAGAAAAAGCTGAAGAACAACACAACAGCACTGAACTGGCACCTGCCTAAGCTAGCTGAGCTGGCGAAGGCAGAATGCTCACTCTCCAGCGAAGAGCCGACACTGGCCCTTGTGCCTAAATTGGTGCTAGCATATGTCGGGGTCCTGACCCTTGTTTTGCAGATTTTGATATTTTTTCTAATTTTTTCTATTTTAAATATATTGTAAAGACCTTTTAAGGCCTTAATTTATCTTAGGATCTCAAGAATCACTTAGCTAGGGTTAAGGTAGTATAAATACATCTTTTTGTAATTTGACAAGACAATCTACTTACTTTATTCAAATTTGAAAAAAGAGTCTTGAGAGGTCTTTGCCTCTTTGTTCATCTTGTTCAAGACCATGCTTAGGGCTTAGTCTTCTCTTTAAATGAGTCTCTAAATCTTTTGGATAATCCAATATGGCTTCTCTAGGATGGATCTTAGTTGCTTTATTCTTCTAAAGTTTATCTTGATTTCTATTATTTGGGTGTCTATAATTCTGCTCTTTTTGTTCTTGACTACTTTGTTATCTCAAAGATATTTAGGTGAGTCTATAGTTGATCTTGCTACTATTCTTGTAGGTCTCTCATGCTTAGTTCTTCAAAGGTTTGCTAGAGTGTATATAAATAGTTATTGTCCTCTATTTTGCCCACAAAATTCCACTTTTTTTCTTCTATTATATGAGGTGAGATATTAGCACAGTGTCCTAAAAAATTAATCACTCAAAATCTTATCAAAGAGTTTGGTATTAGAGTAAGGAAAGCTTTAATTCCAATAAAAGCTTGAAAATAAGAAAAGAATCCCTAAAAAGTTGAAGAAAACAGGGGAAATTTCGTAACTCAAAAAAATACTTCAAAAAAGTCATGATATCTTTGTTATTTCTTGATTTTTCCTTGAAAAAAATTGCTCCTTGATGTTATTATAATGCTTGGAAACAAATTTATCTTGTATTTGTGGTGAAAATAGGCTTGAATATGGATGAAAATATTGGTTGATTTTAAGTAACGAAATTACAACTAAGGTGTTTGATAAATGTTCTATGAGAATATTTATGGCAATAGTTGGGAGTTTTGCACACTTGTGATTATCCTGTTCTTCATTTTTCCTATTTACTAGTTGTTCTTATTTCTTTGTTCTTACTAATTCTTGTTCGAGTCTTGTGGAAATTGCTTCCTTATGCTTTTAGTGTTTGTTCTTGTGTTAATTGTGTCCTCACTTCTTGAAATTCTTTCTTGAACACTTGTTTTCTTAAGGTGCCTAACAAGTGTTTGTTGAAATTCTCCTAAGACTCCCAAATTGGAAAGTTTATTGATTTTTGTTGACTCACTTAGTTGGACTAAATCTTTAACTATTGAAAAGAATTGAGATTGAATAAGAATACTTGAATATTGAGAAAAAGGCAAGAAAGTAAGATTACTATCAAAAGAGCCAAAGAGGGCAAATATAAGTGTAAAGTGACTATTTTTTAGAGTAAACAAGCAAGAAAGTGAATAGAGGATCTATTTCTTTTGTTAATTTCTTTTGCGGGTATAATTCATTGAATATGCCATCGCCATGTTGCATGAACAAGAAATCCCTATATCTAACCTAAATGGACCTAGTAGGCCATAAAAAGAACTAATTCACGCTAGGGCTTTGCAAGAGAATTTAAACACTATGCTGAGAATATTGCACGATAAGTTTGAAAATATGACAACGGAGATCACAGGAATGAGACATTATTTGAGTCAATCTTCTACTGTGGCATAAAGAATGGGTCAAGAACGATTTGAAACTCCTAGCCCTAGAATGAGAGATAATGATGTCCATACTTCTCCGTTAAATGTTCAACAAAGTGAAGAGTGGGATGAGCACTCTATTGGAGGATTCAAACAAGTTTCCATGAGAAGGAAAAGACACGGTGTAAGAGAAGGACAAGGTAGGGGCCAAGAAAGGAATAGTGAAAACAATGATGAATGATATGAAGAAAAACATAGTGATGCCTGTGGGGAACATAATAGAGGATGGAGTAATAGAAGAGATAGGAGAGAAAAAAATGAGGAGGAGAGAGAGTTGAACCATATCAAAATGACAGTGCCCACATTCTATAGTAAGAGTGATCCTGAAGCCTATATTGAGTGGGAAAGTAAAATGTAAATATTCTTTGATTGTCATACCTATAGTGAAAGATCAAATGTGAGGCTAGCTATTTTGGATTTTTTGGAGTATGCTTTGATTTGGTGGGAGTAAGTTAGTGTTCAAAGAAGGCAAATGAAAGTAGAAACCGTGGCAAATTAGACCTTGTTGAAGGACATAATGTGAGCTAGATTTGTTCCACACCATTACTACTATGACCTCTACCAAAGTCTTCAATCACTTAAGCAATGGAATAAAAATGTGGAGGATTATCATAAGGAAATAGAGATGAGATTGATGAGGGCTCAAATCAATGAGAACCCTAGAGCAACAAGGGTTAGGTTCCTGGGAGGATTGAATTGGAAAATAGCCAATTTGATAGAGTTATATTCCTATGACCGTTTAGAGGATATGGTTCATGCCACTATGAAGATTAAGAGGCAACTAAAGAGGAGGGCCTTTGCTAAGCCTACACTACCAAATCCGAACATCACTAACAAGATGCCAATTAAGAAGGAAGATGTTCCTAAACCTTTCCAAAGGGAGTACGATAAGCCAAGGGAAGGATGGAAGCCTAGAGAAGATTAGAAACTTAGGGAAGGTTTGAACAAGGGAAAAAATAAAAACCATGGAGAGGCCACAACGGAATAGAAACATCAAGTACTTTAAGTGTCTTTGCAATGGACATACTTCCCATGAGTGTCCAAGCAAAAGGGTTATGTACACTGACCCCTATGGAGAAGTCCCAATGAACGAAGAAGAAGAGGGAGAAAAGTACCAAAGAAACCAAGAAGAAAATAGAGATGAGGAAAGTGATGGAGGGGATGTTGTTGGCCAAGGCTATTCCTTAGTTGGAGTCACAAGAAGATCATTGAATTTTCAAGTAATTGAAGACCAAGACCATCAACAAAGAGAGAACAAATTCTACACTAAGTGTCTAATCAACAAGATCCTTTGTAGTGTCATTGTGGATAGTAAGAATTGCAATAATGTGATTAATGCAAGTTTAGTTGATGTATTGGCATGAAGTGAATTAAATATCCTAAACCCTACAAGTTACAATGGTTGAATGATAGTGGGGAATTGAGGGTTAACAAACAAGTATTGGTATCTTTTAAGATAGGAAAGAACAAGAATGATGTACTATATGATGTGATGCATATGCAAGCGGGTTAGTTACTTCTAGGGAGGACTTGGCAATATAATAGAAATGTAAAGCATGATGGCAGGAAAAACACTTATTCCATTCTCAAAGAGATGTCCAAATTCACTCTTACTCACATGCCCTAAAGTGAGGTGAACAAAGACCAAAGAATCATAAGGGAAAAAGAGAGAAAAAAAAAAGGGGGAGCACAAGATGCCAAATAAAAATAAAAGTTAGAGAGAAAAGAATAAGAGAAGAAAGAGAAAGAGTTGAAAGAGAGAATGGGAAGACAAATGCCTTTGACCATCACGGATGGAAGTGAGCAAGGACAAGAAAGTGGAGGTAAAAGAAGAATGAACTACTTTACAAATGGGAGTGAGGTCATGAAGCCATAGAAGCTAAGGAGCTAGTTATTCTTCTTATTTGCAAGAATTATTATGTTTCTACTAATGATTCTACTTTTTCTTTACCTAACAAAATTGAAGCCATGCTCCAAGAGTTTGAAAATGTATTTCCAAAGAAGGTGCCCGGAGGATTACTACCCATAAGAGGAATCTAGCATCAAATAGATTTTGTGCCTGGAGCTATCATCCCTAATAGACCGGCCTATAAAACCAATCTGGAGAAGGCCAAGGAATTACAAAAGCAAGTGGAAGAATGACTTGGGAAGGGACATGTGAGATAAAGCCTAAGCCTATATACGGTCCCGATTCTCTTGGTATCCAAGAAGGATGGGACATGGTGCATGTTTGTGGATTGTCGCACCATTAATAATATCACGTTTAAATATCTCTATCCCATTCGTAGATTAGATTACTTACTTGATGAGTTGTTTGGTGCATGCATTTTTTCTAAAATTGATTTGAAATTAGGTTATCACCTAATTAAGATTAGGGAAGGGGATGAGTGGAAAATAACCTTTAAAACTAAACAAGAGTTGTTTGAGCGGCTTGTTATACCTTTTGGGCTATCTAATGCTCCTAGCACTTTTATGTGCTTAATGCATTATATTCTAAGGGAATTCATTGGAAAGTTTGTTTTGGTGTACTTTGATGATATATTGATATATAGCAAATCATATGTGGACTATTTGAATTATCTTCAATATATGTGTGTTGCTCTTCGAAGTAAGAGATTATATGCTGACTTGGAAATATGCTCTTTTTGTTTGGAGAGGGTTACATTTCTTGGGTATGTTGTGGTGATAAGGGGATTAAGGTTGATGAGGAAAAAGTAAAAGCCATCTAAGAATGGCTCACTCCTACCACCATTACCCAAGTTTGTAGTTTTCATGTGCTAACTAGCTTCTATAGGAAATTCCTAAAAAAATTTAACACCAAAGCAGCCCCTCTAACTAAAAGGGTGAAGAAAAATATAAGGTTTAGGTAGGAAGGAGCCCATCAACAAGTCTTTCAAACCTTTAAGGACAAATTGAGTTAAGCCCCAACTTTTATCCTACCTAACTTTGAGAAGGTATTTGAGATAGAGTGCGATAAAAATAGGGTAGGGATAGGTGCGATTTTAACCCAAAACTAAAAGCCCATTATATATTTTAGTAAGAAATTGTCCAGGACAGCCCTTAATTATTCCACTTATGATAAAGAATTATTTACCTTGCTTAGGACCCTAGAGTATTGGTAATACTACATTTTACCAAGAGAGTTTGTGATCCATACCGATTATAAGACCTTTAAACACCTCAAAAGCCAACAAAATTTAAACAAGAGGTATGCAAGGTTGATAGAATTTATTGGGACATTTTCTTATGTTATTCAGTACAAAAAGGGTAAGGAGAATATGGTTGTGGATGCACTATCTTGAAGGTATGCACTTTTAAACTTTTTGGATGCTAAACTTCTTAGTTTTGAACTTGTAAAAGATTTGTATGTTATGATGAGAAGTTTGGGGATATTATTCATGCTTGTGAAAAATGTGTATTTGCTACGTACTATAGGTATGACGGTTTCTTATTTAAAGAGGCAAGGCTTAGTGTGGCAAAGAGGTCCATTAGGGAATTACTTGTTAAGGAGGCCCATAGTGGGAAATTAATGGGACATTTTAGTGTTATAAAAGCATTATGCATCCTTAAAGAATATTTATTTTGGCAAAAAATGAAAAGGGATTTGGAAAGATATTATTCCCAAAGCATAATTTGTCGGCGGGCTAAATCTAGATCACTGCCACATAGTTTGTACACTCCTTTACCTACTCCAAATAATCCTTGGATTGATATTTCAATAGACTTTATCTTAGAATTGCCTAGATCCAGAGAGGGTAAAGATTTCATATTTGTGATTGTTGATCAATTCTAAAAAATGGCTCATTTTGTGGCTTGTTCTAAGACTAATGATACTTCTCATATTGTAGATTTATTCTTCAAATAAGTGGTGATGATGCATGGGATTCCAAAGACTATTGTATTGGATAGGGATATCAAGTTCTTTAGTCATTTTTTGAGGGTCTTATGGAATAAACATAGCACTCATCTTTTGTTTTCCACAGCTTGTCACCCTCAAATGGATGGACAAATAGAAATGGAAAACCAAACACTCACCCAACTTTTAAATACCATCATCAAGAAGAACTTGAAGAATTGGGAAGAATGCTTGTGACATATTGAGTTTGCCTACAATATAGTTATTCATTCTACTACTTCTTATTTTTCATTTGAAATTGTGTATGGTTTTAACCCCATAACTCCTTTGGATTTGATTCATTTGCCTATATGTGAACGGATGAACCTTGATGGAGCCAAAAAGATGAAATTAGTGAAGACTCTCCATGAAAAGGTGAAGGCAACTATTGCAAAGCAAAATGAAGGGATTGCACTTAAGCGAAATCAAGGAAGAAAAAAGATTTCATTTAAGTCCGGTGACTGAGTATGGGCGCACCTTCGTAAAGAGAGGTCCCCCACTCAAAAAAGGAGTAAGCTAGACCCAAGAGGTAATGGACCCTTCTAAGTCATTGCCCAAGTTAGAGATAATGCCTATAAGATCAAATTATCCGGTGAGTATAAAGTGAGTGCAACGTTTAATGTTAGTAACTTAACTCATTTTGATGTAGGTCATGATTCATGAAAGAATCAACTTCAAGAAGAGGGAGATGATAAGAATCAAGCTAGCCAATTAATTTAATCTCAAGAAGGAGGAATGACCTTGCAAGGACCAATGACATGATCAATGACCAAGAGGTTCTAATATGATATCCAATTATTCATACAACCATAGTTAAGGATGAAAAATATTTGGAAGGATGTTGAAGGTAGACAAGAGTTTAACTTGATGACTATCCAAAAGGAACCCCAACAAAAAACCCAACAAAAGCTCAAGCCATTACTAAAGGAGGGAGAAAAAGCTGAAGAACAGCACAATAGAGCTGAACCGACGCTAGCCCAATCTAGCTGAGCCGGCACCGAATGTGCACTACCGGTGGAATACTTACTCTCTAGTGAAAAGCCAGCGCCGGCCCTAGTGCCTGAATCGACACCGGCTCATGTTAGGGTCCTAATCCTTGCTTTTTGAATTTTTATATTTTCTCCGATTTCTTTCTATTTCAAAATCTTGTAAAGACCTTTTAAGGCCTTAATTTATCTTAGGACCTCAAGAATCACTTAGCTAGGGTTAAGGTAGTATAAATATATCTTTTTGTGATTTAACAAGACAATCTACTTACTTTATTCTAATTTGAAAAGAAAGTCTTAAGAGGTCTTTACCCCCTTGGTCATCTTATTTAAGACCATACTTAGGGCTTAGTCCTTCCTTTGAATGAGTCTCTAAATCTTTTGGATAATCCAATATGGTTTCTCTTGATTGGGTCTTAGTTACTTTATTCTTCTAAGGTTTATCTTGATTTTCATTATTTGGGTGCCTATAGTTCTACTCTTTTTGTTCTTAACTACCTTGTTTTCTTAAGGATATTTAGCTTAGTCTATAGTTGATCTTATTTCTATTCTTGTGGGTCTTTGATGTTTAGTTCTTCAAAGGTTTGCTAGAGCGTCGATAGATAATTATTTTCCTCCACTTTGGCAACAAAACTCCATTGTTTTGATTCCATTATATGAGATGAGATATTAGCCCATTATCCCCACTTTTAACCACTCAAGATTATATCATGCAGGTTATAATTCAACGACAAATTAATTTTAGGAAAGGAAAAATGATAAGAATTAGCCTAGCTAAGACGACCAAACTCAAGAAGGGGGAGATGATGAAAACCAAGCCCATAGGATCCGTTGACAAGAGCCTGTGTCAAGCAATTTCAATACAATTTTCAAGCTTATTTGAAAGAGCATTTGAAATGGGAAGGATTGGTAACAACTTTAGAGGAACCTCAGGAGCACAATGTGATAATAATTCAAGTGGAAAGACTAAAGAAAATTAAATGTGAACAAATGTGAAGTTTTAGGGATCAATGAGCTAGAGTTTGAGCAAGCGGGGTTACTGTGTTAGAATTTGTGGATTCCTAAATGCGGAAAACATCCACAAATCCTTTCTGAGGACCTAAGCCAAACGATTAAGACCATCTAGGAATTACAGAATTACCTCTGTTTCGTATAATCAAGATACTTGGATTCTGGTTTGGCTATCATACGTGCAATGCGAACGATCACCAGACACTACAATGTGCGAACACCCTCTATTAGATACACACGGTAAACTAACTTGTTACCCCAAGAGTGCTAGCGCCTAGGGTTTGAGAGGCTTAAATTTTTCTGGTGAATGGAGGCACGAATATTAACAGAGAGCCCTCTTGAGAAGACAGCTAGGGTTTTCTCTTAAAACCACTCAAACCTCTTAGAGTCCAACTCTGATAATATCTTATCATATTTTATTTTAAATTCAAATTAAATTAAAATTGATATAATAAGATTCTATCATTATATCGGTAATTTAACTAATTAATTTACCGAATCAGATTCTTACAATCTGGACATCATCCAAATACATCGAATGTGGACATATTTCCAAATTCATTGTATCTGGTCAGTTTTCTAGGTTCGATTAACCTAGATATATTTCTAGATTCATCAAACTTGATTACCAGAAAAATAACCTAACAAGTTCACTTATTGTGTGACCTTATATGTTCATTTAACACTGGTAGTGTACCCAAATTATATTTAAATGGCTCACAAGTTATAAGCAATTTCTAGCAAAATATTATAACTATCCAGGTTAAATGAAGATCAGTGATTTCTTTGAACCAAACCATAACTTTATATTTAGTCCTTTTGTCACACGATATCCAGATTAAGCATAAAGCACGGAGAATGTCATCCTTATTAAGCTTAATCAATTATTTCTTGATCTCATAGTAGACTGTTCGAATAAATGAAATCAATATCTTATATTGATATATTTGAGCACAGCCATACATTTTAACAATCTAACTTATCAAAAGGCCTATGGATATCTTTCCCATAATTAAGAGGGACAAATTCGTTCACTATCAATGATATTCCTCTCCCTGATTTATTCTATATCCAATAGTAGTCTAATTTATTATCTGGTTAAAGACAACTTTAGACAACGTCAAAATATAGAATTTATCAAGTAAGAAACTATGATGAATTCAGGTCGAAGGACTTTTAATATCATTATCGCTAGAAAGTACTTATAACATGTTTCATGAAGTACTCTCACAATGGGTCATGTCCAATACAATATTCTCTAACATTTATTTATATTTTGACTTAATATCATATATATCCATGACCAGTAAAACATAGTCATCAAGTTACAAACATACTAATCTTAATTTATTATTGTTCCACTAATAATAATCGACCAGGGATAGTTTAAGAATAGTCATTGTATTAATTGTAGGGTTTTACTATTAAGTCACGTACTTAATGACCACAAAACTAAATGCACTATTCATGAAAAGAAATATCTCGTATTATTACATAATACATAACGATAATAGAATAAGTATAAACTGACTCTAGGGTATATCCCTAACATACTGTTCATCCAGAGGTGAACCGGCATGGTTCTAACCTAAACTAGTGCCAGCTTCTTCAGTGATCATGACACTATTTTTCCATAACCAAACTGGTGCCGGCTCTCCTATACCAACCGGTGCTGGCTCAACACTGGAATGCCCCGAAAATTGTATTGTTTTTGTTATTTTTGGAGGCCATTTTGTAATATTAAGAACTTAATTAGCTAGGATCTAAGACTTGTACATATATACTTCATTTGCTCGTTTGTAAAACATATAACATATTACACATTCACAACATGAATGAAGTGGTTTCTACTTCTTGAAGGTATGGACCTATGATGTTCTTCCTCAAATTTCAGACCAACTTAAGGGCTTAATCCATCCTTGTATAAGTATCTCCAAAATTAAAGGATAATTCAACTTAGTAATCTTTCAAAGGTTCTATTTGCTTGTTTATGTAGGGTTCTTGTTTATTGTTAATTTGAGTGCCCACAATCCCCTATCCTTCTTACTCTTGATTTCTTTTTGAGTCAAGGGTAATCAGGCATTATTGTGATAGGCCTAGATCTATTAAATCTTGGATTCTAATAGCTAAATCTATTAGGGTTATAAGGCGTTATCTTGTGTTCTATTTTTAGCTCTCTAAATATCTAATGTCTTGTGTTATTATTCATTTTTATGTTGGTGAAAGCTACTACAAAAGCCACACAAATTATTGTCAAAAGTTGACCCTCAAGCTCATATCAAGATCTCTTTCGTTGGGTCAAGCCTGTAGACGTAAGCTTGTTATAGTTGAACTACCTTAACAATTTGCTGTGTGTTGAACTTTTTTTTATTATTATTCTGTATATAAAACTAACATTACGTTAATAGCAAATTTTATCCATAATGCAATAGATTGAAAAAAATCAAACCACACAGTAACAATCAGGTAGTCTTAAAAATAATCTATTCTCATAGCAACTAAATTAAATTAGGTATTTCTAGATAATATTTCAACCATTTAGATCTCATAACTTTAATACAAGTAGACAAATATGTATGTATATATGTATGTAAATATATACATACATATAATATATATATATATATATATATATATATATATATATACCAGAATTTTCATTAAAAGTACTGCTAACATCAATATATTTTTAAATAACTAAATGTGAAGTCGGATAATAAATATCAGGAAAAATATAAGTAGCATTGTTAAATGTTTTTAAGATATTAAAATACATTCACAAGTATTCTATTGTTAAGGAAATAAATATATTCCAAAAACTTGATTTACAAAAAAAAAAAAAGACACATATAAGTTTCTTATATAGAAAAGATTTACTTAATATAGCTCGTATGGTGAATTGTATCAATTTAGAATATCTCGTTGGAAATTACTTGGGTTTAACACCATCAGGTTAATAAAATTATTTTCATATTTTTTAATTGACATTTTAGACTATAGATAAGAAAAAGTTAATTTTATTGGTTTTATAAAAAGATCAAGGCTTTTTAAAACCATTTTCTACACATAAGTTTAAAATATGGAATACACATCTAGTATTAAAAAAAAAAAATCCTCCAAAACTTGACTCAATTAAAATTTTAAGACTAATAATTGAAATTCTATTTGCATTAATATTATCAAAAAAATAAAAAATCTTATTTTCCAAATCATATTCTTTCAAAATAACACAAATTATATTTGATAAATATTTTTAACAAGTGTGATCATCAAATTACCAATAAGAATTTTTTTTAAAAAAAATATTCCAATCATTATCTATCCAATAACATGTAACACTCATATAAGAATGAATTCACTAGTGATCATTCTAAATATCACTATACATAAAGAAACTTTACTAGCTAATTCCATAAAGGTTTGAATTAAATGTTTCTTTAACTTTCCTATACAGTTTTTTTAAGTGTACGTGTAGGGACACTTCAGAAAACACGTTGTGCAGTAGGATTTAAAGCATTCTGACAATGTTTACTAAAATGCAATTTTTTGTTTGAAAGAAAAGGAGAGATATTCAAAAGTTACTATTTTAGCTAACTCTTTCTTATTTATTTTTAAAAAATATTTAAATAAACCGTTTGAAAGAATAGAGGAAGCAGTAGTGTACCTGATAAGTTACTATTAGGTGCAATCCAAATTGGCCTTGTGAGGATAATACTTTTCACCTGCTGGCCAAGTATGTTGTAGCATATGCACATCTTCAATACATATAATTTGGGAGGTATAGTACAATAATTGCATTTAACTTTTATCTTATTGAACAACATTATCATAATATTGAAATGTTTGGTAAGCATATCAATTTTTCTTTTTCTCATCATTTTCGTTGTAGTCTCGGTGTTAATTTCACTTTCAATATGGATACTTTTTTGAGTGTTAACATAAGAAGGTTTCCGAACTTTCACTTTATTGTCACTAACTTGTACTAGTTAACCAGTTTTTGGAGTTAAAATACAGTCCAAAAAAATATTTGAACTAACACTAGTGGCTAGTTGGTAGTTGATTGCAATAGTAAATGCCTTTGGATGGAAATTTGGATTATAAGTATCACTTATTTTTTCTTATCTTTGTAACTATTTGGATTAGACATTTTTTCTTATAAACTTAAGAAAATAAATATAACAAGAATGTTATTTGAAACTAAAAATAAGGATAAAATTTAGTATAAAAAACTATAAGTTGGAATTTTATAAGAATATTGAGATACTTGAGAGAGTTTACATTGGAGATAATTGAGAGAGAATAGGGAATTCAGAGGGAATTAAAAGAAATGTGTGAAAATACAAGAGAATTTGGATGGTATTTATAGAAGGAAGAAAAGGAAAAAATTTGCAAACTATTGTTGTAACCAACGACAAAATGCAATGACCAATTATTTGAATTGGCCACCAAGGAGCTGACACTTGTGTGCGTAAATACGTGTGTAAAGTTGCCATATGTCAACTGCAGCATGGTATTTTTAAAAAGAAATAAAAAAATCGATAGTTGAAATTACTGCTGGCAGTTGTGGAAAACTTCATCTTAACTAAACCATAAACCATAGACCAAGGTTATGGGTCACGATTGACCAATGATTTCATGAACCATTGACTTTTTTTCGGTTCAACAATTAAAATGTAAAAAAACTAAACTAAGGTCAGGTCTATCACCAACCCCATATTTTGGTCAATAACTTTATTTGTTGGTAGAAGGCCACTAAATGATCAGCAAAGTAGTGAATTTTTTCCCCATAATTTTTAAGCACTGAATTATGATGGTTTTTATTGGTTGGAAAATGTTAAGGCTATTGTCAAAGGAAACGATGGGCAAGAATCTTTCATAGAGAGTGTTGACAATGCTGAAGATATATTTTCTTAACAATAACATGTTTTTGGAAATTGCTTAAATCTTTATTTGCAATGTTTGACGCGCGATATATATTGAAGTTGGATTAGGGAAAAAAATCCAGAAAATATAACAAGAATATTGATACGCTGAAAATATTAAGAAGATTTGGAATTTGCATAGAATTGAAGCTGTAAAAGTTTAGGAAACTACAATACCAATCACATGGATGCTTGTTAAGTGAACAAATTCATTGGATAACTTAACTATAAGATAATCACATAGATAACTATTTACTATTTAGTGTCAGTGATAGAATCTCATTATAGTAAATGTACAAATATCATCAGATTTGAAATCTCCAAGATACTTTATTTACTGAACGTTGTATTTTGATTCCAATTTCTGAAATCTTTACAAGACCTCCTATGGGATGAATATTAAGTACAACGTAAAGTAAATAAAAGTAGTTAAAAGAATGAATAAATGATTTATCACTCCTAATAATAGGGGAATATATCTCATGGCCACTGGGAATCATTACTTGAAAAGTTCTTGGCTAATGCGACTATGTGTTGGAAGTAATTTCAATTGATACACATATTGAGTAATGGATTGTGGAATAAGTACAAATTAATTCAGGTTAGAATTAATTATATTGTAGAGGCGGTTGGCACTAATTTCACACTCAAAACCAATTGAAATATTGTATGGTGAATGAGTTTTTTGCACTGACATTTTGTTATTGAAAGGTTCATATCAAACCACTTAACTTTTTAGATTTTTTAGTGGTTATGATGCATTGTTAGATGCCGCTCATGATATGGTAGATATGGATTTCTTAATTAGAGAATTAATAAATTAATTTTAATTAAAATTAATAAGTTAATTCTAATTATTAAGGATTATTAATTCTATAATGATTAGAATTAATTCATATTAGCTACCAATGACTAGAAAACCTAATAAATCACACATAATAGAGGAATTGATACTCAAGATATTATTTGATAATATTATAGAGTTAATTTGCGAGAAGGAATAAGTTTATAGGCTAATTATAAGTAGTTATAATAGTTGGGGTTAAATTGTGATTGAAGAAAATTTGTGAGCTTAATTACAATTTTAAAACCCAAAAGCCCATTATTGATATTATTGCTTCCATAAATTGTTTTGGAAACAAACGAAAGGGTTGGTTGTTTTGTTTTAAAAGTTTAGGAAACAAAAAGGTGATTAGTATGGTGAAAAACGTTTTTGGCCGGAAAAAAAAAAAAAAAAGCCATATAGACATATATATGTTTTTGACGCCAAAAACAACTGAAGATGCAATGGTTTTTCTTTTGTTTTTCGATGCACAAAAACTAGCCGCCCTCAATAAAAAGGATAGAAAGTTTTTCCTGTTTTTTCTTCTCAAAATTAAAAAACATGTCACCAATTAATTTTTCTAACAAAAAATTTTGAAATTTAGTAGTTCATAACTCGAATAATTCTCGAAAGGGTTCCGCAGGCTAAGGAAAATTTTAAAAGTTACGTTTTCAAAGTAACAAATTTTTCTTTTCCTTTTAATCCATTTAATTACATATGAGTGATCTTTTGAATAGATTTTTTTTTAATTTTCGCTGCGTATTATTTGATTTTGCATTATCGAAATTCAACAATAGTATGAGAACCATCTTATTTGTATTTTATAGGTTTTATTTGCATTATGAAATTGTTTCATATATTTTCGGTGGTTTTGAAATTATTTCAAAATATATTTGGGTTCGTGAAAATTGTTTCATGAAAATTTTGATTTTGAAAAATATCATTTTTTGTGGTTATTATTATTATCATTTGTATATAAATTATTGAATTTGGTTTCAATAGAAGGATTTGCGAAATATTTGGAAATTGTTAATAATAATAATAATAATAATAATAATAATAATAATAATAATAATAATAATAATAATAATAATAATAATAATAATAATAATAATAATAATAATAATAATAATAATAATAATAATAATAATAGGAATTAGAAAATTGTTTCCATTATTTCCTTTTTGTTTCCATATATATATATATAGCCAAACTTTTTTTTTTTTTTTACCATAATGTTTGGTAAGTTGAAAAAAAAAATTGCAATTGTTGTTTCCAAAACCATTGCAACCGAAAAGAGAAGACAATTGGAAATTGTTTCCCACTGGAAACAATCAATTGGAAAGTTTTCCAATCAAATTGTTTCCAATTAGAATGTTTTCCAATTGGAAAAACGGGTGCTATGCACCTTTATTTAAAAACACAAAAATTGGTTGTTTTTTTTTCATGAAGCCCACAGAATATGTTAATTTTCAAAAGGACCCCAAAGTTTTTCTAAATTTTGATTTTGGGACTAGAGATTTTATTTTTCCTAAAATAATGATTTAGAAAATTTAAATTTCATGTATATTTATTTGTTTAATTTATTTTAAACAAGATTTTGGTATGTTTGCGTGGTTATGGATTTAGACCAATTAATTTTGATTAATTAATATTGTATCATGCATTTTTATTGCTTTATTTTAAATAAATATGGCATGTGTGTCCTGCCTACTCTATTATTCTTATACTATTTCTCTTTTCATGTAACTCCCTTCGAATATAACTCGATGTTTCTTTATTAAAATTTTATGTAATTAGATTAGATATGATTAGAAATTATTTTCAAGCTTATGAAGATGGTGATCAAGACAAAGCAAGAAGATGGTAAGACTTTCTTCTCGAAAACATACATGAACACATAGGTTTGATCAAAATTAATTTCCTACTTGGCTCAAGGAAATTAATCTAGAAAAGTCCATAACCAAGCCATGTAATTGAATTTATTACAATTGTGTCAAAATGTTGATATTTATGCATGCCAAATGTATGAGACCACTAATATAACAAACCCCACAATTAATATTAAACCTAATACCTGCCATTAAAATAGTAAGAATAAGAGCTCTTTTTCAAGATTGGGTTGTTAGGCAAACCCTTGCCTACTTGACATTGAGTATATTTGAGTTATGGAATTTAAATTCATGATTAATGGGTTGGGTTTAACAAATTTCTTTATTCTGGTTGGGCTAATTCAAGCATAAAGAAAATTAAAGGCAAGATTGGGCTAGCTTAAAGCCTTTAAGATTAAAAAGATATTAATTACCCAATGATCTAGTAATTACATTTGATGTAATTAGTATTGGATACCTATCATTGAACTTAAGAATAGTTTGTTGGACAAACACAAGATCATTCTTAAGGAATTTGGATACTGGTCCACTAGAAAAGCTTCCAATGGGCTTTCCCAATTCAATAGCGGGGGCTATTGATTTAAGTAAAATAGTGAAATAATTATGCGCTTAATTAAAGACCTATTTATTGACATATCATGTGCATATACATTTTGTTAATTTCTTTATCTTTACAGTTAGGTCATTTGCATCATGTCGACCAACTTGAATTTATGTAATATCTTCAAAACCAATAAGCTTACTAAGTCAAATTTTCTGGACTGGTATAGAAACTTGAGAATCATTCTCAAGGTGAAAAAATTACTCTACGTGCTAGATGTTCCTATTCTGCCACCACCAGCCCAAGATGCTCCTGCTGAAGAGCATACTGTCCATAAGAAGCTCCAAGAGGATAATGACACAGCATCTTGTATCATGCTGACGTCAATGAACCCTGAGTTGCAAAAGCAAAGATATGGGCTAAATTTATCAATAATTTTCTAGCTATTTGAGGAGATTTTGTGATACATTTGATGCAATAACTAGTCATATTTCTTCCTATTTGATATTTTACCCTTAGAAAAGTTATTTTGAAGTTTTATTACAAAAAAAATGGAGAAAACGACAAAAAAACCATCGCCGAGCAGTGCTCGGCCGGCACTGGCCATGAGGAGACGCCAACCGAATACTGGAACAGGGGAAATCTTGAGAAAAAAAAACAAAGGATCGGGCCAGCGCTGGCTTAGAGGAGCACAACCGACATCGGATCCAGTCTGCTCCAAGGTGACAATTTTTCTTGTTTTACGTAGAATTGAGAATTTCCTAAGAGTTTTGGTATTTTCCAACCTACAATTCTTAGGGAACGAATTTTGGCATCTTAGGATCCTATTTAAGTAAGGAAAACATATGAATCCAAGAAAAAAAGCTGACAATCAATCACAAAAAGAGGAGATTCATCAATCAAGAGGCATTATTCAAGAAAGTCTTCAAAGAAAAGAATAAGGGCTTATCTATGAGTTCTTTCTTTTACCTTTGTTTTCTTTTTCTAGAAAAATGATGTAATTAATGTTTTTATTGTAATTTGACATTATTTTGGGATTCATGATTTTTGGATTAATTTAGCTATTTGATCAATTTTCTATCATTCTTGGTGTTTGATTACTTGTAATTATTGAAGAATTGATGAATCTAGATTTGCTTCTAATTGACTTGAGAAACGATGTTAGGAGTTGATTTAATTTTATTAATTTCATATATGTTGTCTCTTAACGGACTTAGGAAACGAAGTTAAGACAAAGAACCAAGTTAATCAAAGATTAGTTGATTTCAACTAGAATATAGGGTTATTGGCTAATTTCATGTACATTATCACCAAGAGTATAGGGATAATTATTGAAGGATGAGTTTAATGCATCTTTTGGTATGTTTGTTTGATTGGAAAATCTGTTAATTTAATCATGAGATAGTGAGTTTATGACTTGCGAAATGATTAGATTCTATTATAATTCCTTCATGATGCCAATGTGATAGTTATTTGTGATATTTGCTAAGTGATTCATTGTCATGACTTCAAGGATATTTGTCTAATTCATCCTTGATTTGCATATATTTTTCTTTATTTTCATTTTTATATTCTTATCATTTTATTGAGTCAACTAAATAATGAATGAATAGTAACTAATGGTAGTTGTTCCTTGAGGATCGACACTCATTAATTTCCTATACTATACTTACGATGAGTATACTTACTCATATGTGTAATTTGAGAATTAATATTTTAATTAAAACTTATCTAGGGATGGATTTAAATTTGAATGATTTTTATACACCCAAATCATACACATCAAGTTTTTGACGCCGTTGCCTGGGAATAATATAATGAAAGCATAGATTTCATTGATTTGACCATGTTTATGTGTGTGTGTGTGTGTGTGTGTGTGTGTGTGTGTAACTAAAAGACACATCTTGTTGTGTATAATTGTGTCTTAATTTACTAACTTGATTCACTAACTTGTATCGTTGTGCAACTTAGATTTCATTATACTTAATTATGTTTAAATTTTGTAATCTAATCATCTTATGTTTCTTATATTTTTAGCCGATAGTGTATGTCCCGACGATTCCAAGAAGAATCAGTAGACTTTGATCTTGAGATTAAAAGAACTTTGACAAGGATTTGAAGGGTATTCAAGCAAAAGGATAAGCAAATCAGTTCAACATGATAGATGGAGGTTAACTAAAATAACAATAGTAACAATTGTGGAAATAATAGTAGGAGGATTATGGATAATTTTGTTAAACCAACAATTTTAGATATAGACTCGAGCATCACTAAACCTAAGGTGGAGGCAAATAATTTGAGATCAAACCCAACATTATCCAAATGAACCAGAATATGATACAATTTGATGGGTTACTGGATGAAGACCCTAATGCCCACCTTGCTAGTTTCTTGGAAATAAGTGACACCTTTAAGATGAAGGTGTTTCGGAGGATGTTCTAAAGTTGAGGCATTTTCCTTTTTCCTTGAGGGTTTTTCCTTTTTTTCTTGAGAGATACAGCCAAATCATTGTTAAAATCTTTACCAGTAGGATCCGTCACCACATGGAATGGGCTAGTTGAGAAATTTTTGGCAAAGTACTTTCTCCCAGCCTGAACAGCCAAACTTAGGACAGATATTTTTGCCTTCCAATAATTAGATTCTAAAAGCCTTTACGAGAGTTGGGAATGGTGGAAAGAGATGCTCAGAAAGTGTCCTCGTCATGGGTTTGAGCTAGGAATGCAAATGCAAATTTTTCATAGGGCGTTGAACTTTGCCTCAAAATAGTTAGTTGATGCTTCTGCTAAAGGGACCATCAATTCTTAAGACCCTAGAGGAAGTATATGAATTAGTAGAGAACATTGCCATGAATAACTACTTATAGGGAAATCCGTGGAACAGGGCTCGTGTTCAAGGTGTGCACAAGATCGATGTTGTACCTGCTTTAGAAGCAAATGACTTACTCAAACAATAGAACAAATGGTGATGACCCCCTCTTCAGCCAGGTAATGAATGTTAACTGTGATTTTTGTAGAGAAGGGCATCCTATTCATGAGTTTCAAATCATGGGTTTAGTCCATGATTTTTTAGAACAAGGAGCATTTTTGGGTAATGGGTGATAAGGTAATAGTCTCTATAGTGCCACATACAATCCTGATTGGAGGAACCATCCAAATTTCTTGTAGACGAATCAAAACTAACCCAGACCTTCTAATTTTGGTAGCAATCGGAGGACTTAATCCTTTTTACCCTACCCATCAAAGCCATTATTAGAGGAACTGGTTAATAAGATGATGAGCTCAACTGAGGCAAGGTTCCAAGGAGTGGATGCTATGACAAGGAATTTAGAGGCATCAATGCACAATCTTGAAAATCAAATTGTGCAATTAGCCAAGCTTCTTGGAGACTGTCCAACGGGATCTCTTCCGAGGAATACTAAAACAAATCCACGTGATCAAGACCGTAGAAAGAGATGAATTTTCACTGCTTTATTTTCCTTTAATTGAGACATCTCTTTAATTTCTATTTACTTTCATTTATCTTTCTATATTTTTTAATTTTTGGAGTAATTACATTTTCTTCATGATTTTATGTTTTCATTATTATTGCTTTTAGTAAGTAATTAAAAAAAAATCAGGCCAAACAGACCTGGGCCGGCTTCGGCCCAAGCGCACTGAGCCGGCACCGGCTCATTTTGGGCTGCATCACTATATGGCCAATTTTGGCCATTTGTTTTTAAAATCTTCTAACTTCCCTCAATTTTTCTCTCCGCCCGGTGTCATTTCTCTTTCTCCAAACATCACCGAATCAATTTTTACCTTTCAAAACATCAACCTAACATTAAATCTCCTTGTTTTTGTTGAATCCATGGATTAAAACTTCAAAAATCTCAACTTTTTCTTCAAGAACCCACTTTCAAATCTCTTCTTTCAAGTGAAGATTTCTCCAAAAAGATTTCACATTTTTCTTGCCCATGCATTGGAAAATATAAAAGTATAATTTTTCTTTCATTCTTACGATTAAATTCTTGCCATGAAATTTTCACCATTTTTGGGCATATTTTTGGGCAAAAATTGCATAATTTAGAGTTGTTAGTTAAATTTGATTGAATTAATAGCTCCATTATGACTAGCATAGCATGAACATATGATTCACGAATTATTTTTGCTAGCATATTTTCTATATCTTGATCATATGTTGGCTATTTTTGGGTTATTGTAATTATACTGGTAATGAATTCATGCTAGACAAATAATGTAATTAGCCATGATGAATTCTTCCTAAATTGTAATATGGACATATTTTTTATGCTATGATTAGATTGTGTACTAGTGGGGAACTATATGGTAGTTTGAATTGTGGTGCTATATTTCTTTTTGCAAGATTTGAAAGAAGATTGGGATTGATTGATATTGTGAATTAAAGAGGTTGTGGTTTGATTGGAAATTTTGGATTGTTAAGGGTTGTGTGTGGTGTTATGTTGTGGTGGATTGATCATATTGGAATAAGGTTGTTGTTATATTATGGTAGTGCCTCATTATCATTCTTTAGTGATACCCATCTTCAAACCCCCTCATCATGCCTAAAGACAAAGGCTAATCTTCCAAAAAGGCTAGAGCCTCATCTTCCTCTACCCCTTACATCTATAGACCCCTTGTTCCTACACCTTACTGATTTTATTGATCCTTCCTATTAAGAGTTGTATTCCAAGAGGGCTGCTAATAAAATCATTGTAGAATGCACCTTTGTACCCTCTCTACACCGTGTCCTCAAGTTAGGAATGATGTTTAGACGATTAGGGTGGGGGCCTATAGTTCAATTGAAATGACCCTTTTGAATAAAGAGTTTTATGCTAATATGGTCCAGAAATAAAATAACTATCTTGAGACTATTAAGACTAGGGTAAAGGGAACCCCTATCTTTGTAGATAGAGAGAGACTAGCTACCATCCTACATGTTAATAATGACGGCCCTTGGTTAGCTGTAGATCACCACAACCAGAAGATAATTTCTAACCCTGAATAGAGAGTGAGTGACATTAGAGCTACCTTAAGAATGTACATGAGATGTCCAGTAGGGCAAGTGGGTTTCTATTCTAATAATGATCTTGAAGTCAGTCTACGTGCCTTAGTTTATATCTTTTCTTACAATGTTGTTCCTAAAGCCAGTGGGTTCAATAAGCCCCACGTGGTTAACCTTTATATTCTCCATAGGATGATGTACATTTAGCCTATCCTGCTTACTCATTTGATTATCTAATCTATGCGGGATATGGTTCATTCTCGTTTGTCCACCAAACCCCGTGTTTTCTCCCTTGTGATCATGAAAATTCTAGAAGCCTTTAGCATCAATTTTGAGGAGGAACTAACTGAGACCACAACTGAAAGAGACCTAGTTACTGAGCAAATATTAGTTAGTTGTGGTTATTAATACAGTACTGAGGTGAGGATGGTTGAAGCCATATGATATGCAGCACCCGGGACAAGTTGAGCTTCCATATATGGAGGAGGAGCATCATGTACCACCACCTCGAGCTCACACTAGTGGTTTACATTCCCACTTGAGGACTGACTTTGAGGCTGATGTAAGGGGTCAATTAGAGCAATTAAGAGTGGGCATGGAGACACAAATGGAGATACTGCTTCGGCTTGATGAGTCCATGATTGCCCTCACTAGGAGGCAAGACGCTTAGGAATAAGAATGGGCATAATGGATGCACCTATTTCCTGGATCTCAAGGAGGTGATGGTAGCCATATGACTGAGGCAGATGATGAGGATGATAATGATGAGAATAACCATAATGATGATGATTAAGCATCTTTCTACTGATCCCTGTTCATTTTCTTTAGTTTGCTTTTCTATTTATATTTTCATGACTTTTCATTGGCTTTCTTTTTAGTTGGTTTGTATTTTATTTTATTTTTCTTTTCCTTTTTCTAGATTTATGTTTTCTATTTTTGTTTCTTTTGTATTTTTATTTAACTATATTTCCCCAATGACTCCTTGAGATGGATTCACATATGATGAGGCTACTCCATTATAGAAATATTTTCTTTTCCTCTCTTCTTCCCTTTTATTTATTTTGGTTTATTAATTTTTCTTTTATTGTTATATTTTTTGCCATTGAGGACAATGTCCAATTTAAGTATAGGGAAAGATTTTAGCATCGAAGATATATTCCATATACTCAAGTTTTGGGATATATTGGCTAAATTTTTTGTTTTCATTGCTTTAACTTATAATGAAGTTATAGTTATCTTTCTTACTTAAGATATGCTTTTTCATTCACTTAGTTGGATTTTTATTAACAATGAATTAGTTTATTAGATGGGATATGTTAAGTTTTGAGAATTTTGGTTAATCTTGTTTATGCATTAGTATTTTAATATTATTTTATTTATCTAGTTGAAAGGTGGATAATGTGATGAATGTGGAGAAAGTTGTTGACCAACTGATATGATCCCTGATAGTACTTTGATATGATCTTGAAAAGCACCAAAATTGTAGATTGAAACTCAAGAACAACAACCCTACCAAACCCACACACAAGAACATTAAATTCTAGAAAATTAACATTCTTGTGATATGTGGATCTAGCCAACTTCAACAACACCTTAACACCCTAATCTATCAAAGATTAGAACACTAAGGATAGGAATTGAAGGCACCTAACTCAATCCTATCAAACACACTAGGAAACCTAGCACATAAAAATAGAGATGAAGTTGAGATTATCACTTAAAATTTAGAGATAAGATCAAATGTGGGACTAAATTCTTTGATTTAGTCTTATGTTTACTGGACATCACCCAAGAGGATCTCTCTCAAGAACTCTCTCTCTAGAGAGAAAAATCTGATTTCTCCTTCCCAAAATACCAAAGTTGTGTTACAAGTGTTATAATGGCATATATATAGATGGCTTGCTCTAACTACATAGAAAATATTATAAAATGGCCCCAAAATAGCTATAAAACGTTAGGGGTTCGGAATACAAAACAGGGACGGTGCTGAGTATGCCTCCTAGGGGTGGCGCCGAATCTACTATAGAGAAACAGTACTTGTACACAAAAAGATGGAACAAACTTTGGGACTTTACCAGCCCACAACTGGTGCCAGGTTGGGCGAGTAGGGCCGGTGCCAGGTTTGTTTTATTGGAACAGTACCTACGTTAAAAATTGAAGAATTGTTGCAGATCACAGCCGACACCTGGTTGGTCGATCTGGGCCAGCGCTGGGCCAACTCTAGGCACTCCAATTCTTACACATTTGACCTCCATTCCTTCCATTTCTTTTCCATGCATTCCCTTGATCTTTCAAATAGTTTTGAAGCCCAAATTGTTTCCATTTGGAGCTCCTTTAGGTCACATTTCTTTATTTGCCCGTCTGCCCTTTAATCCTCATTCATTTGTTTGCTCGACCTTTAGCAAAAATTATTACCTTCTTTATACTCCTTTTGGCCTTCCTTTCTTTATCCATTCCATCATTATTCTCTTGACCCTTGGTTTGTTGGCTTGGTTGACTTTGAACTCCTGTCGAAACCTCTTGAAAATGGATCTCACCCAAGGTGCCATAAGCTGTGGTTTAGATTTCTCTTTGTCTTCTTTTGAGTGGCCTTCGTGCCTGGGGTGATTCCAATCATTTCCCCCTTCTTGGAAAGGATTCGTCCTTGAATCAATACCTGTACAAGAATTCAAATCAGAGAGTTTTTGTAAAAGTAAAATATCATGGCTTTATACCTCGTTATTGTCTATATTTTCTCTTTTCACTACCCATATTTACCTCTACTCTATTTTCTTTTTTTATCTTCCTATTTACCTCTCTTTTCTTTTTCTCTCCAACTTGGGATGGTCACTATCCTTTTAACCCCATCTTCCTTCCTTTCCTCAATTTCTATCACTCTTTCTTCTCTTACCTCAACCTCTTGTTCCCCCTTCTTTTGTTCTTCCCTATTCTCTCCTTTTTTTCTCCTTATTTTCTTTCTTACTCATCTTCTTTTTCCTCTCCTTTCCCTCTCTTCTTTCCTTTTTCTTTTTCCTCAAGATATTTTGATCTCTCAAAACCTCACTAAGGGATAAGGGAAGTAGAGTGATTTTCTTTCCATCTTTTCTCAAAGTATAAGTGTTCCTCTTCCCTTCAAAGACTACATCTCTATCAAACATCCAAGGTCTTCCTAGCAAAATATACCCTACATGCATAGGAAATATATCACAAACTACTTCATCCTTATACTTCCCCATATCAATGGCAACCTTAGCTTGTTTGTTCACTTTCATCTATTCACAATTGTTCAATTATTGTAACTTGTACGGTCTAGGGTGTTTCAAGATTCCTATTCCTAACTCCTCCACTAATGTAGCACTAATCACTGTTTTATAACTCCCTCCATTAATGAGGTTACTACATGATTTTTGCTTGATTAGACATATGATTTTTGCTTGATTAGACATATTGAAAAATATATATTCTCTCTTTGTGAATTTTCTCTTTCTTCCACTCCCTCACAAGCATTTTCAACTTACATTGCTACTCCAATTAATGCACATGGTTTCTCAAGTATATCCCTATCTCTTCCATCCACTCTATCTCCTCTTCTAGATTTGGTGTCATTTTGTGAAGTTGCACTAGAAGCTTCATTCTTACTAGTTTCACTCATTTTCATTTGCTTTTGCACCACCTCTAGCCAACTCCTCTTTTTCTCCTCTTGTGGATGTGAGTTTTCTCCTACTTCATGAGTACTTAAAGCACTTTTAGAACCTTCATCCACAACATGCATTTGCTTATTCTTTACCTCAATTTTTGAATTCTTTGGCTCTTCAACAAATTCTACTCCAGTTTGCTCAACTTCTTTTTGCTCATTCTCCTCTAACACTTCCAATGGGTTTGTCTCATCCTCTAAAAAGAATAAGATATTGTAAAACTTCTTAGTTACCCCATTTATTGATCTCAATAAATCTACTTCATCTCTTTCATCATCACTAATCTCATCATCATTTTTATCAACTTCTTCGTGCACTACTTCTTCATTTTGATTGAGTATTTCTTGGCCTTTGGTTTCATTTTTTCACTTCTCCTCCTTCTCAAACTTATGTAATTCACTTTGCTTAACCCTCTTAACTTTTTCTTCACTTCTTGCCCTTCTTGGCTCCTCAAAATCTACAACATTTTTCTTGGCCACTTTGGTCTCAAGTCTAGCTTTTTTCTTCTCAATTTGTCTCTCTTCTTTGCAATTGTGCACTCTATAAAATCTTTCATATTCTAATTTATTTGGACAATCAACTTTTGTGTGCCTTCTACTACAGTAAAACTCACAAACCAATCATCTACTACTCCTTTGTTGCACCACGCTTATAGAGGCTTGAGATTCTCCCCTTTTTCCTTGTGACTCTTCATTCTCCTTTAGTTGTTATGGCAAACTTGGACACCTTTAGTAATAATAACCATCACACCTATTATTGTAACAATTATAGCTTTTCCCCTCATGCACCTCTTCTTCCGGTGTCTTATGCACTATATTCATTCTTCTTTGTTTAACTTTTTTTTGGACAATCATAGGAAATATGCTCAAAACTCCTGCACATTTTGTATTCACGCTCCCTCAAGTTCTTTTGTACCCCATGCTTTGTTGTTTTTTGTGCTCCACCTACATAAACTTCCTCATTCCAATATTCCTCACTCCCATGTCTTTCTTCTTTATATTTTCAATTTTATTCCTCAAAACTACCATGTCCTTCCCCATTCGAATAAGGTTCTCCATCATAGCTATCATATTCTCTTCCACTTGCACTTGGCCCTTCTTCATGTTCATCCAAATATCCCATACTCTCATAATCATCCTCTTCATATTCTTGCTCATATTCATTTTCTTCCCTAAAACTACTCTTACCATAGAAAGATTCCTTATAATTGTCATACCTTTTACTTTCACTCCACCTAACCATCGTGATTTTTTTTTTCACGAGAAATACCTACAAAATTGAAGTTGAAAACACAAGAAAAATTCCTTACTTCACTCCCTCACGTGTTTACAATCAATTTTTAGTGGTCACTCTTCACTCATGTTTGCACTCTTCTTGGATTTTATCACAATGTGCTCTCCCTCTTGCCTTTTTTTGAACTCTTATTTCCTCACTCAAATTCTTTCCAACTCTTTTCCACTTCAAATGATTTAGTTCTACTAATCAAGTCAACTAAATTTCAAAAAATAAGAAATAAAAGTGTCTTAAAGGCAATTTATCAAACACTTGGTGTGCAATATCGTAGCTCAATTTTGTATAGCAAATTTTAGCTTGTTTGAACCCCCGAATTAACAAATGTTTACACCAAAAGACTCCCCAAACATAAATATACCATATAGGGTCAAATTAACAATATTTCTATTGCACAAATTCAAGTTTTTTATATCCAAAAAAATCAAGAGAAAAAGTAACAAAAATTTAAAAATCACTAGATCTTGAAGAAGATTGTACCTTTAGCCCAAAGAAAGTTGGTTGATTAGAATCAACACAATGCAAACTCTGATACCACTTGATATGAGCAAGGCTTGACTAGCTCCACCAAAAGCTATAGTTGTCAGTGGGGGCACATACCCCTCCCATATACACCTACAGTCGAAGGACCAGACCCATACACCACAAGGGCTGCCCAACCTGCAATGATATGAGTAAGGCATGACCAACTCCACCAAAAGCTATAGCTACTAGTGGGGGCACATACACCTCTCATATACACTCCCAATCGTAGGACTGGACCCGTACATCACAGGAGCTGCCCAGCCTACCCTCTCATTCATGAGAAGGTTCGACCTTAAACCTTAGGCAAGTTAGCAGGAGTTCCACCTGGGAGTCGAACCTGTGACCTAGCTCTGATACCACTTGATATGACCCCTGATACCATTTTGATATGATCTTGGAAAGCACTAAAATTGTAGGTTGAAACACAAGAACAAGAACCCTACTAAATCCATATACAAGAACACTAAAATGTTAGGAAAATAACACTCTTGTGATATTGTGGATCTAGCCAACTTCAATAACAACTTAACACACTAATCTATCAAAGATTAAAATATCAAGAATAGGAATTGAAAGCATCTAACTCAATTCTATTAAACACACTAGACAACCTAGTATATAAGAATAGAGATGAAGTTGAGATTATTCTTTAAGATTTAGAGACAAGATTAAAGGTGGAACTAAATCCTTTTATTTAGTCTTGATGTTTACTGGACATTACCCAAGGGGATCACCCTCAAGAATTCTCTCTTTTTAGAGAGAAAAATCTGATTTCTCCTTCCCAAATACCAAAGTTGTGTTACAAGAGTTATAATAGCATATATATAGATAGCTTACCCTAACTACTTAGAAAATATTACAAAATGATCCCAAAATAGCTGTAAAATATCAGGGGTTCGAAATCCAGAATAGGGGCAGCGTCGGGTAGGCCTCCAAGGGGTGGCGCCGGGTCTACTCTGGAGAAACAATACTCATACACCAAAAGATGAAACAAACTCGGGACTTTGCCAGTCCATAGTCGGTGCTAGGTCAGGCTAGTAGCGCCATCGTCGAGTCCGTTCTATTGGAATAGTACCTGCGTAAAAAATTGAAGAATTGTCGTAGATCATAGTCGACGCCTGGTTGGTCGATCTCGGCCGACGTGGACTAACTCTGAACACTCTAATTCCTGCACATTTGACCTTCATTCCTTCCATTCCTTTTCCATTCATTCCCTTGATCTTTAAAATAGTTTTGAAGCCAAGATTATTTCCATTTGGAGTTCTCTTGGGTCACATTCCTTCATTTGCTCATTTGCCCTTTAATCCTTGTTCATTTGTCCTTTAATCCTTATTCATTTGTTTACTTGATCTTTCACGAGGATTATTACCTTTTTTCTACTCCTTTTGGCTTTCTTTTCTTTATCCACTCCATCATTATTCTCTTGGTCCTTGGTTTGTTAGCTTGGTTGGCCTTAAACTCCTGTTGAAACCTCTTGAAAATGGATCTCAACCAAGGTACTAGAGCTGCTGTGGTTTAGATTTCTTTTTGTCTTCTTTTGAGTTGTCTTCATGCCTAGGTTGATTCGTATCACTAACTCTTGTAATATAGGTTTAAAATTTACTTGACTTTGAGTTGTGAATAAGGAATGTGAGCAAATAAAAAAAAATGAGTGGAAAGAACCGATTGTGAGTTGAAGAAAAACATGAGTTGAAAAAAATTATTTTATCTTTGACGGCAAAAAAACACCTTTTGCTTGATTATGGGGGCCAATATGGATAGTGAATAGAAATCCACTTTCTTGAAACTATTAATTCTCAAAAGCAAGAGAAAGAAAGAAAATTGTTGGGAAAAATGATGAATAATGGCTATAAAGTGGCCAATACGCTGCGTAAAGAGAAATCCATTCACTTGAGGCTATTAATTCCCTAAGTCATTGAAAAAAAGAAAAAAAAAGAGTGGGGTGTTTTCCTTAAATTACTTGAGTTGTAAAATTTTTAAATTTATAATACTTGAGTTGGTAGATAGCTTAACTTGTATGATACATATTGTCTACGTTTTTTCTTGAAGGGTAAAATAATTTTCTTAGATTAAAGTATAGATTTGCTTAACTTGACTTCGAGGGCCTTGGTATGTCTTATCTAGAACTTTAATTTGTGAATGTTTTCAAAAGGTTAAAATGAATGGTAAGATCATGCCTAAAGTTTGAAAGGGAATTGTGGCATTGTTATAGTTGAAACTTTTGAAAGATTGTCTTATTTTTTCTTGTCTTAAAGGACTTTGCTTGAGGACAAGCAAAGATTCAAGTGTGGGAGAATGTGATAAGAGCTAAATTCATTAATAATTTCCTAGTTATTTGAGGAGATTTTGTGATACATCTGGTGCAAGAACTAGTCATATTCTTTCATATTTATATTTTATCCTTGGAAAGGTATTTTGGTATTTTTATTGCAGAAAAAGGGAGAAAATGAGGAAAAAACCATCGCCGAGCAGTGCTCGGCCTGCGCCGGCAGTGAAGAGCATAGTCGACATCGGCCTAATGCTGGAACAGGGGAAATATTGAGAAAAAAGTAAAGGACCGAACCAACAGTGCACGCCCAGCACTGGCTGTGAGGAACACAGCCGGCACCTACTCCGGCTCCACTCTACTCCAAGACGGCGATTTTTCCTATTTTGCGTGGAATTGGGAATTTCCTAAGAGTTTTAGTATTTTCTAACTTTACTCAGCCTAAAACTCTTATGGAACAAACTTTGGCATCTTAGGAGCCTATATAAGCAAGAAAAACATATGAATCCAATGAAAAAAGCTACCAATCAATCACAAAAATACTAGATTCATCAATCAAGGGGCATTATTCAGGAAGGTCTTCAAAGATAAGAAGAAGGGCTTATCTATAAGTTCTTTCTTTTACCTTTGTTTTCTTTTTCTAGAATAATGATGTAATTAATTCTTTTATTTTAATTTGATATTATTTTGGGATTCACGATTTTTTGGTTAATTTAGCTATTTGATCAATTTTCTAACATTCTTGGGGTCTAATTACTTGTGATTATTAAAGAATTGATAAGTCTGATTTGCTTCTAATTGACTTGAAAAACGATGTTATGAGTTGATTTAATTTCATTAATTTTATATATGTTATCTCTTAACGGACTTAGAAAATGAAGTTAAGATAAAGAACTAAAGTAATCAAAGATTAGTTGATTTCACTTAGAGTATATGGTTATTAGCTAATTTCATGTTCATTATCACCTAGTTTAGTTAATGTATCTTTTGGTTATGTTGATTTAATTGGGAAATCTACTAATTTAATCATGAGATAATAAGTCTATGACTTGAGAAATGATTAGATTCTATTATAATTCTTTTATGATGCCAAGATGATAATTAATTATGATATTTGCTAAATGATTCATTACCATGACTTTAAGGATATTTGTCTAAATTGCATATTCTTTCATCCTTGAGTTGTATATATTTTTCTTTTTTTTTTTGTCATCTTATCACTTAATTGGATTAGTTAAACAATGAATGAATAGTAACTAATAGTAGTTGTTCCTTAAGGATCGATACTCGCTCGTTAATTCCTTATACTGTGTTTGCGATGAGTATACTTGCTCATATGTGTAATTTAGGAATTAAAGTTTTAATTAAAACTTAGCTAGTGATAGATTTAAATTTGAATAATTTCTATACACACAAATCATACGCATCAAGCAATATGAGAATATGGATGCTTACTCTATTATCTTCCATCTTAGGGAGCTATTTGATTAGCAAGATAGAACAGAGAGATACGAGATTTCTAAATAGTTGTTCTAATCTAAGATGGCTAAGAATGCTTCTGTGGCCACTCACAGGCTGAAAATATGGGGCTTGGTTGATAAGCTTGGATCTCCTGGTTTTGTGATGGATCATGAATTAAGTATTGATTTAATTCTGTAATCTTAGCCAAGTAGTTTTTCACCATTTGTGATTATCTACCAAATGACCAAGATTAAGACTACACTACCTGAATTGATCAACCTTTTTAAGACTACATAAACTTCTTTGAAGAAGGAAGCCAAATGCAGTTGTACTGGTAGATTCTTCCTCTTTTAGAAAGAAAGTTCCTAAGAAGAAGAAGAAAGCTCCCACTAAGCCCAAAGGTGGCATGAAAAAGAAGAAGGTAGCCGCTAAAGGCTCATGTCATCATTCGGGCAAGATGGGCTATTGGAGGTGCAACTATAAGTCCTACCTGAAGACCGTCAAAGAGAGAAATAAGAAGGATAAGCTCACGGGCACTGATAGGGGCTAAATTAGTCATATTTTTTCTAGTTATTTGAGGTTCTTTTGTGATATATTTTATTCAATAACTAGTCATATTCCTTCATATTTGAGATTTTACCCTTGGAAAGGTGTTTTGTTCATTATTTTAGATTTTTAGGGTAAAACAAAACAAAAAAACGTTACAAAACAGAGGAGAGGCGACGCCGGCTAGGGCTCTAGAATCGGCGCCGGCCATGCCTATTGACACGAACTTCGATGCGACAAAAAATGTTGAAACATAGTAGAATAGAACCAAGGTGGCACCAACTGTGAAGCTGGAATCGGCGCCGGCTGCATTCTGGAACACATTGTGCAAAATTCGAAGAAAAATTGGTGAACTAGTAGAGAAGCAGAACCCAACCGGCACCTGCTTCGAGAGCCAAGCGGCGCCGGCTGTGCCCTGAAGCCAAGGCGGTGCTATGATTTTTCTACACAGTTTTTGGTAATCTGAGGAGTTTTAGTATCTTCCAACTTTTACTCGGCCAGAACTTTGTACCTACGAGTTTAGGCACTTCCTAAGCCTATAAATAGATGGAAAACACAAGGGAAAAAGGAAGAATTCATTGATCATCATAGAAAATCACTCAATTAAAGGAGGAATTTTTCAATTCAAGAAGGGTTATACAAGAAGGTTTTCAAAGGAAGAAGAAAGAAACTTGTCTATGAGTGCTTTCTTTTACTGTGTTTTCTTTTTCTTGACAACGATGTATTAATTGTTTAATTGTAATTTGACATTGTTTTAGATATTCATAATTTTTAGAGTTCTTTGATCTTTTTGATTAATTGATTGTTATTCTTGGTATTGATTACTTGTGCTTGTTACAAGATTGATTGGTTGGGTCTTTCCATTAACTTGCTTAAACAAAGAGGTTGATGGTGGTTTCAATTAATTTCATATTTGTTAGCTTTTAACTTGCTTGGACAAATGGGTTAAGAGTAGGGACAAAGTAACTCAAGGTTAATTGATGTCTGTCAGAATATGGATTCATTAGTTAATTTCATGCATAATTTACCAAGAATGGGAATTAAATCAAGGACTATGGTTAATGCATCTTTTGGATAAGACTGGTTGAGACAAGATATGTGATATTAAGTTACCTAGAAGATAGGGATTCATGGATTGGACAAAGAAGTGAATCTATATTATCCTTCATGATGCCAAGAGAATAATTAGTTATGATAAAGATTAGGTACTTTAAGATCATGTTTGTCTAAACAATGGTTTAAATTACATAATTCTTCATCCTTGACATATATATATAATATATATATATTTATTTATTTATTTTTCACTTTATCGAGTCGGTTAAACAATGAAAGAAAGGTGATTAATGTCTACTTGTTCCTGGAGGGTCGACACTCGTTTGAACCTTATGCTCGATTAATGATAAGTACGCTTGCTCGTATGTGTAATTTGGATTGAATATTTTTAATTTAAACTTGATTGAAAATGTACTTAGTTTCTGTATGATTTTTACACCCAAGTCCGAACACATTAGGCACTTCTACTTCTACTCTATGTATGTTTATGATTGAGATTAATACTACATTTAAAAATGAGATATGGGCATTAGATACCGAATGTGAATCTTATTTATGCAATAGTTTGCAGGGGATAAAGGACAGTAGAAGGCTTGAAAAGGGTAATGTGGACCTATGTGCTACAAATATAGAAAAGGTTGTAGCACTTGCTTCCTTCTAGATTGATCTTAGAACTTATAAATTGTTTTTATATACTTGTTTTACGTAAGAACATTATCTCTATAGCTTATTTGGACATGAATAGTTTTTATTTAATTTTCAAGAATGAATGTTATTTTTTTTTCATTAAATGATATCCAATATGGTATTGTCATTTTGATAAACGGTCTGTATAGTCTAGACATAGATGTGAAACCTAATTAAGCAAGTGTACATAATATAACTTGAGGGTTTCACATCTAAAGATAGCACAAAAGTTTGCAAGTTGCAAAGGTTCAATTATGGACTTAAGCAAACGTCTAAGAGTTAGAACATCTATTTTGATAAAGCAATTAAAGAATTTGGTTTGATTCAAAACATCGATGAACCCTGTGTGTATAAGATTGTTAGTGGGAGTATATTTATTTTTTCTATTTCTATATGTAGATGACATATTGCTAATAGGGAATAACGTCTCTATTCTACAATCAATTAAGATTTAGTTATCAAAGAAGTTCTCCACGAAAGATCTTGGACAAACAACCTATATTCTGGGAATAAGAATCTATAGAGATAGATAAAAAGAGGTTGCTTGGTTTTTTTTTAGTTTACAAAGTGCTAAAGAGGTTTAACATAAGTTATAAAGGTATGTTGATGTCAGTTTCCAATCTGATAATGATGACTACGAGTCACAATTAGGCTACATGTTCAATTTAAGCGCTATCACTTGATTTATGAAATTATTGATAGGAAAGATGTAAAAGATGGAGAGAGTTCTCACAATGAGAACATAGCAAACCGCTCGCTAAAGCATTGCCCTAGAAGAAAGATGATAGACATGTTAAGTCATTCGGTATTCGATGTATGAATGATTGGCTATAGTGCAAGTCAGAGTTTATTAGCGTTATGCCCTAGAGACAATCACTTGTATGTTATATATGGCATATTTATTAATAAAATGCATTATTTATCTTTTAATTTAGTTAATCATTCCGTGTATATGTGTATAAAAATGTTAGATAAAGTCCAAAGCACATAGTACTGTGTTAAGGAAATTATGATAGAGATGATGATGTGTGATTCCTACTACACGATGTAGTACTTGTGCTTAAATTATCCGTAATCATAGTATTAATGAGATAAAACATCATTAATATGCAAAGACTAGCACATGTAATATTTCTTAATTTGATCAAGTAGTGATTCTCACATCCGTGAGTATTGTGATACTCAAAACTAACATGTAAATGCTTATTAAGTAAATAAGTTCATTAGATGACCTGACTATGAGATAATCACATGGATAGCTATTTAGTGCCAATGATAGAATCTCATTATAGAAAATGTGCAAATATCCTTAAACTTGAAATCTTTAAGGTACTTTATTTACTGAGAATTGTACTTTGATTCCAATCTCTAGAGTACCTACAAGACCGCCTATGGGATGCATATTAGGTATAATATAAAGTAAATGAAAGTAGTTGAAATGATCAATATATTATTCATCACTCCTAATAGTAGGGGAATATATCTCATTAGCACTTTTATAGAATCATTACTCAAAAAGTCCTTGGCCAATGCGACTCTGTGTCGGAAGTAGTTTCAATTAATACATATGTTGAGTAATGGATTATAGAACAAGTACAATTTAATTCGGGATAGAATTAATTATATTCTAGTGGGAGTTAGCACTAATTCCATACTCATAACCAAATGAGATATTGTATGATATAATGAGATTATTGCACTGACGTTTTGCTATTGAAAGGTTCAGATCAAGCCACTTGACTTTCTAAATTTTTAGATGGTCATGATGCATTGCTAGATGCCGCTCATGAATTGTTAGATATGAATTTATTAATTAGAGAATTAAAACCTAGTGTGGTGATCCTCTCTTGTATGTGGTACTGTTTAATTTCATTAAGTAAAGTAAATGAAATCTGATTGAAAATCCTTAAGTGTGAGCTTAAAGTAGTAAACGTAGATCTTGGTAGATCGAACCACTATACATTTCTTGTCTCACTTATTTTCGTTCTTCATTTACTGCTTTGAGTTTCTTTCTTTATCTAAATCTAGATATACATCTACGAGTTCTTAGATAACTTTCTATGTTACCATAAAGTCCGTCCAAGCAACTTGGTGATCATCATTGTTCTGCTTTTTAAACAAGTTGAAAAAAAAATTTTAGCTTGCCAAAAACCTTATTCACCCCCCCCCCCCCCTCCCTCTAAGGTTTTTCACTAAGTATGTCTGATTCACCAAAAAAAAAAAAAAAAAACATAAATATACTTCACCAAGAACATATTTCTCTTGGTGGAAAGCTTCCAAGAAAGCTAATAGGAGAAGAAGAAGGCAAGAAGACTTGAGATTGTGGGCTTCCCAAGTGTTCATCTTTCAATTTTTCTCTTGTTCTTTCTTGTTTTCAAATTGTCTATTTTTAGTTTCCTTTGTAGTTAAACAATTGAGGATTTTTATCTATATTTAAAGGTTATATTTTGTTATGAATTTTGATACTTTGAGATTAATGTATTAAATATTATATCTTTGATCATATTCAGATTGCCTCTTGAGTATTTATGTAATTTTGTTTATCTTCTCTATCAATTGTGTTGAGTTGTTTATATATGCACAACATATTTAACTTGCACGATTTGAAAGCTAAGTTAGTTAATCTTTTGGTTAATTTAACTAAGTAGCATCTATAACACTTGATTAGGTTGTATCTTTTTTGACTTGGTTAAGTTTAATAGGGAATTACATGGTTCAAGTTGCATATGTTTGCATCTTTTTGGGATATATGCTAACTTGATATTGATGATACCTTGAGGTAAGTATCAATCTTATGATTAGTCTATGACAAGTGACTAATTGAAATATTAATGTCTTTAAGAAAAGGTTAATCAATTTAGATTAGATTAAGAATAAGGTTAGGGATAGAAATCGCTTTTGTAAGGATAAGAATTCTAGACTCTTTTGCATGGATCTGAAAATTAATAACTCCAGAGATTAAATCCATTTTTGCAAGGAGAGGAATTCTAGACTCTTTTGCATGAATTCTAAAATCACCAACTCAAAGTAATCATAATACATGATAAGTTCCTAATTGATTTCATAATAAATGCCTTAGAATTTTTAATTTCTTAATTGGTCTTGAAGTTTCCTATTTTGCTTGTTTCCTATTCTTAGTTTCTTAATTTGCTTTGAATTCGTTTTAGGTAGTTTTCTTATACAATTTCCCCCCTCTATTTGTAGATACTTGTACACAATTCATCATTAGACCTAAGTAGGTTAAGTTTTATAAGACGATTTCATATGAATGAAGTTGATAGTTTTTCTTATAAAGTATACATCTCTTGTTCCTTGAGAGATCGATATTTTACTTGCAACTATACTATGCTATATCTTTAGGTGTATGATTTAAAAATTATTGGTGTATAATGATTACATTTTTTCTAAGAACCTATTTTGTCTCGTAATCTCCTTCCATGAATTTTCTTTTCTTTTTTTTTTTTGCGCTGTTATCAGGGAACAAAAGAAAATTTTGATCATCTTCATCTTTGATTGATTCTTGTGATGCTTGACTTTGATTAGTTCTCTTGGTGCCAATATTCTCCTCTTTACCTTTTAACTTTTTCTTCTTTCTTTCTTTTGGTAGGGTGGCTCATCTAGTTGATAAATCTTAGAAGTGGTAAGAAAGTTAACAAGGGTGAGAACACTAAGGCGCTATAATTGAATCCTAAGGAAACTAGGATTTATGACGACAAAACTCATCTGAAAGAGCCTTCTTCGCCTAAGTCTGAATTTTATGCAATTGACAAACAAATTGAAGAGAATATTGGTGATATTTGATGTGTAAATTTCAGGTGTAGAAAAATCATACAATTTAAATCCATCCCTGGCCAATTTTTAATTAAAACATTAATCTCTAAATTACACATATGTGCAAGTATACTCATCGCAAGCATAGTATATAGAATTAATGAGTATCGAATTTCAAGGAACAACTACCATTAGTTACCTTTCCTTCATTATCTAATTGACTCAATAAAATTATAAGAGAATAAAAAAATAAAGAAAAATATATACAACTCAAAAATGAAAGAATATGTAAGTTAGATAAATATTCTTGAAGACATGATAATGAATTATCTAGTATCACAATCAATTATTATTTTAGCATCATGAAGGAATTAAAATATACCCACTTCGTATGCAATTTATGGAATTATTATCTTCTAGTTAAATTAGTGAACATATTCTGTCTTAACCAATTTACCCAAAAGATGCATTAAAATCAATCCTTATATAAATCCCCATATTCTAGGTGATCTAAGCATGAAATTAGCCAATGAATATATATCATAGCAATCATTAACTAATCTTTGATTACCTAAATTCTTGACAATTAACCCATTTTTTAAGCAAGTTAAGAGATAAAAAGTATGAAATTAAGTAAATTGAAACCACTATCAATCTCTTTTGCTAGCAAGTTAACAAAAAGAATCAATAAATCAATTCCTTAATAAAAACACGTAATCGAATACCAAGAATAATAATCAATTGATCAAAAGACTAAATTAACTCAAGAATCATGAATCCTAAAATAATGTTAAATTACAATAAAAATATTAATCACATCATTATTCTAGAAAAAGAAAACAAAGGTAAAAGAAAGAACTTATAGATAAGCTTTCCTCTTTTTCCTTGAAGACCTTCTTGAACAATGCCCCTTTGAGTGATGAATCTCCTCTTTTACGATTGATTGGCAACTTTGATCCTTGAATTCATATGTTTCTCTTGTATTTTCCTTACTTAAGTAGGCTCCCAAGATGCAAAAATTCATTTTTTAAGAGTTTTAGGCCGAGTACAAGTTGGAAAATACCGAAACTCTTAGGAAATTCTCAAATTCGCTAGCAAAACGGAGTCTTCACCACCTTTGGGTAGTGTTGGGCTGGAGCCAGCCCAGTCTCTCATGGGCGATGCTGATCGTGCTCTGTTCGTGCCTGACGTCCTCTATTTTTTTCGACTTTTTCCCCTGTTCCAGCCTAGGGCCGGCGCTGGCTCTATGGGATACGACCAATGCCGACCATGCACTACAATAGCGACGGGTTTTTTTGCCTTTTTTCCTCAATTCTATACAAAAATATCAAAATACCATTCCAAAGGCAAAATATCAATAAAAAGAAATATGACTAATTATTACACAAAATGTATTTCAAAATAGCCTCAAATAACTAAGAAACTATTGATGAATTTAGCCCCTATTAATATTCTTCCTAACCTTTACTTTACCATGGATGCTAACCGATCTCTTAAAGAACTTGTCGCTTCTACCCTTAATGATCACCCTTAGTGTATTATTTTTTCTCAAGTCACAACTAATTTTAAATTGCATTTTGGGTCCATCTAACTCTTGCCTTCTTTTCATGGTTTACTGGGAGAAGATCTATGTAGGTATCTTAAGGAATTTCATGTTGTATGCTCTAATATAAAATCAGATGGAATTTAAGATGAGGTCATTAAATTGCGTGCATTCCCATTAGTTTGCACGGTGGAGCTAAAGATTGGTTATCTGACTTACCCATTGGTTTCATTAATAGTTGGTTGACTATGCAAAGGCTTTTTCTTGAAAAATGGTTTCCTGTATTTGGAGCTGCATCTATTAAGAAAAAGATATGTGGCATAAGACAAGTGCATGCTAAGTCATTGTATAATTATCAGGAATGATTCAAAAGATTCTGTGCTGGTTGTCCACATCATCAAATTAGTGAATAATTGCTCTTTCAACACTTTTATGAAGATTTGCTTCCTCGTGATAAATCAATTATTGATACGACTACTGGTGGTGCCCTTGTGGATAAAACCCCAGAAGCTGCTAAGGGTCTAATTTCTAATATAGCAGCTAATACACAATCCTTGGGGGAAAAAATGACTAAATTAGACAAGTGAGGGAAGTATGTTCAAATTCTTTAGAAGATAAGGTTGATAAGTTAACCACTTTAGTAGGAAAGTTGCTAAGTAATAAATCACAAGTTAGGGCATATAACATGTGCAACTCTCTTGACCACTTTAGTGAAGCATGTCCTAATCATGGTAGTAATAAACAAGTCAATGCCTTAGGGTTCCCAAATCAGCCCCCTATGAGGTACAATCCCTATTCCAACACTTACAATAAGAGGTGATGTGATTATCCAAACTTTAAAAAGGGAAACTAAGGTAGGAAGCTGCAAAATTTTGGAAACAATTCTTCAAATGCACCACCTCCACAAGATCAACCAATTGAATGACTTTAGAAGACATGGTTAAGTCTCTTGCATCTAGTTCTTTAACTTTCCAAAAAGAAACTAAATCTAGCATCCAAAATTTGAAAAATCAAATTGGAAAATTGGCCACATATATTGGTCAAATTAAAGCACAATTATCTAACAAACTTCCATCTCAACCTCTTAACTGGAGGGATCCTTCTAATGCTTACACTTTTTAAGGATAGGAGATTTTTAGAAAATTGTATCTTAAGGAAGGTTTCAATGGTTTGCACAGTGATAAGAATTCACTGCATGATCTATTTGTTTTCTCTCCAAAGCTCATATTATTCTGACTTATCTATGTTCATAAAAGAGATGCAACTAGGTTAAGCAAATGATGTAAAACAAAAATGCTTGTTGAGAGGCAATCCAATACTCTTTATTTTATTGTCATGTTTTTGCAGGAAAACATAAAAATATTTTATTTGTTATTTTTCTTTTTACACATCATCATTTTTTCTGATTTTTTTTCTTTTGTTTTCATTCAAAAATACTTTTTTGCAAAATCCATGACCTTAAGCACATCTGTGCCTATGAACATGCCAAAAAAAAAAAAAAAAAATCTACAGAATGCACAGGCAGAGGCACAACCTCTGGTTGTGGATTTATTATAGACTTCTTAAAAATAATAGATCTACATGATCATTCCAATTTCCTCCCTCAATTTCGTTCACCCTTTTTCCACTAGTGCACTCCTCCGAGTTCTCCTTCAAATACACTTGCATTACCCACTATTTTTCACCTTTTTTCCATCAAAATCACAAAGTTGAAGTTCTTCTTGAAGGTTTTGTCCAAAAATTACAGCTTTGTGGGGGTTGTTTGAGCAGCAAATCTTCAACAAATCCAAGGCATTTGGGTAAGAAAAGCTTGGTTTTAATCATTCTTGGTATATAAGCAAGCAATTATACGGAATAAAATGTAGTCCTTTACCCTTTTTTATGTTTGAAAATTTGTTTTTTTTTTTTTTTTTGCACATTTGGGAGCGTTTAAAGCTGCAAATTGTTGTTTTGTTGATAGAGAGTTGATGAATGAATTATATATGGTTTATTTGGAGTTTGGAAATGGTATTAATGGATTATGATAAGTAATTGTGAACATCTTCTTGGCTGAAAAGTTCTACACTTTGATGATATAAATTGCCATATATTGTTGCATTTTTCATATTGTTGGAATTGCAAGTGGATGAAAAAATTGGTTGGTTTAAATTGAGAAGTTGGGATAGAACTTTTGTGGATGTTTCGTTGATCATGATGTTGGCTTTTTGCAAGCTCAATTTACTTCAACATTCTTTACTTTGTCTTGTGATATGTTGATGATAATGTTGGGAGAATGTTGTGGTGGAGATTAAGAAATTTGTGGTTATTCTTGGATTGATAATGGGAAATATGGTGGTTTAATGGTGTTTACATTCACCTTGTTCATTCATCTTTTTGATATACTCACCATTCTTTGTTCAGTTATTCCCTTTTCCTTTGCATTTGTTTTTATTCTTGGAACTTATCCTATCTTATCATTTCTTAAACAAATTTCTTGAATTTTTTCATAACTCCAAAATGAAATTATGTTGTAAGGAGGGATAATGGATCTAGTTCTAGACCTTCTCAACAAGCAAGAGAACATGACCTTGTAGACTTACATTTCATGGATCCTGAACATATAGCATGGTTTGAAAGACTTAGTGGTAGGACTTTTTGGCCTAACTGTTATATTGATCATATTATTCTTCAACACTTACGTTTTAACAAAGAAATTAATAGCCTCCTCTATAACTCAGGTTAGGAATTATTCTTTGACATCATGTAGCCGGGTTATGGCAATCTCATACTAGAATTCCTTAGTACCTACTACTTTAGGTGGGAATATGTGGGCTTTGATAATATTAATACCATTAGCTTCTGCTTATGTAGTAAACACTTTAATATGTCCCTAAATCAGTTTAGAGTAGCTCTAAGATTCTATGCTGGGATAAAAAGTGCACCACAAAGAGATAGTTTTGCAAATAATTTAGATATGGTGGCATTTGGGTAGGCACATACCACTGGCCTAATATGGAGGGTACGGATTTTAAAAACCAGTCAATTTGCTTCTTCTACTATTAGGTACCTTTATAGACTTATAGCTCACACTATTAGGGGTAGGAAGGAGAGTGATGGAGTGGTCACTTTGAAAGATTTATTTCATCGTTGGTCTATCATGACTCGTATTCCTATAAATATCCATGTTTCTTTTGCTTTCTACCTTAATTCGGTGGTTATTTCTAAAGATGTGCTCTTTGTAGTTGCCATACATCACTAGATTAGCTAAAAATCTTCGACTCATTCATGATGATATGGGTTTGGAGGTGAGTGTGACTATGATTCCTCTAAATTTTCAAACCCTCCTAAAGATGGGCATGATGAGAAGAGTTGAGGTCAATTAATATGTCTTGAAAGGAATTTGATATTAGAGCTGAAGAGGATGTTTATGGGGAAGAACTTGACATTCCTAATGAGCCTAAACATCTTTTTTAGCCTAATATATCTATACCACCTTCTCCTGCAAAAGAGCTTATTGCACAAATGATGCAATTCTTGGGGGAAATGAGGGCAAGTATAGATAGTAGATTTAATATCCTACATCAAAGATTAGATTCGATGCAAGACCATTACAACCAAATGATGAATTTTCTTAGATAAAGAATGGATAATATGGATAGGCATATGAGATGGATGGAGTCAAACATGTGCTCTTATTTTGATTCCATACATTTTACTTACACTCCATGACCTTCTCAATTTAGTGCAAGAATGTCTTCACAAGCTACTCCATCGGAGGCTTCTCACAGAGATGAGCCAATGTATGATGATTTGCCTCCTCCAAATGCATAAGATTGAAAACTTTAGTAGCTTTGTTCTTTGTTTTTTTTTTTTTTTTCCTTTTATGTATTTTCATCTTTCTAACTAGTTTAAGTGTTTTCTAGACTATGTTTACTTATACATTTTTTCTTTATGTTGTTTTTATTTAAGCACTTCTTCTCTTTCTTTTGGCTATGTACTTAAATGCTCTAATCATGTTTACTTCTCTAGCCTTGATGCTTTCCAATGGATATCCTAGTGCAACTTTGGAGCTTTAGTCCTTATGGCAATGTTGTAGCAAATTTATTTTGGGAAGTATTTACTTTTCATTTTCCCTTATCTTTTTAATTCCTTTTTGCTTTATTTATCGTCCATTAAGAAAAATGCAGGTTTAAGTGTGGGGGGACAATTTTAAATATTTCCAAGTATTTCTTATATTTATTTTTAAGTTTTTTTGGGCAAATTTTTAAGTTTCTTTTAATAAATTGGTGGAGTTAATGTCTTTTCTTTTTACTATGAAAAATATTTTGATATTTATTTAACCAATTAGATTTTTGTTAAACTTTCATATTAAGTCAAAGATAACTAAGTCTTGCGAATTCAATTTTGACTTGGTTATTTCTTATTAGATGTATGAAGCTTTTTTCTTTGTGAAATTTATATAGTTGATGGGATAAGTATAAATGGAGTTATGTGCTTATTTTTGTTGAAAAAAATTGTCTAGACTAGTCCTAAACTTTGGTGAGTAGATAGGATAGAGTAGGTGGTTCCCGAATAGCACCTACAAATTAGGAGAAAAAAGCTTCAAGAATGCAAAGTGCATGTCTTTTGGCAAAAAATAACGTGTGTAAAAGAAAATGATAAGAATTGAAAAGGAATATGAAAGGGTCCCAATACGCTGAGACGGAGCAAAACGCATTCAGTTGAGATTAGAAATCTCAAGAAAAACTTTTTGAATTAAAAAATAAAACATGTGTTTGAAACATTCTAGTTTGCTACCCAATTTGTAGTAGTTTAGACAATTAACAACTTAAATTGGTTACATATGCTTAACTTATATGATTTGCTTTGGTTATATGTTGTGATCAAAGGAATGAGTGGAATACATTGAAAGGGAAATAAACTTATTTAAATTAACTGCAATGGCCTTTGATATATTTTACTTAATTAATATATTAATTTGCCTAAAAGTTTTTTGATTGAATAAAAGTTGGAATATTTTTCATTGTGAAAAGAAAAGTTAACCTTTCTACCATATCTTTTCAAAATTTGGAATTTCAAATCTCGACTCTTTTTGAAAAATTATTTTGCCCGAGGACATGCAAAAAGTTAAGTGTGTGAGAACTTTTTATGCGTGAAAATGTCATGTTCTCATAGAAATTTTCTTTAGTTTATATGCACTCTTTTGTGTGGATATGTATTGTATTTACTCATATTATGTTACAATAAGTTTCAAGTGAAAAATGAGTAAAATATACTTTAGATGATGAGTTTTCACATAAATGATGATTGCCTAACACTTTGCTACCTTAGAATACATGCTTAACAGAGTTCTTAAGTATTTGAACAGGGGCACGACATGATGCACAACTATGCATCATGGCCATACAAAACAGAACAGTTTCAGGAGCCATGCATGGCCAAGTGCACGGCCGTGCAGGTGCCTGTACAAAATAGGAAAAAGTTTTAAGCTTCCAGAAGTTTACTGTTTTTGAAGAAAAAGCAGCTCTACCAAATGCACGGCCGGTGGCACTGTCGTACGCTTGCCCGTGTATAGTGTCTATACTAATGTCAAGGAAGTTTTGAAAGTTAGCATGCACAGCCAATGTGCATGGCCATGCATACAAGCCGTACAACACTCTTGAAGAGGATTAGAGCATCCTAAATTGGTCTAATTTTAGTTTAAACTTTTCAAATTTAATTAAGGACGGTTTAGGAGGATTCTATATAAGCTATGGATGTCCAATTCAAAAAAAAAATAATATACTTCACCAAGAACATATTTCTCTTGGAGAAAGGCTTTTAAGAAGGTAAGGAGGTAAGAAAACTTGAGATTGTGAGCTTCCCAAGTGTTCATCTTTTAATCTTTTTTTTTTTTTTTTTTTGTTCTTTCTTGTTTCCAAGTTGTCTATTTTTGGTTTCTTTTGTATTCAAACAATTGAGGATTTTTATCTATATTCAAAGGCTATGTTTTGTTATGAATTTTGATACTTTGAGGTTGATGTATCAAAGATTCTATCTTTGATCATATTGAGATTGCCTCTTAAGTATTTATGCAATTTTGATCATCTTTTCTATTAATAGTATTGAATTGTTTATGTATGGGCAACATATTTAACTTGTATGATTGGAAAGCTAAGTTAGTTAATCTTTTGGTTAATTTATCTAAGTAGCACCTATTACACTTGATTAGGTTGCATCTTTTTAGACTTTGTTAAGTTTAATAGGGAATTGCACGGTTTAAGTTGTGTATGTTTGCATCTTTTTGGGATATATGCTAACTTTATGTTGATGATGCCTTGTGGTAAGTATCAATCTTGTGATTAGTCTATGAAAAGTGATTAATTGAAGTATTAATATTTTTAAGAAAATTTTAATCAATTTAGATTAAATTAAGAATAAAGTTAGGGATTGAAATCGCTTTTGTAAGGATAAGAATTTTAGACTCTTTTACATGGATTCGAAAATCAATAACTCTAGAGATTAAATCCATTTTTGCAATGATAGGAATTCTAGACTCTTTTGAATGAATTCTAAAATCAACAACCCAAAGTAATCATAATCAATGATAAGTTCCTAATTGATTTCATAACATATGCCTAAGAATTTGCTAATTTCTTAATTGGTCTTGAAGTTTCCTATTTTTCTTGTTTCCCATTCTTAGTTTCTTAATTTTTTTTGAATTAGTTTTAGGTAGTTTCCTTATTCAATTTCTCCTATCTATTTGTAAACACTTATACATAATTCATCATTAGGCCTAATTAGGTTATGTGTTACAATACGATTTCATATGAATCAAGTTAATGGTTTTTCCTATAAAGTATATTTCTCTTGTTCCTTGAGGGATCAATATCTTACTTGATATTATACTATACAATATTTTTATAAGTATAGCTTAAAATTTGTTGGTGCATAACAACTGCATTTTTTTCTAAGAACTCATTTTTATGTTATAACCTCCTTTCATAGCAACACCACATCAAAGACTCAAAGTAAGCATGACCACACATAGATCAATTTCCATTGACTATAGCATTAAGTCTTATACAAACCCTCATCCCCTATAATACATGTCATATACCAATCATAACTCAAAATATCATAGGAAGATCATTACATATGGTCTATCATAATGTCATGCTCAGACCATAATTCATATCTCAAAAAGGATCACATACTATCAAATGAATAAGTCCTTACTATCTCATTAACATATAGTATCCATTGAATCAAATATCAAGATTTTATGCTCCAAATGAAAATAGGCAAATCTCCATCTTAATCATATTACATAACTGTTGGGGATATGCCCTAAGCAATTTGTTTTTGTCATCTAATATTTTCATAATAAAATGAGGTATCTATTTCTATAAATAGTATACATCACTTATGGTCTTCAAGTACGTAACTTGATAGTAAAACCCTATAACAAGTTGAATGACTATTCTTAAAATGTCCCTAATAGGTTATTATGTTGGAATATATGTCTAAAATGGCCTATGTATTTCTATAGTTTAGAAATTAATAAAATTTCCATTCATTAATGGTTGTTTATTTACATATATTGCACATTAAGGTCTAAATGTGTTAGTAAGCAATCTACGTGATTGGGTCATACTTTTACAGTAAGGTGTAGGTTATGGGCTACTAACACATAAGCAAAAAATTGTTCTTGATCGATTGATGGAGCTGGGTACTTCATTAAGATTTAGATCATTACACTATGGTTTCTAAATAGGGAATGGTTTAATTTTAACTAGTAAGTAGTCCACTCATACCAATAATGTAAGCGTATTTAGAATACGTAAAATTGGACCACGTAATAACAATTCTTATAAAAGTACTAAAATAAATAAAGATTAGTTTATTGCAGCTACTCCGTGGACGAGTACCCTAAGATTTGAATATAAGTTGGTATTCTTGTGAACTTAGACTTGTACACTTTGATATATGTTGGGTGAGGTTTTATCACAAGGCCAATAACCTTGTACGTTGGTGTATGACTCTAATTAATTAAGTCAGACTTTTATAATAGAGTTTCTATGCTTCATTACGTGAAGAAATCACCCCCTTGTGATTGTCTGAGATAATCTAGATAATCTAAGGTCTTGAAAAACGTGACTAAGTATGTACACTTTTGGGTAGCTCCTTGTGATAAGTGGATATATACTGTAAGTCATAGATTATCAGACTAGTTATCAAATGATAGTAGATGTTATTGAGAAAGGTGTTAGTGCATTTTGCTAACTCAATGACGGGTGTTCCATAGAGGGGTATTTTTATCATTACACTTGTAGGTCAAAGACACTGCATTTGTAATATTATTCTCGGGGTCAATATTTCTATATGGTGATAAATAGAATATTTAAAATGATAAAAAAATATATATAGCTATTTGTTAGCATGGGTATTCTGGTCATTTTAGTAACGAAGAATAATGTGTCTTTTGATCCCCCAAAATAGCTTAAATAACCTTAGTAAATTTATTTACTGTATAGGCTTATTGGGTGAATTTATTATTAAAAGAATTATTCTAGGAGTCTAATTAATTGTTTATTTAGGCTAGAATAATTCATTGGGTCAATTTAATTAATTATCTTGAGTAATTTTATATTAGGCCCCAAGTGGTTTAATTAATTAATAAAAGAGCTAATTTAATTTATTAAATTATTAATTAATTATCTTGAGTAATTTTATATTGGGCCCAAGTGGATAAATTTAATTAATAAAAGAGCTAATTAATTAGTCTTTGACTAATTAAAAATTCTAGCCCACCAATGTCTTGCGATGGCTTAAGGATTTTAGGAATCTTAAGGGAGCCGCCACTGTACAAGAAATAAGGAAAAAGAAAAATAAAGGAAAAAGTGGCTGGTTAGTTTGTTTTAGAAAAGGAAAAGGAAAGCTATTAATATAAAATGTCTGGTTTTATGTACTGTATGTCGGTTGTTGACTGAATTTCATACAAGAAAAACAGCTTTTGTCTTTTTCCCATAACAAAACAAGGCCATCTTTTTTTCTTGCCATTTTTTCTTCATTTTTCCTTTAACGTTTAGCTCTTCATTTTTTCTGCCAATCTTCTTCACCCCAATTCTACCTTCACCGGTAGAAGTCTATAGAGATTCGAGAATATTCTAAAAAGTCAAGAGCTAACAAACGTGGTAAGTGTTTGATGCGAAGGAGCCGATGGTTAACTGGTATACCAGCAGAACAAGTAGACGTTCCAATTCTAGAGCACCATCAAACCCAAATCCAACTCCGATTATTGAAGTTAAGCATCCTAAAAGTAAGTGTTCCTGGATTTTGGCTTGGAAAAAAAAAATTTAATTTGCATACTTCTACTACGTATTTATTTTTCTCGCGATCCTTCATACTATTAGCAGAACAATAATAATTTAATATTAGTACTTTTATGACTTAATGTTTATGTTTTACTAGTCATGGATATATATGATATTAAGTCAAAATATAAATAAATGTTAAGATGTAACACCCCTACTAAAAGTATAGCGGAAGCATATCAACACCGGGTGTTGCCCCGTCCAGTTACCCAGACAAGGGGTCTTTATAACGGAAATCAATAGAGTATGCAAGTCCAAATTCATATAACAACCCATACTGATGGTCAAGTGTTCACAAGTAATAAAGAATTTCATACATGAAAGTTTCCATTCAACCTCAGTAATAAAGTACATTATCCAAAAAGGGAAACGTCTGAACCTTTTCTACTGTCACTGTGGTATCGTCCTCTATCCTTAGATCCTTTCAACTCCGGATTCTACAAAAGGGTAAGGTAAAAGACACGTGTGAGTGGAAAATCACTCAGTGAGTCCCGTGCATTCTAATGTTTTATTAAAGAAGTAGAGTACACAAAACTTTTATGAAATAACGTATCATTTGTTCATTAGAAATGAATCCAAAACTCTTTAATGAAGAGTGTATTCAGAACTCAATAATTTTTTGAAAAACGGTGTTTCAATTTTCAAATCATTGCCCCATTTTTTTCCAATCACAGGCACTTTTCCAACAGAAGGTCAGCCTGTATGCAAGTCCCGCAGTCCTTGCCTTCGGCTACACAATCTCTTGTGCCAAGGACTGCGCCTTACAGCACGTCATCTGTGTCATGCCGGAACGGTGAGCAGCGTACAAATGTATCTCACCTTACACTTAGGGATCTTTTACTTGCCACCATAAGCCAGGGGTCCCAATCCTGACATCAATCACCATCGAGATGGCAAGGGATTGAACACACCGAGTGTACTTACCCGGCATCATGTGAACAATCCACCATCATAATCAATAGGCAATTGCCAAGCTCAAAACGGCTAGCCAGGATGACTCATCTCAATGTCTTGTCGCCCTGTTTGGAGTAAGACAATCCCTAGAACTAATCAGGTTACTTGGGGTTGTCTATCTCTAACATGGGCTAGTACAAAGATCAAAGTCCTTGCTGAGTACTCAACGTCACCAATACTAACCCTGTCTGGCTGATCAGGCCAGAGGGTTATCTGTTCACATAGAATTTTCATATCAAAACAATTTTGGGGCAAAACAGCATTTTTCCAAAATCATGTTGAAACCAGATAAAGGGTTCTATTCACACATCAAAACGTGTTCCCAAGAGTAACCGGGTCATTTTTCCCATACTCGATCACAAAAATCATTTTCAAGGGTATTCAGGTTATTTTATCAATACCTGATTTTCAAAAGATTTTCCGAAGGTATTCGGGTCATTTTGCCCTTACCCAATTTGAGAAATATTCATAAGAGTTCCAATAAAGATATTTTGGTCATTTACCGAATACCCAAGTTCTAAAGGTTTTCATAAAGTATTCCAATAAGGATATTTGGAACATTTTCCAAATATCCAATTCCAAAAAGGAACTTATTTAAGGAAATCTAGGATTCTAATCTCAAAAGAGGATTAAATTCAATGTTTCCAAATATACTTCTATAAAATATTCCAAATGGTAAATAATATAGAATTTCATTGAAAAACAATGCACACTAACTTTAAAAGAGTTTTAGAAATCCAAGGGACTCACCTCGTGTCCTAAGCAATCATTTCCGTTCATGGCCGTTTAACCTTCGTTTCTACCGTTTTCGATGTTCCATTGACCGTTTATCGCTATACCTACATCAAACATCGTTTTTTGGTCAATTTGTGTTTAGCCAAAAAATAGCCGACGTGCTCGACGGTTAGCCGACGTTCAACCGTCATTTAGCCGATGGAGCCGATAGTTAGCCGTCGGTCAAGGAAAACGTTTAACTTTCGTTCGCATTGTTTTTCCGTCGTTTAATCAATTCTTTCGTTTTCCTTTTTCCACATCCTTCCTCCCTTCATAAACAAGGGATTCACTTCATGTTTCCCCAATTAATTTATCCAAAATCACATAAGTAGTCACCCTTAAGTCCATTCATTTTCGGACTACTTTCTGGAATTTCACTGGTTTGACACACCATCTTGTTTTAAACATAACTTTCAATTTACAACTCTGATTTGGCCCCATGATATACAAAAATGACCGTAAGACTCTTAAATTTAATTCAGTATAGGCCATTTTTAGAGTTCTAGTTCCAGTATCACGGTACTGGGCAAAAACATCCTCAGTAGTTTTAACTTAGTTTCACTATTCATTCTTTCCTTAACATTCTGCAATTTTCCAGCTTGACACCCTAACTTGTTTTGCCCATAACTTTTAATCCACAAATCCAAATGATTTCAAACAAATTGTAAAATATCCTTAAGACATTCCTTTACAAGTTCCAATTCATGGAGTACCAATTCTGTTGTCCATTTTGTTCAGTTTTGAACACAAAGATCCAGTAGTAAAATCTCGTTACTGATTTGGCACATTTTACTATTTTCATCATAACTTTTGATCTGTAAATCCGATTAACCTCAAACTTGTTTTAAAATATCTCTATGATCCTTAGCTACAAATATATATGTCTGATTTGTTCAAATTCAGAAAATTTACAGATTTACTGAACATAAAACCTCCCAGAATTTTCTGCACACAAGGACAGCTTTCACACAACTTCACCGAACTAGTTTCCATAATTCACACATAAATTTCTCACAATATATATACCAAAATGATCTCCATGCTTTATATAATAACTTTCAAGTAAGGTAGATCTTTACCTTTTCTTTGCTGCGTTTGGAGGCTGAACAATCCAAGCATCTTCTTACTTTTCTTTCTCTCTTTCTCTCCTCTCTATTTCCGGTTTCTCTCTCTCTTTCTTCTCTATTTCCTTTTCTTTTCTCTTCTCTCTTTTCTCTCTTGTTTGCTCTGAAATTCTACCTATCTAAAGCCATTTTAGTTGGCCTTCATGGCCTATATATAGAGGAATATGGTCTTCAAATCAAAGGTGCATTAAATGGCCTTAACATTTGGAAGTCCTTGATTGGTCCACTTATACTTAGGTGTTCTTCGGAATATTCAAGAGTTCTATGGAATTCTTTAGAAAGTTCTTGCATGAATGTTCTTATAACTCTTCATAGAATCAACACTTGGTGAGTTTTCATTGGTCCATATGGTGATGAAGTGTAGAAATTCCTAGAATTTTCAAGAATTAATAGATATTTTCTAATCTTGCATGGCCATGCATAATCAACCATGATTAACTTACTCAAATCAAGATTAGCTTAATTAAGCTTGGTCAAAAAGGTGGTCCAACTTGGTCACACTTTTCATGCTTGTGGGCCATTGTTATTTATTTCTTGTGGACCCTCTAAATTATCTCAATTTATCACAACCAATCAAATAGAAACACTTGACCTCATTAACCAATCAAATAGAAGCACTTGTCTTCATTAACCAATCACTAAACGACACTTATTTTCATCCATCAATCATAAGAAGCCACACGTCTCATTTCCAACCGTAATTTTCTATTTTCTTCAGAAATGACCAAAATCAGGTCCGTAATGGAAAAATATTTTATTTCACTACCCAACTCCAAAAATTCCACTGAATCCATTGGTAATACTTAAATTCTTCAATTCCCTCTCTACTTGGTCAAATTTGTGGTCAAAGTCACAAGCGCGGTCAAAATGACAAAAATGCCCCCGATACCCCGGGTAGCACAATTCGTACCAAAACGTGCGTCTCATTACACTAATCAATTTCTCTTTCTAGAGTACCCTAAAACTCTTATTATGTTAATCTTAATAGCCTTCCAAAAATTTGGGATACGAGTAGAACAAATCCAATAATTACATCCAGGTCCCGACAAAATTTTATTCCACCAAAGTATTCATCTCAATACACCGATCAACTTTTGTTCTGGCTACTAATATAAATTCCCATCCCATTATAGATACTAGCCATCCGAAAGTAAAAATGTGGGGTGTTACATAAGAAGCATTGTATTTGGACAAAACCCATTACCAGAGTACTTCATGTGACACGTCATAAGTACTTCTCTTTCAAATATTGATATTTTAAGTCATTCGACTTGAATTCATTATATTCCTACTTGATAGATTCTATATTTTGACATAGTCTTAAGTTATTTTTAACCAAATAATTAGTAAGACTATTATTAAATATAAAATAAGTCAGGAAGAGGAATATGAATGATAGTGAAGGAATTTGTCCTTCTCGTTCTTGAGAGAAATATCCATGGGCTCCTTGATAAGTTAAACTGTTAAAATATATGGTCGTGCTCATATATATCAATTAGAGATATTGATATTATTTGTTTGAACTATTTACTTAGAGATTAATAAATAGTTAATTAAGCTTTATAAAAGAGACATGTTCTGTGTTTTATGCTTAATTGGGATATCATGTGAAAAAATGTAAATATCATTTTGTAGAATAGTTCTATTAGATAATCGATCTTCATTTTAACTTAGATAGTCATAATGTTTCGCTAAAAACCTCTTATAATTTATAGGCCATTTATCGTGATTTGGGCATAATACCAGTGCTAAATGAACCTAAAAGGTCACAAATTAAGCGAACATATTAGATTATTTTTTGATAACTAGGTTTGATGTATATATGGAAATATGACCAAATTCATCGAACCTAGAAAGACGTCCAAATTCAATCTAGAAATGTGTCCACATTTGATGTATCTAGAAGACGTCCAGATTATTAGAATCTAGGTTAGTAAATTAATTAGTAAAATTGCCAAGATAAATTCAGAATCTTATTGTATCTTTTTCAAATTTGATTTGATCTCGATATAAAGACATGATACGATATTTTAAGACGAGGACTCTCTGACGTAGATGTGCTTTTAAAACCGTAGCCATCAATTGAGTCTGGAAAATCTCATGTTTCATTCTTCAGAAACTTAGAAAATGTTCTAACCTAAAGAAACCTTAGGTGCTAGTACTACCGGTTTCTTGAACCCTGTTCGGCGTGTGAAGCTATAGAGAGCATTTGTTGTCAGAGCATCTACGATCGTTCGTCTGGTGATCATTGTTGAACGAGATACTCCGGTCATTTTCCTTTGTGTCAGAAGTTGTAACTTCGAATTCTTAGTTAATTTAGTCATTTAGCTTGGATCCTATGAAGGAATCCGAGGATGTTTTCCATGATTTGGAGACCTCAAATCCTAATAGTAGTATCAGAGTAACTTGCTAAACGATTAGGTTGATTAAATTGTGTTGATCATGCCTGTATATATGATATATGCATGACTGTATGTTTTCAATTAATCAAAACTACATGTATCAACATGTTCACATAATCTTTTTTGTATATGTATTTTGTATAGTTGTTATTCTGGAATACTTAGCATGTGTATTGCCAGATTTAATTATTTGAATCCACGACCTTTTAATTGTTGTATTACATATTGTTTGTAATTCGGTCTATGTTTAATACGATATGTATCATTAGCATGTTGTCTGATTCCGTAATCTACAAATCAATTGTATTAATCTACCATTCTAATTTAGTAATCTGTTATTAGTAGAATGTTACCATCAATTAGTATTAACATGATTAAGAATCACAAACTATCTGTGAACTAATTAGCAACAATGTTAATTCTAATCGGTGATCATTAAGGGAAACGAATGTTAATTTGATTAAAGTTTGGCATTTGAAAGGCAGAATCTTATTCAATGAGAAAAGGAAAATCCGTTTTCCTTCTAGGGGTGCTACCCCTTGGAACCCTGTTCTATCATTCGTTGGCATATGTGATTGAGTTTGTGCATTATGGTGCATGGTGCATAGCATGGCCCCACTTTACCTAATGTAATTGGCAGTTTTTATTTTGGTTGTTTTTAGGTGGTAATATTTTAAATATAGCTTGCATGTTGTTTTTCATTGTTGTAAAGTGGTAATTGCTTTCTAGAATAAGAATTATTTTATTTTACTATTCAATGTAAAAGAAGATGGAGGCCAACAATTACAACCAAGGAAGAGTGTGCTCAATGCATTAGAGAATGCTCAAGAGGGTTTTCACCTAGATTGACCACTTTGATCTTCACTTTGCTCATGAAGATCAATATAGATTTTGGGCCATGCTATGCCACTTCTATTTACATTTAATATGCATATTTGATATGTTTATTTTGTGCTTACTACAATCAAAGTATTTTTAAAAAATAATAATAAATTAAGTTTTAAAATGCCTTCCAAAATTAAATACTTGTCATTACTTGGATCATCATATAATCATTCTTGGTAAAGTAAGCTACTTTTGATTATCTAAGTGACATAATATGGAAAATGGTTCTCCATATGTTTGATATGGTTTGACTTAACTAAGCTATCAAAATGGTTTTGGGCTTAGGACATTATGTAAGATTTTATAACTGAGACATTTGATGTCAATCGCATTAAATTTGAGTTTAATTTAATTATAAGATTAAAGTTGAAGCTCACTTATGATTAAAATAAAATATTTTATTAAAAAATTATTTTACCCACTAAAAAAATCAAAATGTTGAAGTTTCAAAAGTTTAAATATTTTTAGTTGGAGTTTTCATTAAAGCCTCAAAATTAATTACTTTGCATATTATTATATGTAGATAATGACAACAAATAGTTGGAATAGTTCATTGCGATCAGTGCTCGATAAAGATAAGCTTAGTGAGACTAACTTTCCTGATTGAGCACGCAACTTAAGAATCGTTCTTAAGCAAGAAAAGAAGTTCTATGTTCTTGAAAAACTTATTCCTCCTAAACTAGTAAATAACACCCCAAGAGCAGAAAAATATGCTTACAGTAAGTATAAAGATGAATCAAATAATATCAGTTACCTCATGCTAGCCACAATGAACTCTGAATTTCAAAAACAGTTTGAAGAAGTGGAGGCATATGATAGTACTTCACAAGGAAATGTTCCAAGAGCAAGGACGTTAAGAAAGGTCTGACACTCATAAGGCGTTAAATGCTTATAAGATGGTTCCTAGAACCTCAGTGAGTGCTCATGTTCTTAAAATAAAGGGCTATCTTAACCATCTTGAAAAGCTTAGTGCTCCAATTAATCATGACATGACCACAAATTTGATCTTAGACTCTTTACCTCCTATGTATGGCCAATTTGTCATGAATTTTAACATGTATAATATAGAGAAATCCATTACTGAGTTGCATGGAATACTAAAACAAGCTAAATGGAACATTAAGAAGAATACTCCTAGTATTCTAATGGTTTGAAAAGAGAAAGGGAAGTAGAACAATCGAAATGGTAAGGTTATGGCTAATAAGGGCAAAGACAAGGCTAAGTCTAAGTTTAAGCCCAAACAAAAGGCTAAGACACCAAAAGAGGGAGCTTGCCACCTTTGTGAGGACCAGGTCATTGGTTAAGAAATTACAAGCTCTATTTGAAAGAAAAGAAAAAGAAGGACAGTGAGACTGCCGCTTCAGGTATTTATATTATAGAAATTAATTTATCTACTTCTGATTTATGGTATTGGATACTAGCGAGGTGGACCTATAAGTTGTGAATGGAGCAAAAGTTGTTGTAGTAACTGTAGGAACTTTTGAATTAATTTTGCCCAATAAGCTTATTTTAGAACTGAATGATTGTTTTTATGTTCATACTTTGAGTATGAATATTATTTCAATTTCTTGTTTAGATTTGGAAGGTTTTGAATTTGTTATTGGGAGCAACATATGCTCCATTGATAAAAATGGTATTTTCTATGAAGATCCCTCATTATCAAATGGACTATATATTCTTAATCTTCATGGATCTTCAAATAAGTCTATCTATAATATTAATACTAAGAGATTGAAATCTAATAATTTAAATCAAACTTACTTATGACATTATCGTTTGGGCCAAAAAAATAAGAAACGCATAACAAAACATTATAATGATGGGCTTCTAAATTCGTTTGATTTAAAATCTCACTAATCGTGTGATTCTTGTTTATTGGGCAAAATGACTAAGGCACCTTTCAAAGGGCAAAATGAAAATGCTACTGATCTATTGGGTCTAATACATACTGATATATGTAGACCAATGAATACACATGCTAGAGGAGGATTTCATTACTTTATTACATTTATACATGATTTCAGTAGATATAGCTACTTATATCTGATAAAACATAAATCTGAGTCTTTTCAAAAATTCAAAGAATTTCAAAATAAAGTACAAAATCAGCTTGGCAAAAGTATCAAAAAACTTTGATTAGATCGAAGGGTGAATATTTGTGCCAAGAGTTTGACAAGCATTGTAAGAATTGTGAAATTATATCACAATTAACTCCACCGGGGACACCTCAATAGAATGGTATATCTGAATGGAGGAATATGACTTTATTAGATATGTTTGATCAACAATGAGTCAAACAGATATTCCAATCTCCTTTTGGAGTTATGCTCTAGAAACTACTGCATTCATACTAAATCGAGTTCCATCTAAAGCGGTTCAAAAGACGCCATATGAGATATGGACTGGGAAACGACATAGTTTATCATTTCTAAGGATTTGGGGTTGCGAAGTTTATGTAAAGCATTTATTATCTGTTTTGATAAATTTGCACCCAAATCAGAAAATTGCATTTTTCTGGGGTATCTTAAGGAAACTAAAAGATACCAATTATGTTTCTGCTTGAAATAGATTCTGATGCGTAAATTTTGGGTGTATAAAAACCATAAAATATAAATCCATCCCTTAGTCATGTTTTAATTAAAACATTAATCTCAAAATACACATATGAGCAAGCATACTCATCGCAAGCACAGTATAGGAAATGAATGGGTATTGATCCTCAAAGGAACAAGTACACACTAATCAATTTTCATCCATTATTTTACCGACCCAAATAAAGTGAGAAAAGAATAAAAAAATAAAGAAATATATACAACTCAATGATATAGGTTTATGCAATTTAGACAATTATCTTACAAAACATGATAATGATCCAACTAGCAATTCTCTCAATTAATTATCAGCTTGGCATCATGAAGGAATGCAAAGTAAAATTCAATTATTTGTCAAGTCATGAATCTACTTAGATAAATTCCACTTCGTTTGTCAATCCATAGAATCCTATATATTAACAGATTTTTCAATCAAGCTAACATAACCAAAATATGCATTAAGCTCATCATTATATATTTTGATTCAATTAGTAGATTTGTCAATCAAGACATCCTAACCAAAATATGCATGAATCTAAATTTCTTAAAAATATGAAATTAGTTAATGACCCTATGTCAAGGCGACATCAACTTAACCTTTAATCACTTAGTTTTAAAATCCTAATTTCATCGTTCAAATCCATTAAGATTTAACAAATACAAAATCAACGCAATAAAACTCCTAACATTATTTTATCGAAGTCAATTAGAAGAACTTGAATCAATAACCAATGATAATAAGTAATCAAATACCAAAGATGATAAAAAAATGATCAAATAACTATATTAACACAAAATCATAAATCCCAAAATAATATTAAATTACAATAAAGACATTGAATACATTATTGTTTAAGGAAAAGAAGATAAAGATAAAAGAAAGCACTCATAGATAAGCCTCTTTCTTCACCCTTGAGGACTCTCTTGAACAATCCTTCTTGATTGGGTGAACTTCTCCTTTTGAGATTTTTTTTTTCTTTTGAATCCACCTCTCTCTCTATGTCTCTCCCTTCTCTTGTGTTTTCTTGTGCTTTTATAGGCCTTTTGGATGCTAAATTCGTGGCTTAGGAAGTCTTGGCCAAGAAGGATTCGAAAAATACCAAAAATCATTGGAGAATTTCCAAATTCATGTTTAGAATATTCGTCTTCCAGAGCGTACCTAGCGCCGGGTACCTTCGACCCACCTAGCGCCCAGTGTGCTCTATTCTTCCTCTGGAGTTTTGCTTTGTCTTTGTTGGTCAGACAAAATGGAACCAGCACTAGGTGTACTTGCCAGACCTGGCGCTAGGTCTGTTCTGGTTTCCCCCTAAACGTTGGCTCAATTTCTACTTCTTAACTAGAATAAACCCAGCGTCTGGTCCATTGGTTGGGCCTGGCGCCAAGTGTATTCTGGAATTGTTCACTTTCTGCTTGAATCTATTCAAATCTGCTCAAATTTGCCAAAAATACAAGAAACATGTCAAATTGGAGGGAATATGCCTAATTATTACAATAAATGTATCTCAAAATAACCTCAAAAAATTGAAAAAATAATGGTAATTTTAGCCCCTATCACATATCCCCCACACTTGAACATTTGCTTGTCCTCAAGCAAAACAGTTTAAACAATAAAATTATCAAGAAAATACAAGTCCTTCTTATTCAAAAATTTCTTTACCATAGCAAAGATTATGTTTTCCCTTCAAACTTTAGAGAAAACTCTTATCATTCATACCCTTTGAAAATAATACAAACTTTGAAACTTTTGACAAGATACCACAAACTCTTGAAGTCAAATTAATCAAGTGTATACCTTAGTCTAATAAACTTATTTCACTCTTCAAGTACAAATATAGATAATCTGATTCACATAAGTCAAGCCATCTACCAACTCAAGTATTATAAAATAACAAAGTACACAATTTAAGTCATGATGTAAGGAAAAATACTCCAATCTTTTTCTCTCTCTTTTTTTTCAATAATTTAGGGAATTGATAGCCTCAATTGCATGGATTTCTCTTCACATACCGTATTAGCCCCCTTTTAGTCATTACTTATCATTTTTTCAACCATATTCCTTCCTTTTGCTCTTGGGAATTCATTGCCTCAAGAAAGTGGATTTCTCTTCACTATCTGTATTAGCCCCCATAATCAAGCAAAAATAAAAAAATAAAATAAAAAGATCTCATCTTCAAAGAGGAAGCAATCAACTCATTTTTTTCAATTTTCAACTCACAAGAATGTCTCACAATTTTTTCCATAATCTTTCCTCTCAAGGATCTTTTATCAACTCACCTTCCTCATCACAACTCAAAGCTAAGCAAAATTCAAAATCATAATAGAAGAGTTAGCCAATAGACTTCACCCATGTTCATTATATTTTTCATATTCAAATAGATGAGTCAAATAACATTCAAACACCAATGCATAAACAAGATTAATCAAAATTCTCAAGTTTTGAAAAATATCCTATCCAACAAAATCAATTTCATCAAAATCCACCTAATGAATGACAAAACTCATATCCAAGTAAGAAAAAGAATAACCTGCTTAATCAATGAAAAACTACTAAAATTTTTGAAAAAAAATTCACAAAAATGATATGGGTACTTCTTCAACCATTCTCCTCCCCACACTTAAACTAGATATTATCCTCAATGGCCAAAGATATTAAATAAAAGTACAACCAAGAAGACCAAAATTAATAAAAAAGAATAATAAAGTAAAGAAGATACTTCCATTACATCGTAGGGCCACCATGTTGAATCCACCACAAGAAAGAGTACCTACTTAAAAAAGGAACAAAACCAAGAGAAACATAAATCTAGAACAAGAAAAAAAATGAGACAATAAAATAACTAAAACGATAAAGAAAACGAAGGACAAATGAGTAATGGATAATCATGGCTCATAAAGGAGAATTTCGAGATGCTCTAAAGTGTCAAGGTCTTCACCCAAATATGGTTTTAATCAACTTTTATTCACCTTAATGATCCCTTGAGTTGGGTGAGAAACCTCGATAACTCTAAATGGACAAACTTAATGTATCATATACAGCCCCAACCATTGAGACTTTAACTTATCTGGAAAAAGTCTAAGCCTAGAATTAAATACTAACACCTTATCTCCTTTTTGAAATTCATGGAGAGAGCGAATATGCCTATCATACCACCGTTTCATCTTATCTTTGTAAATCCGTAAATTATGGTAGGCATCATTACGCCACTTATCCAACTCATTTACTTGAAGCATTCTTTGTTGTCCTGCAAGATGAACATTAAAATTGACAAGTTTAATTGCCCAATGAGCCCTACGTTCAACTTCAACTGGTAGATGACATGATTTCCCATACACTAATCGATAGGGGTTGTACCAATAGGAGTTTTAAAAGCAGTCCTATAAGCCCAAAGAGTATCATCTAGCTTTAAACTCCAATCTTTTTTTGTATGATTAACCACTTTTTCCAAGATTCTTTTTAATTCTCTATTGACCACTTCCACTTGGCCACTAGTTTGCGAGTGATAAGGGATAGCAAACTTATGAGTAACCCTTAAATATTTAAGAACCTTATCTAATTGGGAATTACAAAAGTGGGTTCCCCTATCACTAATAAGTACCTTAGGTACTCCAATTCGGGTGAAAAGTTTTTTTAGAAATTTTACAACAACCCGCACATCATTAGTAGGTAAGGCTTGAGCCTCAACCCACTTTGATACATACTTAACTACAACCAAGATGTATTTGTTACCTAAAAAACTAGGAAAAGGGCCCATGAAACCAATCCCCCAATAATAAAAAATTTTAGAAGCTTGAAAAATTTGTAATGGCATCTCATTAGATTTAGAGACGTTACCCATACGTTGAGACCTATCACAACTTTGAACAAATCTGTGAGAGTCCTTGAAGAGTATAGGCCAATAAAAATTAGACTCAAGTACCTTTCTTGAGGTGTTGTTAGCTTGGTAGTGGCCTCCTACGAGTCCTTCATGACAATGTTTCAAGATATTAATACTTTTCACGGAATTCATACACATTTGAATAATTTGATCCGCACAATACCGGAACAAGTATGGATCTTCTCAAAAGTAATACTTTACTTCAGAGAGAAATTTCTTCTTTTGTTGTGCATTGAAATCTTCCGGAATAATTCCTACAACTAAGTAATTAGCAAAATCCGCATACCAAGGTAGTTGAGAAATCTCACCATCAACAAGTAGAAGTTGTTCATCCGAGAAAGTGTCATTGATGTTTCCTTCGACCAATGGCTCAAGGCTAGGATTTTCTAATCTTGATAAGTGATTTGCAGTTAAATTTTCCATACCATTTTTGTCCCGAATCTCCAAGTCAAATTCCTGCATCAATAAGACCCATCTTATCAATCTTGGTTTAAAATCATACTTGTTTAGTAGGAACTTAAAGGAGGAATGATCCATATATACAATGATTTTGGACAAAACAAGATAAGAATGGAATTTATTAAAAGCAAACACTATTGCAAGAAATTCTTTTTCCTTTGTGGTGTAGTTCTCTTGTGCGGTTGTAAGAGTTTTGCTTGCATAGTAAATTGGTTGAAAGTGCTTATTCCTCCTTTGTCCAAGCACTGCGTCCAATGCATAATCACTTGCATCACACATTAGTTCAAAAGGAATAGACCAATCTGGTGCAATTAAAATAGGAGATTTGATCAATTTCATTTTAAGCACATTGAAATCATTAGACATTTTTCATCAAAATAAAAAATAGCATATTTTTCAAGAAAAAAAGTAAGGGGTTTAGAAATTTTCTAGAAATCCAAGATAAACTTCCTATAAATTCCTGCATGCCCAAGAAAGCTTCGAATTGCCTTCATGGAAGTTGGAGGAGAGAGTTTCTCAATTGCCTAAATTTTGGCCCTATCAACCTCAATACATTTTTTTTGAATTTTTGTGCCCCAATACTATACCTTCTTGTACCATGAAGTGGCATTTTTCCCAATTAAGCATGAGATTGGTCACTTCACACCTTTGAAGTACTTTTTCCAAATTAGCCAGACATAAATTAAAAAAATTACCAAACACAGAGAAATCATCTATAAATACCTCCATGATGTCTCCCACATGCCCTTCGAAAATAGCCATCATACACTGTTGGAATGTTCCGATACCATTTCAAAGACGAAAAGGCCTACGTCAATATGCAAAAGTACCAAAAAGGCATATGAATGTGGTCTTCTCTTGATCCTCCGGTGCTATAGGAATTTGAAAGTATCCGAAAAAATCATCTAAAAAGCATTAAAACTCATATCCGACTAACCTTTCTAACATTTGGTCAATGAAAGAGAGAGGAAAATGGTATTTTCTAGTTACCTCATTCAATTTTTTTATAGTTAATGCAAATCCTCCAACTAATTACCAATCTTATTGGGATCAACTCATTTTTTTCATTAGGGTTCACAGTCATTCCTCCTTTCTTTGGTACCACTTATGTTAGACTAACCCAAATACTATCAGCAATAGGGTAAATAATGCTAGAATCTAAGAGTTTAATAATCTCACATTTTACCACATCACTCATGTTTGGGTTCAACCTACGTTGGGGTTGTACTACGGGTTTGGGTCCTTCTTCCAATGAGATTTTGTGAGTACAAACGGAAGGGCTAATTCCCTTAATATCTGTGCATGCAATGACTCCCTTATATATTCCTCATAGACTTACCAATTTAGTCTTTTATTCACAAGTAAGGTCTTTAGCAATGATCACGGGTAGTTTTTTACCTTTTGCCAAAAATGCAAATCTAAGTGCTCAGGGAGGTCTTTCAAGTCCAATTCTGGTGGTTCCTCAATGGATGACTTCATCCTTCCTAAATTGCCTTTTTCAATTTCCTCGAACTTTCCCAACTTATGGCTCACATTCAAGTCCTCCAAATATGTAATGGATTGTTCCATATAACATTGGACAAATGATTTCTACACAAATTCAAAGATAATTTCATCAAGAATATCAACCCTTAAACAAGAATCATCATAAGAAATAGGATATTGCATGATTTTGTGGATTTTGATAATGACATCCTCGTCCCCAACCCTAAGTGTCAATTTTCCTCCATGAACATCAATTAAGGCTTTGGTAGTTGCTAAAAAAGATTGACCTAGGATTAAAAGAACTTTAGAATCTTCATACATATCAAGAATAACAAAATCCACAGGAAATATAAATCTAATCCACTTTAATTAGTACATCTTCCAGTATTCCCCTAGGGTATTTAATTGATCTATCCGCAAGTTGAATACTCATCCTAGTAGGCTTAGGTACACCTAGGCCTAGCTTTTTGAAAGTTTTATATGGCAAAAGATTAATACTAGCACCTAAGTCTACTAATGCATTACAAAATGTAAGAGTCCCAACAAGACATGGAATAGAAAAACTCCCTGGATCACTTTCGTTTCGCTTCAAAGTCCGTTGGTCTTGCAAGATAGCTGAGCATTCTTCACTTAAAACTACTGTGGATAGTTCCTCCAACCTTTTTTTGTTCACAAGCATGCTTTTGAGAAATTTTGCATATTTAGGCATGGGCACCAAAACCTAACTAAGTAGAATGTTTATGTGCAGTTGTTTGAATATTTCCAAAAACTTGTCAAATTATGCATCCTTTCTTGCTTTGTGTGTGCAAGTGGGGTAAGGTATTGTGGCTGAAAATCTAGTTTTTTAGTTTGTTTTTCATAAGGTTCAACAAAAGGGGTTGGTTCCGGCCCACTTCTTTAAATGGTATCTGTAATGCCCCACCTTTTTACCTTCGATTAGCCACTTCTTGTAATAGAATGAGAATTTATGTCAATGGCCAGAACAAAAGATTATCGATGTAATGAGACAAATATTTTGGTATAATAATATTTTGTCGGGATCTGGATGTAATTATTGGATTTGTTCTAACTGTACCCTAAATTTTCAGAAGCTACTATTATTAATAAAATAAGAATTTGAGGAAAATTGATCAGTGCGATGAAACGCACGTTTTGGTATGAATTATACTATTCGGGTCATCGGGGGCATTTTCGTCATTTTGACCACGGCCACGACTTTGATTGTGAATTTGACCAAATAGAGAAGTAATTGAAGAATTTAAGTATTACTAATGGATTTAGTAAAATTTTTGGAGTTGAATGGTGAGATAAAATATTTTTTCGTTTCAAACTCGATTTTAGTCATTTCTGAAGAAAATAGAAAATCGCAGTTAAAAATTGTGTGTGTGGCATTTTGTGATTAGTAACCCATGAACATGTGTCAATTTAAGAGGGGTTTCATGAAGGATTCATGCAAGATGCATGAAATTAAAGAATTACAAAATAAATGAAGAATGATGTGTATTTTTGCGATTAGAACACATCATTTGTGGGTCCATTTAATTAAGGTCTTGTGCATTGTGATTGGCCAATACATAGACCATGAGAATGTGATTGAATGGTTAAAAATTGGCCAAGAAACTGACAGCCATGCAAGAATAAATGAAAGGAAAATTTTGAGGAGGAAAATAAGTGGTTAGTGTGTAAAAATTTTATTGGAACACACCTGAGTATATCCACCATTCAATTAATAAAAATAAGAGATGAATGGCCAAGATTTGATGATGAATGGCGATGAGAAAGCTGAATTTCGGCAGCAAGGAGGAAAGAAAACCAAGAGAAAAAGAGATTAAACAAGAGAGAGAAAAAGACTAGTGTGTGTTCTTGGTGTTCTGTGTGAGTTTGAGAAGTTCTTGGAGCAAAATCACTTCAGACAACCTTATATACAGGGTAAAACTCTATCTTTCTTGAATTAAAGTTGTTGTTGGATGAATGATGATTATGTTGATATGAATTTTAACATGAAAGCATGATTTTCATGTCTTGATTTTGGATCAAAAGCTAAGGTTTGTGAACTTTATGCATGAACCTTGTATCTACTTATATGTGTGACGGCTGCCTAAGGGTTTTTGAATAATATTTTGTGTGAAGAAGAACTGAATAATTATGGTAGTTTGAAGGGTTGTTTCTGGTTGAGGAGATGATGATCAAAGAAGAATAAAAATGGAAGTTACTTGGTTAGAAAAATAGATTGTACTAGCTTGTGATTAGAAAGGATGAATTTGTGTTGAATAAGTGTGGTTCTTGTGAGTTATTGGAATCTAAAAATCAAAAAATAAAAAATTATTTGAAGGAAAATTGAATGAATTAATGGTTCCAAGGTGTTAAAGGCTAAAGGAGGACAAAGGAAAGCATGAATAGTGGAATTGAAGCAAAACTATTGGGGCTGTTTTTGCTCAGTAGCGTATCATGAGAACTAGAACTCTAAAAAGTGCTCATACAGAATTAAATTTAAGAGTCTTATGGTCATTTTGATATATTATGGAGCCAAATCGGAGTTGTAAATTGAAAGTTATATGTAAAATAAAATCATATATCAAGCAGTGAAATTCCAGAAAAATGAGTTAGAAAATAGATGAAATCAAGGATAATTAATGGTGTAATTGTGGATGAAATACATGAGAAATATGAAGTGAATCCCTTGTATATGAAGGGAGAAAGGATGTGAAAAAAGGAAATTGAATAAATTGAATAAATGACGAAAAAACGATGTGAACGAAAGTTGAACATTTTCCTTAACCGTCGGCTAACCATCGGCCCCATCGGCTAAACGTCGATTGGGCGTTGGCTACCTGTCGGGCACATCGGTTGGACGTCGGCTATTTTTTGGCCAAACACGATTTGACCCAAAAACGATGTTTAGTGTAGGTTTATTGTAAAATGTTGAAAACGGTAGAAACGGTGATTGAACGGCTATAAACGGAAAAGAGTTAATTAGGACACAATGTGAGTCTCTTTGATTTCTAAAACTTTTTGAAAGCTAGTGTGCTCCACTTTTCCATGAAATGCTATGTTTTGTACCGTTTTGAAAATCTCTGAATATATTTAAGGTTTATCTGAGCAAGAATTGTTTTGCACCATTTTGGACTCGAATGAACTTCATAATTAGCTTAGAAACCTTAATGGATGATTAAAACATAAATTTTGTGAAACTAATCCTTTTTGGACTAAATGCTTAGGATTTTCAGAAAATGGTAAGTTTTGGAATCAAGTATTCATAAATTGATTGGAATGCCCTTATTGGAACATTTTATGGAAATGTGTTTGTAAACTTTGGATTTAATCCTCTTTTAGGATTAGAATTCTGGATTTCTTAAAATGAGTTCCTTTTAAATCGGGTATTTGGAAAATGATCCAAATGTCCTCATTGGAATGTTTTATGAAAACCTTTGGAATCGGGTATTCGGTAAATGACTGAAATATCCTTATTGGAACTCTTGTGAATGCTTTTCAAATCAAATAAGGGTAAAATGATTCGAATATCCTCTAAAAGTCTTTTGGAATCGGATATGAGTAAAATGACCCAAATGCCCTTGGAAAATGACTTTTATGATCAATTACGGACAAAATGACCTGAATACTCCTATAAACTTGTTTTGATGTGTGAAAAGAACTCTTCACCCTGTTTTGACACGGTTTTGGAAAATGATCTCTCATGATCAAATTAACTTTTGGAAAATGATATTTTGATCCTGGAAATTGTTTTAATGGCCTGAAGTGCCTATGGAATGAATTGATCGGCTCTACGAAGCATATGTGAATGATGATCTGACTTGCGAGTCAGTGGGATCAAATTCTGAAAAATATTAGTTTGCTCCAAAAATATTTGATTTGAAAATCTTACGGGATCAGATAACCCTCTGGCCTGATCAGTCAGAAGGGGTTGGTATTGGTAATGTTGAGTACTCAGCAAAGACTTTGATCTTTGTACTAGCTTACGTTAGAGTTGGACAGCCCTAGTAACCTAGCCTAGTTCTAGGGATTGTCTTACTCTGAACGGGGTGACAGGACATTGGGATGAGTCGTCCTGGCTTATAGTGAGTAAGGTTGGTATGGGGACCCCTGGTGAATAAGGTTGGTATGGAGATTCTGGGCTTATAGTAAGTAAGGTTGGTATGAGGACCCCTGGCTTATGGTGGCAAGAGTGTGTTGCGGTACACTAGGTATGCTATTGTATACTTTAGCAGAAGTATGATGTAGTGTACTTATTCTGGCGATGCACGGATTGAGTACTGGAGGCTGCAGTCTCAATACAATGATATGTGGCACCAAAGGCAAGGATTACGGGACTTGCATATAGGCTGACCTTCTGTTGGAGAAGTGCCTGTGATTTGAAAATCGGGGTAATGTTTTGAAATTGAAACGCTGTTTTTCCAAAAATGAATGAGTTCTTAATAAACTCTTCTTTAGAGAGTTTTGAAATTGTTTCTAGTAAAAAAATAATTTACTTTCCCTACAAAAGTTTTATGTACTCTATTCTTTTATAAAGTACTAGCACACACGAGACTTACTAGTAATTCGTCACTCACACATGTCTTTATCTTACTTTTTTGTAGGATCCAGAGTTAAGCGGTCCTACGGATAAAAGGACGATACCACAGTGATAGCAGTATAGGTCTGGACAGTTCCTTTTTAACTATGTACTTTATTACTGATGTAGTTAGAGATAGCATGTGTGAGATACTTTAATATATGTATATGTGTGGCCATCAGTATGGGATATTGTATTAGTCTGGACCTTATATATTTATTCTGTAGCTTTCGTTATAAGGACCCCTTGTCTGGTTAACTGGACGGGGTGAGACCCGGTGTTGATATGCTTCTGTTGTTATCTTTAGTAGGAGTGTTACAGTTTTGGTTCCGTGCTGGGATCGAGTAGCTCCTTACCACTCCTTAGTGTAATGGACATTGAATCATGTTGTACTTCTACCCATAATGGCGACTTTATCACTAAATTTGTTGAAAACCAAATTTGCCTTTTTATATTCCTAACTATACCCTCAAATTTTGCCAATGTGTTATCTATTTCAGAAAAACGTTTAGTTACATGGGTGGCAAATTTTTTCAACACCCTTCTAAGGCAATAGAGTCGGATGGTTGAGATATCATCCCGTGAGACATGTTAGGATACCGTCCCATGCTCCAATTGGTCATCTTACCTATACAAAATAACTTGTTAGCATCATATATACACATCACAATATGAAATCAAGTTAGTTAGTTAAGGTACATGTTTACAAATCTAGTTAGAGAAAATTATAACATATAGAGATATTACCAACACAAGTATACAAGAAAATAAAATATAGAACCTAATCATACAAGGAATATATATACATATTCACATATTCACATATAGATATGTAAACATATAAACATAGTTAAATCAACAAATCCAAGCTTTCATGATATTGTTCCTTAGCAACAGCACCAAAAACCTGATGTGTAAATTTTAGGTGTATAAAAATTATTAAATTTAAATTCATTCCTTAGTCAAGTTTCACTTAAAACATTAATCCAAAAATACACATACGAGCAAGTATACTCATCGCAAGTATAGTATAGGAAATTAACGAGTATCGATCCTCAAAAGAACAAGTACATACTAATCACTTTTCATTTATTATTTAACCTACTCAAATAAAGTGAAAAAAGAATAAAAAGAAAAATAAAAATATATATACAACTCAAGAATGTAGGTTTATACAGTTTAGACAATTATTCTACAAAACATGATAATGAACCAACTAGCAATTCTCTCAATTAATTATCATCTTGGCATCATGAAGGAATGCAAAGTAAAATTCAATCATTTGTCAAGTCAAGAATCTATTTAGATAAATTCCACTTCGTTTGTCAATCCATGGAATCCTATATTTTAATTAATATTAACAAATTCGTCAATCAAGTTAGCATAACCAAAACATGTATTAAGCTCATCATTATATATTTTTTATTCAATTAGCAGATTTATCAATCAAGCCATCCTAACCAAAATATGCATGAATCTCAATTCCTTAAAAATATGAAATTAGCTAATGACCTTATGTCAATGTGATATCAACTTAACATTTGATCACTTAGTTCTAAAATCCTAACTTCATCATTCAAATCCTTTAAGATTTAACAAATACGAAATTAATGCAATGAAACTCCTAACACCGTTTTGTCAAAGTCAATTAGAAGAACTCACATCAATAACCAATGATAACAAGTAATCAAATACCAAAGATGATAAAGAATTGATTGAATAACTTTATTAACAAGAAAACCTTGAATCCCAAAAAAATATTAAATTATAATAAAGACATTGAATACATCATTGTTTAAGGAAAAGACGACAAAGATAAAAGAAAGCACTCATAAACAAGCCTCTTTCTTCACCCTTGAAGATTCTCTTGAACAATCCTCCTTGATTGGGTGAACTCCTTCTTCAATGAGTTGATTTGAGAATTTTTGCTTTTGAATCCATCTCTCTCTCTATGTCTCTCCCTTCTCTTGTGTTTTCTTGTACTTTTTTATAGGCATCTTAGATGCTAAATTCGTGGCTCAGGAAGTTTTGGTTGAGTAGGATTCAAAAAATACTAAAAATCATTGGAGAATTATCAAATTCGTGCACAGAATATTCGCCTTACATAGCGTACCTGGCGCCGGGCACCTTCGACCCACCTAGCACTAGGTGTGCTTCATTCTTTCTCTGGAGTTTTGCTCTGTTTCTGCTGGTCGGACAGAATGGACTTGACACTAGGTCTGTTCTGGTTGTCCCCTGAACGTTGGCTCAATTTTTGCTTCTTGACCAGAATGGACCCAGTGCCTAGTCCATTGGTTGGGCCTAGCGTCAGGTGCATTTTGGAATTGTTCACTTTCTACTCGAAATCTACACAAATCTGCACAAATTTGCTAAAAACACTTTTTACAAGCAAAATGTCAAATAGAAGGGAATATGCCTAGTTATTACAACAAATGTATCTCAAAACAACCTCAAATAACTAGAAAAATAATGGTGATTTTAGTCCCTATCAGATTCTTTCTTGAAAAGGATTTTATTTCTAAAAGAATCAGTGAGAGTAAGATATATCTTGATGAAATTTGAGAGCCACAATTAGTGCCTGAACTGCATATTAAACCTCGAGTAGTTAACTCACAAGTCCAAGATGAGTTTACTTCTATAGAACAAGGTCCTCAAAAGTCTGGTGGGGTTCATCAACAACTTGATAGATTTCGTATAACTGATGATCAGAATGTAGAACTCACAGAAAATGATAAGCTCACTTCCTACCAAAAAGCCATTAAAAGTTCTAATTCTGGAAAATGGCTAGAGGCCCATGAAATCCTAGATGCAAGCTATGCTTGATAACCAAGTCTAGACTTTGGTTAATCCACCTAAAGGTTCAAAATCCATTGGGTGCAAATAGGTTTTCAAAAAGAAAACAAACATGGAAGGTAATATGCATACTTCTAAAATATGATTGGTTGCAAAAGGTTATAGACAAACACATGGTATTGACTATGATGAAACCTTTCCACTAGTCATAATGCTTAAATTTATTAGAATTCTTCTTGCCGTAACAACATATTATGACTATGAGATTTGACAAATGGATATTAAAATAGTGTTTCCTAATGAAAACTTACTTGAGGATGTGTATATGATACAACTTGAGGGTTTTATTAATCCTTTGAATTCTAATATAGTGTGGCAGCTTCAAATATCCATTTATGGATTAAAACAAGCATCTTGAAGTTGGAATCTTTATTTTGATGAAATAATTAAGGAATTTGACTTTATCAAAAATGAAGATGAGTTTTATGTCTATAAGAAAACAAGTGGGAATACAATAGTATTTTTGGTACTCTATGTTGATGATATCTTGCTTATTAGAAATGACGTCCTAATTTTACAAAGTGTAAAGATATTGGTTGGGAATTATGTTAGAGTTATGCCCCAGAGGCAATCACTTGTATGTTGTATATGACACATTTTATTTTAATAAAAGGTATTATTTATCTTACAGTTTCTTTTGTTTACTTTTGTGTAAAATAATTGTTAGATAAAGTCCTTAATACAACACTGTGTTAAGGAAATCATGATATGAGATTCTTACTACACTGTATAGTGTTGGTACTTAAAAAAGTCCCTAGTCATAGTATTAATGAGACAGGACATCATTAATGCGTTAAGACTAGCATTTGTTAGACTTCCTAATTTGATCAGGCGGTGATTCTCATATCCGCGAGTATTGAGATACTCAAAGTTAACACATGGATGCTTGTTAATGGAACAAGTACATTGGATGACCTAACTATGAGATAATCACATGAATAATTATTTAGTGCCAGTGATATAATCTTAATATAGCAAATATGCAAGTATCCTTAGACTTTAGATCTCCAAGGTACTTTGTTTTCTGAGCATTGTACTTTGATTCCAATCTCTGGAGCCAGATCGAGGGCCGCCTATAGGATGGATATTGGGTACATTGTGAGGTAAACGAAAGTAGTTGAGAGGGTCAATAAAGGATTCACCACTCCTAATAGTAGGAGCGAACATCTCACAGCCACTTGTAGAAATTACTACTCGAAAGTCCTTGGCCAAGGCGACTATATATTGGAAACAATTCTAATTGATACAAATCTAGAATAGTGGGTTCCTAGTACAAGTACTATTATATTTGAGCCAGAATTAATATATATTCTGGAGGGAGTTGGCACTAATTCCGTACTCCAAACCGAATGATATATTGTATGGTGAAAGGAGTTAATTGCACTGAAGTTTGTTATTGAATGATTCATGTCAAGCCACTTGACTTCTTGGACTCTTGGGTGGTCATGATGTGTTACTAGATACCGCTCATGATATGGGAATATGGGTTTATTAATTGATGAATTTATAAACCAATCCTGATTAGAATTAATATGATTAATTCTAATTAATTATGGATTATTAATCTCAAAGACGTTTGGATTAATTCATATTCACTACCAATTGACTAGGAAACCTAATAGGTCACATGAAATAGAGGATTATATACTCAAGAAGTTATTTAATAACATAGTGGGGTTAATTGTGAAAAAGAGAAGTTGTTGTGGCCAAATTATAATTAGTTATAATTTATAATCTAAATTGTAATTGCAAGAACTTGGTGTTTCTAATTATAATTAGGGAATTCTAACTATTTTAGAATTCTCAATTGGAGGATTTTTCAGCAATTTTTTTTCGTGTAATATATGGCAGATATATGAACGAAATTCCTTAGCTAAAAACACACGAAAATCCCTCCAAAACTTTAGGGCACACAAGACATTCTCTTCCTCTTCTCTCTCTCTCTCATTTTTTTGAAAAATAAGAAGAACCCTTGCCCCCATTGTTGTTTTCTACTAGCACAGAAAATCTTGGTGCTTGAGTATGATCCTCTATGTAGATTTCTATTAGAGATAATCACACACTGTGATTATAGTAGTTGGACGGTCAACTCTTGTGGTGTTTGATCAAGAGGATTACTGGATCGCGCCTCAAACTTGAAGAAGAAAATTTTTGTTCTTCAGATGATCAAAAAAAGGTAAAAAGCTGTTACCTTTATTCTCTTTATGTCTTGTTTTCCATACATATGCGGATCTTGGGATAGTATCTCGTTTTAATTTTCTACTGTGACATATATAATATGATGAGAGACACCCAACAAATTATTTCTCAATAAAAGATTTAGGTGAAGCTGCCTACATTTTAGATCTAAGTGTTGGGTATCTCAGGCTCGTATCCTATACGGCACAGCGGAAAATAAAACGAGATACCATCCCAGGACCCATCTATGTGTGGAAAACAAGACATAATGAGGGTAAAGGTAACAGCTTTTACCTTTGCGTGATCGTCCGAAGAACAAAAATTTCTTCTTCAAGTTGAGGCGCGATTCAGCAATCCTCGTGATCAACCTCCATGTGAGTTGAACGTCTACCCACTATAATCACAGTGTGTGATTATCTCTAATAGTAATCCACACAGAGGAATACTCAAGAACCAAAATTTCTGTGCTAGCAAAAATTAATGGCGGCTAGGGTTTTTCTTTCAAGAAGAAAAATGAGAAAGAGAGAACAAAGGAGAGAGAATCATGTATTGTTCAGCTATTTTTGGCTGGATTTCGTGTGACTTAACATCAACTAGGGTTTTCGGTTATATCATACATATATACCTAAAACCCTGCTAAAACTGAGAATTCTAATCCTATTAGAATTCCCTAATTGTAATTAGAAACATTAAGTTCTCACAATTACAACTTAGACCACAAATTATAACTAATTATAATTTGTCCACAACAACTTCTCTTTCTCTCAATCAACCCCACAATGTTATCAAATAACATCTTGAGTATATAATCCTCTATTATGTGTAACCTATTAGGTTTCCCAGTCAATTGGTAGATAACATGAATTAATACAAACGTCTTTGAGATTAATAATCCATAATTAATTAGAATTAATCATATTGATTCTAATCAAGATTAGTTTATTAATTCATCAATTAATAAACCCATATTCCCATATCATGAGCAGTATCTAGCAACACATCATGACCACCTAAGAGTCTAAGAAGTCAAGTGGCTTGACATGAACCCTTCAATAACAAACTTCAGTGCAATTAACTCCTTTCACCATACAATATCTCATTCGGTTTGGAGTACGGAATTAGTGCCAACTCCCTCCAGAATTAATTCTGGCCCAAATACAATAGTACTTGTACCAGGAACCCACTACTCTAGATGTGTATCAATTGGAACTATTTTCAATACACAATTGCCTTGGCCAAGGACTTTCGAGTAGTAATTCTTACAAGTGGCCGTGAGATATTCGCCCCTACTATTAGGAGTGGTGAATTCTTTATTGACCCTCTCAACTACTTTCGTTTACCTCACAATGTACCCAATATCCATCCCATAGGCAGCCCTCAATCGAGCTCCAGAGATTGGAATCAAAGTACAAAGCTCAGCAAACAAAGTACCTTGGAGATCTCAAGTCTAAGGATACTTGCATGTTGGCTATATTGAAATTATATCACTGGCACTAAATAGTTATCCAGTGAGATTATATCACTGGCACTCTATAGTATGTCATGTTATGCACTTGACCTGATGTCTCATATGTATTGAGCATGATGAGAAGATTCTAGTTAAATCTTGGAGAGCCACACTAGAGTACTGTCAAGAACATACTTTAATACTTAAGATGGACTAAAGACATATTCCTAATCTATGGAGGACAAGAAGGCAAGCAAGTTGTACATGGTTATATTGATGCTAGCTTTTAGTCTAATTAGATGATTTTAGATCGCAATCAAGTTTTCTATTTTGTATGAATAGTGATACTGTGAGCTAGAAAAGTTCAAAGTAAGACACTATGGCCGATTTTACTACAGAAGCTGAGTACGTAGTTACCTCAACTGCAGCAAAAGAAGCAGTTTGGATTAAAAATTTTATTACTAGACTAGATGTTGTTCCTAGTATTATGAACCCAATGGATCTTTATTGTGACAACAATAAAGTCATTACACAAGCTAAGAAACAAAAATCACATCAACGTTCTATACACATACTCAGACATTTCCTTCTTATTCGAGAAATTATTGATTGATAGGGCCTAAATTAGTTATATATTTTTTAATTATTTGAGGCCATTTTATGATACATTTTGTGCAATAACTGGTCATATTCCTTCATATTTGAGATTTTACCCTTGGAAGGGTATTTTATGCATTATTTCAAATTTTAGAGGTAAAATAAGGCAAAATTATCGCTAAACAGACTAGAGGCGGCACCAGCCAGGACAGGAGAGGTGGCGCCGGCTACGTGTTGCTGGCACGCACTTCGAGACGATAAAAAATCGGTGAAACAGAAGCTGAATAGAACATAGCCAACGCCAGTTGGGAGCCCAGAGGTGGCGCTGGCTGCAACCTAGAAGACTTAGCACAAAAATTGAGAAAAATCGGCGAATGGACAGAGAGACAGAACACAACCAGCACTAGCTATGCATTAGTACAAGAGGTGGTGCCTCGATTTTGGTGCGCATTTTTTGCAATTTTCAGAGTTTTAGTATTTTCCTACTTCTATTCGGCCAGAAACCCTAGAGGGAGGAATTTATGTACTTCTAAAGCCTATAAATAGAGGAAAAACACAAGTCAAAATGAGAATTCGAAGAGCAAAACAAAAAATTACTCAAATTCAAGGAGGAATTCATTAAATCAATGAGGATTGTATAAGAAAGTCTACAAATGAAGAAGAATGAGGCTTGTCTATTAGTGCTTTCTTTTAACTTTGTTTTCTTTTCTTAAACAATGATGTATTAATTATTTTATTGTAATTTAACATTATTTTCAGTATTCATGATTTTTATAGTTACTTTGATCTTTTGATTAATTGATTGTTATTCTTGGTATTTAATTACTTATGCTGATTACGAGATTAATTTGTTGTTTCTTTCTATTAACTTACTTGGAAAATGGGTTGATGGTGGTCTCAATTCATTAATTTCATATTTATTGTCTATTAACTTGCTTGAAAAATGGGTTAATTGCTAAGAATTGGGTAATTAAAAGTTAATTGATGTCTGCCAGAATATGGATTCATTGGTTAATTTCATGTTTTAAGTTTGCCAGGATATGGGGATTTAATTAAGAATTGTATTTAATGCATCTTTTGGGTAAATTAGTTGAGACAGGATATGTGATGCTAATTTGTCTAGAAGATAGTGATTTCATGAATTGGAAAAGAAGTGAATCTATCTTAATCCTTCATGATGCCAAGAGAATGATTAAGTATGATAATGATTGGGTACTTTAAGGTCATGTTTGTCAAAATAATAGCTTGAGTTACATAATTCTCCATCCTTGACATGTATATATTTTATTTTATTTTATTTTATTTTATTCTTTTTCACTTTATTGAGTCGGTTAAACAATGAAAGAAAATGAATTAATGCATACTTGTTCCTTAAAGATCGATACTCGTTTTAAACCCTATGCTATGCTTAATGATGAGTACGCTTGCTCATATGTGTAATTTGGGGTTAACGTTTTAATTTAAACTTGATTGGGAATGTGCTTATTTTTATATAATTTTTATACCCAAATTCAAAAACATCATTGATAAAGTAAATGTAAAAGTATGCAAAATAGCAACTGATGACAATATTACAGATCCGCTGACAAAGCCTCTCCCATCGTCTAAACATAATAGTTATACTAAAATAATAGGATTGCAATCTATGTGAAATTGGTCTTAGTGCAAGTGAAAAATTATTAGGGGAATATCCTAAGAAATTTGTATTTATCATCTAATATTTTCGTAATAAAATCAGGCACTTATTTTCATGAATAGTATATTTTGCTTATAGTGATCAAATACGTGACTTAATAGTAAAACCTTATAGCAAGTTGAATTACTATATTTAAAACGTCCCTAATTGGTTATTATTGGTGAAACAATAATAAATTAAGATTAGTATATTTATGACTTGATGGCTATATTTTACTAGTCATAGATATATGGGATATCAAGTCAAAACATAAATAAATATTAAGGGACATTCTATTAGACACAACCTACTATGAGAGTACTTCATGTGACATATCATAAGTACTTCTTTTCCAAAGAGTGATATTTTAAGTCCTTCGACCTAAATTCATTATATTCCTACTAGATAGATTATATATCTTGGCATAGTCTTAAATTATCTTTAACTAGATAATTAGTAAGACAACTATTGGATATGAAATAAGTCAGGAAGAGGAATATGAATGGCAGTGAAGGAATTTGTCCTTCTCGTTCTCAAAAGAGATATCTATAGGCCCCTTGATAAGTTAGACTGTTAAAATACATAGTCGTGCTCATATATATTAATTAGAGATATTGATATTATTTATTTGAATAGTTTAATAAAAATCAAAAAATAGTTGATAAAGCTTTATAAGGAAGATATATTTCGTACCTTATGCTTAATTGGGATATCATGTAGCAAAACGATTAAATATCATATTGTGGAATAGTTCTATTAGATCATCAATCTTTATTTTAACTTGGGTAGTTATAATATTTTGCTAAAAACTACTTATGATTTGTGGGTCATGTAATCGTGATTTGGGCCCAATATCAGTGTTAAATGAACCTATAGGGTCACACAATAAGCGAACATATTAGGCTATTTTCTAGTGACCAAGTTCAAAGTATCTGAAAATATGTTGAGGTTCATCAAACCTAGAAAGACGTCCAACTTTAATGAATCTGAAAATGTGTCAACATTTGATGTATTTGAAGGACGTCCAGATTATTAGAATCTGACTTGGTAAATTAACTAGTAAAATTACCAAGATAAATTCAGAATCTTATCATATCTTTTTCAAGTTTGATTTGATCTCAATATAAAGACATTATAAGATATCTTGAGATGGGGACTTTCTGACATAGGTGTGGTTTTAAAATCCTAGCCATCTATTGAGTCTGGAAACTCTCATTTTTTGTTCTTCAGAAATCCAGAAAATGTTCTAACCTAAAGAAACCATAGATGCTAGCACTTCTGGTTTCTTAAATCATGTTCGCCGTGTAAAGCTATAGAGGACATTTGCTGTCGCAACGTCTGGTGACGTTCATCTAGTGATTGTTGTTGAACGAGATACTTTGGTCATATTCAAGGTCAAAAGCTATAATTTCAAATAATATTGAGGTATAACTTCGAATCCTTAGTCAATTTAGTCATTTAGCATGGATCCTATAAAGGAATCCGAGAATGTTTTCCATGGTTTGGAGTCCTTGGAACCTAATAATAATATTATCCCTCTAGCATGCTATAGCATGATAAATCATCTCATAAGTTATATATATATATACAAACATATATATATATATATAGAGAGAGAGAGAGAGAGATTCCTTGACATTACAAGTAAAATTAGCTCATTGTAAGATCAATATAAAATTTTCATTACTGTATATTCAACTTCCATACTAGATGTCACAAATTACAAGTGTCATTCTATCTCTTGTACAACATTTTCAAAAATATTCCATCACCAATATACTTCAACCATCAATAAACCAAACCCATCATAATATCTAGACATGCTTTCCTGAACAACCTTGAGTTTTCCAAAATAACAATAAGAACAAATGATCAAAAGAGTGAAATACAGAGTCAGTAGTTACTTGTTTGAAGGACAACTTGTTTTGCTTCCTTAATAATAGTGAATGTTGCTTGTATCTAATCAAGACTTGGCTATCAATTGTGCTATAGGTTTTCAACCTTCCATTGAAAGGGTTGATTCATGCAAAGGAGATAGGTAAGTGAAGATTATGAGTTTCGATCTAAGGAGAAAAAAGAAAAGGGAAATAATAAAAGAATTTTCTTAGTATTTATTACCTTCCTTAATTAAATCTTGTTGAAATCGAAAGAATAATAAAGAACAATCCGTGAGCTTTGATGAGACAGTGTAGAGTTTGAGTGAGCATGACTCATTCTTAAAAGTTTGAAGAAAATTGAAGGTAACTGAAAGTAAATGGCACGCTTATGTGTTTCAGTGTTCTTGGGAGAATGGAAGAAAAGGGAATGTTGAAAATGAGAGAATGGTGTCCTATGATAGAACCGATGGTGCTTAAAGGATAGAGAACCCAAAAGAATGTTTAGTGAATGAGTGTAATGTGTTTTAGGAATTTTGAGGGTTCTAGTCTTGGTGAAATCTAGAAAGTTTTGAGGACCTATATTAGGTCTTTTATATTTTGAAAATTTGAAAGACCTTTGTTGAGAAAATGATGGCTGCTATGATAGAGGAGTATTGATGATCCAAGAAAGGAAGAAGAAAGCAAGGAGAGATAAAGAAAAATGGAAATGTGCTCGGTGGTAGTGAGTGGACTGAGAGGAAGAGTGTGCTTCGATTTTTTCAAGGATGATGGAGAATGAAGAAGAGTATTCATATTGAGAGATTGTGGGAAATGGTTAGCTTTTGTATTTCAAATTCAAAGTGTTTTGAAAGGAGTGAATATAGCTAAAGTCTAAGAATGAAAGATGGAGTAGTGTGAGCTCTTGTTCGATTTCTACGACAAAAGAAAGAATGCCTTGAAGTGGTGACTGGCCTTTTGGTGAAATAGAAGAGAGGAAGATTGACTGGAAGAAAAGGGATGGGAAGTGTGCAAAAGGCACAAATATGCGTGATGTAAAATAGTGAATGAAAAGTAATAGAGGCTATATAAATATTGAATATGTCTTAGCTAAGTGTGACTAAAATCATGAAAGAGAAAAGAGAAAAGAAATATGTCTAGTTTTGCCCAAGCTAATAGAGACTAACTGATATATGGAGAAGAGAAGCCCATATATTTGTAAGCTTTTGACCAAAAGAAGCAGAATTTGAGAGAAGGATTCTTGTGTGCTAGAAGATGAGTTTAATATGGCCAAGGAAAACTAACTCATGGGAGATTCCTAGGTGTTCGTCTAGGAGTATTTTTAGGTTTTTTTTTTTAATTTCAAATTTAAAATTTTTCAAAAAGGAGAATTGGCTAAAACATAGGAGTGTAAAATGGGCAAGAGTGAGCTCTCGATTGTTTGCTAACCAAAAAATCCGAGAAAGGAAAAGGATCAGGGGGTGCACAATAAAAGAAGAAGAAAAGAGTGAAAAATGAAGAAATACTCTTGATTCTAGTGTGCCTAAGCTAACCAAGAATAAAATGTAAAGGTTATTGTACTCGCTAAGTAGTAGGAAGGATTATAGGATGTTTTAATCATGAAAAGACAAGTTTTCAAATTCCATTTGCTCCTAGTCTTGTGGCTTCAGTTGAGCTCTCTAGTAGATTCAAAATTAAAGGCCATTTTGGTTGATCAAATAAAAGAAGAAGTGAGAAACCACGGGAAAGAAAAAAAGTAGATATAGTGCATGTGTGCTAAACATTAGAAGTATAACTAGGTGTCTTAATTTTTAAAATAAAAACAAGACTCATTCAAACTTGTCATTAAAATTCATGAAAGTTCCTCCTATCTTTTCCTCCTAGATTTTGGCCAACATAGTCTGGACAAAGCTGAATTTTGAAAAGAAAATAACTTGAAAGGATTTAAGACATGAAACATAGAAGTAGGAAATTTTAATTTGAAAATATTGAGACAAGACGTATAGGAAATAAGATTTCAAATCTTCATTTAAACTCCCTCAAGACATCATTCCTATATCTTAAAAGTTCAAAATAAATCAAAATGGGAGTTTGTAGGGGCTAAATAGCCAAGATGATAATGAGAGAAGGAAACTAAAATAATTTTACCTGTGATAAGATTTGAACTCAAGTTGTTAGAAAACAATAAGGAGAGAAGGAAACTAAAATTGTTAGCCCAAAGGCTTTCTTCTGTATTTTGATAAATGACAAATAGTGATGTGGATTAACATGTGTAATTTGTATGTGATAGGCTTTTTGGATTATGACATGTTTAACCACGATTCTTCAAGCTTTACAAAAAGGATTGCTAAGCAACCTATGGATAAATGAAGTACAAGAAGGATTGATCAAGTTAAGATCCTACCTAAAAAAGTTGCATACCATGAAGACTTTTGAAGAATTATAGACTAGGAAATTATGGTTAAGGTATTATTTGTATTACCTTAAGTTCAATTTATTTTATATTGAAGCACTCAAAACTATTTCAAAAAGAGGATATTCTTCTTATGCATATTTTATCTGTAAAAATAATTTTTAGAAGAAAAGTTTTTGGGACTTTGGTAGAGTAGTTTTTAAACAGGCCTCTAAATCCAAAATTCCCCTCCAAAGCCTGTTTCCAAAGTGCCAAAATTTAAAATTGTTCAAAATATACTTCGTGGCACAAAATGTTGTTTTAGATGCACTTTTCGGACACACAATTTTTATTTTATGCGTCCAAAATCCTGCGAAAGCTGACAATAGCAACTAGTCGTTACTAGCCATTGTGGTTTTGATTTTTACACCTATAAAAGCTATTTAAACATGATTTTTATTAAGAGATTTTGCACAAACACCTTTAGAAACATCCTAAGACACTTGAAAAACAAAAATTCCTCATCCACATTATGCTTCAAAGTGAGATCTATTGTTCAAAAGGTAAAAAGGTAAAGCTACTTTATTTGGTATACATTCGCTCAATCAGTGAGCAAAATTTGTATTCTCTCATAAATCTGAATCATGTCAAGATTAAGGAAATAAAATCCAGTTGGGGTGAGTCTTGATTGTTAGGTATATAGAGGTTGAGAGTAAAACCAAATGTGATGACCCTCTATTATAAGATTGGTATTACCTACCATTGTTGATTTGGGAAAAAAGGTTTTAGTGGCTGGGTTAAAATCCTTTAGTGCGTGCTTAAGGTAGTAGATGTAGATCATTGGAGGATCAAACCACTATATATCTTTGGGTCCATTCTCCTGCATTTATTTCGAATTCTATGATTGAAATTTCACTATTCATTTGATTAGAAAACATAGCACTTCTATCTGCATTCACTGTTTTGGTTAAACATATTTATGTTGAAGAAAGAATTGGTTGTTGATCCACTATCTAATCCTCTTTGACATAGCTTATTTCCTATTATTTGATAGAACTTTGAAAGATCCATAATTGCATTTAAATCTGGACAGAAAAGGGTTTCTTTTGAAACTCACCTATTTTCGGTTATATTCTAGATTTTAGAAAATCCTTGAAAATTTGTTTTTGTTTGCCATAAATGTTATTCACCCCTTCTAAGGTATATCAATTAGTATCAGAGCATTGGTCTACATTGTTTTCGGCCTAACAGCCTTGTAGGAAAGATCTAGATGGCAAACACTTCGTCTCTACCATACATTGAAAGGTCTTCAACAAACAGATCACCATTGTTCAATAGAAGTAACTATACTTTTTGAAAAAATAGAATAAATATATGTGTATGCTCAATCAACTTTGTGTTTTGGAATCTAATTGAAAATGGACCATTTGTTCCATTCAAAGCTATCGAAGGCAGAAAAGTGTCTAAACAGAGTAATGAATATAACAGTGAGGATATTTCGAAAACGACTTTGAATTTTCAAGCAATGAATATATTATATTGTGCCCTTGATGCTAATAAATACAACTGAGTTAGTGGTTGTGATTTAGCTTATGAAATGTGAAAATTACTTGAAGTCACCTATGAGGGGACAAACTAAGTAAAGGAATTAAAGTTGGAACTCTTGGTCCATGACTATGAGTTGTTTAACATGAAACTAAATGAGAACATAACTGATATGTTCACTAGATTCACAAATATTATGAATGGACTGAAGGCATATGCGAAAATCTATTCCCTTGGAGAACAAAATAGAAAAATACTTGATGCCTTGTCAAAAAGCTCGCAGCCTAAGACCTTGGCTATAGAAGAATCTAAAGACCTGAATAATCTACCAACTAAAGAACTGATTGGGTCTCTCTTGACTCATAAAATGAAACTAAAAAAGTTTCAAGAATATAATGATGATGATAGAGGTAAAAGAGGAACTGCCTTAAAGTGTGCCAATGATTAAATTAACAGTGAACAATCTGAAAGTGACTATGGCACTGATTTAGACACCGAAGAATTGGCCATGGTTGCTAAAAAATTCAGGAAGATGTTCAGAAAAAGTAACTTCAAAAAGAGCAAGAAATTTATCAAAAAGACGAGATAAATTTCGTCCTTCAAACCTCAATGTTATGAATGTAAAAGCATGAAACATTTTGTTGCTGACTATCCAATAGGTAAAGAAAGGGAGGTCCAGCAAAACAAAACAAAAAAAAGAAAGAAAGAAAGAACATTAAGGTAAAGAAGGAAAAGGGCCAGTCGGGACTTGGGATCCAAATGGATCCAGAACTGAAGAACATAGTGAATCTGAAGTCGAAATAGCCAATAGATGCTTCATGGCCATGGGAGAAAAGGTAAACCTTACTCCTTTTAGTTCTGTATCTGAACTACATGATTCTGCTTTTGAAAAGTCCAATAATCTGAGCGAACTTCTTATTGACATGTTCTATGAACTCAAAAAGCTATCTAGAAGAAACAAGGAAATGAAAATGAATATTGATTCCTTATTAGATGATAATGCTAAGCCGTTGAATGAGAACAAAACTCTACTTGATTCCATTAATTATTTATACATTGAAAATGATGTTATCTCAACTTCTTTGCATTGTATATCACTTGAGAACAAATGCTTATGTGACAAAGTAATATCTCTTGAAATTATACTCAATGATTTTGATGACATGAAAAAGAGAATTGATGATCTTTCTACATGTATCGAGAATTCACAAATGGCAAAAACAATCTAGATAGATTGCTTGGAATGCAATGTGTAGTTGGAAACAGAAATAGTCTCAGATATAGGCATGTGAATAAAGTTGAAAATTACAAATCTCATTTTGTGAAAGCTAACTCTTCATATACAACTCATATTTGTTGCATATATGTGGTAAAGGTGGACACAACGCATCTAAGTGTCATATTAGGAAAAAAGTAGCATCCGGGATGAAAATAGTGTGAAGAATTAAAAGAACCTTACTAACCCCCGAGGACCCAAGAAAGAATGGGTACCAAAAGTCACTCTTTCATCTTATGCATAGGTACATTTACTACAAAAGATAAGCTCTACAAAGTGGTCTTTGGATAGTAAATGCTCTAGATACATGATTGAAAATGCAGCACTAATGGAGGATATTCAAACTACAAATGATGGATTTGTCACCTTTAGAGACAAGAAAAAGGAAAAAATTCTTGGCATAGGTAACGTTAGTAAGGGATCCTCCACTATTATTAAGTAAGCATTATTGATTAATGGATTAAAGTACAACTTACTTAGTATTAGCCAATTATGTGACAATGGCTATAAAGTTAAATGTGAAAAAGATTCATGCACTATCATTGATAATTCTAGTAATAAAATCATGTTTGCTGCAAATCGCATTGGTAACGTCTATGTATTATATCTTGATGATCATATTGCTCATGATATAAAATACCTTCCATAAATGATGATGATGATGATGATGGCTACCTTTGGCATAGAAGGTTAGGCTATGTATCTATTTATTTGCTAAATAGATTGTCTTCAAAAGAGCTTGTTACAAGACTGCCCAAAATAAAATTTGATAAGCACCGATTGTGTGATGCTTGCCAATTTGAAAAACAAACCAAAACATCCTTTAAACCCAAGAAAATGATTTCAACATCAAAACCTCTTGAAATTATTCATATGGATTTATTTGGACCAATAAAGACCACTAGCATTGGTGGTAAGAAGTACGCTTCGTTATTAGTATATGATTTTTCGAGATTCACTTGAACTTTGTTTCTTGTACAAAATGATGAAGCATTCTCTAAATTTTCAAAACTACTCAACCGTGTTCAAAATTCCTTTAGGAGCAAATTGATTTCAATTAGAAGTGACAATGGAAGAGAATTTTGCCATATGAGTTTACAAAATTTTGTGATGAGAACGGTGTTTTACGTAACTTTTCAACTGCAAAAACTCCTCAACAAAATAGTGTAGTTGAAAGGAAAAATAGGACTTTGTAAGAAATGGCAAAATCAATGCTTTGTGAAAATTTCCTTTCAAAATATTTCTGGGCAAAAGCTGTAAATATAGCATGTTATATTGTAAACAGAGTTATGCTAAGGCCTTTTCTTAGGAAAATACCCTTTGAACTTATATTTGACAAAGTCCCATCCATTTCATATTTCAAAGTTTTTTTATACAAATATTTTGTTCTCAATACTTGAGACAACCTTGGCAAATTCGATAGCAAATTGGATGAGACTCTATTTCTCAGATACTCTTCCAACAAAAAGGTATATATAGTATACAATAAAAGAACTCTATGTGTGAAAAAATCCATACATGTTATTTTTTATGAATGTAACATATACTCCTCTAGAAAAGATGATGATGATGTAAGTACTTCAAAGGAAAATGTTATTAAACAATACAAGGCTCCATCACTTGACAACCACGCTAAAGAAGAAGAATTGGAAGAACAGAAAGCTGAGGATAATAAGAAAAGAGTTGAAGATAAAATTGATCAAAACTTACCAAAGGAATGGATACAACTCAGATATCCAAAAGAATAAATTATCGGAGATCCGAACTATGGTGTCAAAACCAAATGGTACTTTATTGATAATCTCACCCTACTTTCAAGTATTGAACCTAATTACATTGATGTGGCTTTGTGTAATGATTTTTTTATTATGGTTATGCAAGAAGAGTTAAATTAATTCAAGAGAAATCAAGTTTGGAAACTTATTCCTAAACTACTTGACCATCTCTTTATTGGCACCAATTGGGTATTTAGAAATAAACTTGATGAGCATGATATTGTTATTAGAAATAGGGGTGGCAATATTGAACACGACACGTCAACCCGACACGAAAACGACACGATTATAGCGGGTTAGGGTTGGGGCTTCGCGGGTTCGGGTCGAAACGGGTCGACCCGTTTAGCTTTAAACAGGTTCGGGTCATAAACGGGTTGAACCCATTTCAACCCGTTTGACCCGCCAACCCGTTTTTTTTTTTTTTTTTCACAAAAAATCTAAAAAACAAAACCCTATCGTGTGGAAGGAACTGTGGAAGTGTGAACTGATTAACTCTCGCCGTCGTTCTCTCTCTCTCGGCTCTCACTCCCGTCGTTCTCTCTCTCTCGGCTCTCACTCTCTCCTCTCGCCGTCGTTCTCTCGGCTCTCACTCTCTCCTCTCGCCGTTGCTCTCTCGACTCTCGCTCTCTCCTCTCGCCGTCGCGCTCTCTCTCTCCTCACCGTCGCCTCTCGGCTCTCTCCTCGCCGTCGCTCTCTCCTTGCTGTTGCCTCTCACTCTCTCCTCGCCGTTGCCGTCAGCTTTTTGGCGGCCTTCGCTACCGCTACTGACGGGCTCCCTCGACTTCAACTAGAAAGGAAAGGAGCTCAGTGGCAGTCTTGCAGAGCTTCCATGACTGCTTCCTAAGGTAACTATTCCCTTGAGTTTTCTGCATCTGCATTAGCTTTAATCGAGCATAATCAAGCAAAATATATACTGTGCGTGTTCAAATCGAGTATGTTTGATTGTTGATTGTTGGAGAAATCGGGAGATGAGCTTGTATTTTGCTCAAATCGAGCATGTTTGATTGTTGATTGTTGGAGAAACCGCGAGATGAGCTTGCAGCGAGATGAGCTTGCATCTGCGTGTGGGAGTTTTTTGGGCAATTGTAGAGATGAGTTCTTGGTAGTGATGTGGAAGTTGTCTTGAATGAGTTCTTGGTAGATTGGACTATTTATTGATTGATTTTTGTGAAGGGTATTCTGCTGCGAAATTCTGCTATATTAATTTTTTTTGCGACAATTTGGGGTTGTTTTATGTGTTGAATTATTGTGGATTTTTGTGAAGGAGTTGTTGGAGTATTGAGCTACTTGTTCGGGCAAATTGTTGGTGTTGGAGTATACCATTTGTAGTTCAACAGAAAAAGGATATAATTATTGAAATACATATATCGTGTTTTGAAAAAGTTAAAGTTTTTTGTTTTCTTATGGTAAGAAGCTATTTAAATTTGAAAGAGTTGTGTTTAAATATATAAGAATAGTTTTTTGAATCTTTTACAATATTCTTTCCATATATTTTCATGGCATTCCTTTTATAAAACTTCCATTTCTTCCCTCCTTATTACTTTCTCTTTTTCTTAAGATTGTTTAATAAGTAGATTAGGATGAGTTGATTTAATTGCCATCTATAGTAACTGCAATTGTTTCTTTTTACCTTTTTTTCCCCTTGGTTTTAGAATCCAATCAGTCAAAAAAGGGAAAAACAATATATTTTGTTAAGGTTGATAAGAAATCATTGAATGTGCATTTAACTAAGGCATGTTTGATCATTTTGAATATTGGCGTATAGATATCTAAAATCTAAAATACAATATTAAATATATTTAATTAAATTTTAAATATTTAATTAAATTATTAAACAAACTCTAACTACTACTAGTATTATTTAATAAGCTTCATTTAAAAGTATTCTTAATTTCTTCTGATGAAGGGCTACTTGACGGTTCACCCATTTTGAAACACAAACCAATTGATAAAATGCATTCCAATTATTCCTTTGCCGCATCAAATATGAGGTCATAGGGATTATGTAAGTTATTCCGGATATCAAAATTCTTTTATTTGTTATAGAAAGTTCTTTAATATTTGATTAACAATATTCGGTATTATAAGATATTTATATAAAAATATATCATATTTTATCTACAACACAACTCGAGAAAAAAAAAACTTTTTGTAGCATCATTTATGCCTTCCTTTTGTCATTCTTAACCAAGTGAAAGAACTAGAAATCTCGGGAAAAAGAATTACTATTTGCAAAGCTGCTCAATTCTGATTGTAAGAAGCTAGAACCAAGGTATAAGTTCAAATGGCAAAGGTTGAAGGCAAGCAAAGCATAAGGGGCAAAACAGTCAATTCACAAAAGAGGTAGCTTTGGCCTTTTATACATGGGGCCCAAAATTGCTTCTTTTCAAAGCATGCTGAGAATTATAAGAATAGAGCAAAATGGTAGGCAAAGGAATATTTTTATCAGTGCAAATTATGTCTTTCTTTCTTTCTTCTCATCTTGTCTTTGGAATTGTTTATGTGATTGCTTGATTCGCTTTTATAAAGAATCCTCACAAAATTTTATGCCAAAAAAAGCTGCCATTACGTACTAATTGATCAATCCTTTATTACAAAGTTCTCGACACTTTAGTGCCTTGAGATTGAAACTGCTATATCATAATAATGCGGAGAATACATGCATGTTTGTCATCTAACTTCTTGTCCCAAAGTGAATGTAAAGCAATGATCCTTCACTACGTGTTATGTGCAATGGACAATGATATTTGCATAGTAATTTGTTCTAAAAGACTTTGCGATAAAGATATTTAAAATAACAAAAAAAGATTAACTAGCTAATGAGATTAATTCCTGCTATACTTTTGCATTTTCATCACTCCGTTAGGCTTTGTTTTCTTGATTGAACATTGACTATTTGCATTCCAATTATTCCAACTCAATTCTTTGTGATTGTGAGCTTTCAAATGATGAACATTGACATAATTGTAGCATTCTTAACATACTTGAGGTTAATTATGTCTTTTTCACCAATTGTAGAGATGGATTCATTATTACCTCCACCACAAATTGATGAATTGCAGCAAGAGTTTGTTGAACTTGAAGGTGACACAGATGATGAAAGTGTTGAGATGGTTGGAAATGACAACGGAGAGGGTGCAAATTCAAAGGATTCTTCTACCACTCAAACAGGTCATAAACGTAAAAGAAAGCTTACAAGTAATGTTTGGAAATACTTTGACCTAATACCAATTGGTGAAGATGGAAAAGAAAGATGCAAGTGTAAGTATTGTGGTCAAACATATCTTTCAGCTAGCAAATATGGGACAGGTAACCTCGAAAAAGCATATTAAGAAATGTCCTAGGATTGATACAAAGGACATAGGACAAATGCTCATTGAATCTAGTGGTGGCAGCATGAATACTAGATCTAGAAGATTCTGTCAAGCAAAGTTTAGGGAGTTGTTGATTAATGCTGTGATACAACATGATTTGCCTTTATCTTTTGTGGAATATGAGGGTATTAGGGCTGTATTTTCCTACTTAGAGCCGGATGTGTCTCATATTAGTAGGAATACTGCGAGGCAAGATATTAAAAATATACATGCTGCTTATGTTGCTAAGATCACTCTTCAACTTAAACAATGTCCCGGTAGAATTTGCTTGACTTCTGATTGTTGGACTTCGATAGCTACAGATGGATACATGACTTTGACTGCACATTTTATTGACAAGAATTGGGTATTGCATAAAAAGATTTTGAATTTTTCTTACATGCCTCCACCTCATTCCGGTATTGCATTAGCTGAAAAGATTTATAGTTTGGTTGCTAGTTGGGGAATTGAGAAGAGGTTATTTTCTATAACTTTGGATAATGCTTCGCCAACAATTCATGTGTTGAGCTTTTGAAATATCAGTTGAATTTGCAAAGATGTTTGTTGGATTTTGGTTCTTTGTTTCATGTAAGATGTTGTGCCCATATTCTCAATTTAATTGTAAAAGAAGGGTTGAAAGAAATTGATGAATCAGTTGAGAAGGTAAGAGAATCCGTGAAGTATGTCAAAGGGTCACCAACAAGAAAGCAAAAGTTTTTAGAGTGTGTGGCACACACATTTCTTGAATCCAAGAAATCTCTTAAGCAAGATGTTCCTACAAGATGGAATTCCACATATGAGATGCTTGCTAGTGCACTTTATTATAAGCTTGCTTTCTGTCATTTGCAATTGAGTGACTCTAATTTCAAGCATAACCCTTCCGAAGAAGAATGGAGTAAAGTGGAGAAAATATGTGGTTTCTTGAAATTATTTTATGATGCAACAAATGCATTTTCTAGTGCGAAGATGCCTACTTCAAATCTCTATTTTCCCCATGTGTTTATGATTCAGTTGAGGTTGACGGAAGAAATTAAAAGTCCCGATGACTACATGAAGAGAATTGCAATTGGCATGTATTCGAAGTTTGATAAGTATTGGAAAGAGTTCAGCCCACTTTTGGCCATTGCTCGTTGTGTTTGATCCTCGGTATAAAATGCAATTTGTTGAATTTAGTTATAGGAAACTTTATGGTATTGATGGTCAAGTGGAGTGCTCGTAACTTAAATCTAAACTTTTCTCTATCTTTGAAGCATACAAGACTAATCTTTCTTCTATTTCCGGAGTATCCGGCACTATATTTCGGGGACAATCAAAATCAACCTCTACCAAAGAGAAAGATAGTGTAGAAAGTTCAAGTGTTTTTCGAGTTATTTCTTTTACTTATTACTTTTTTATAAGTCCAATATCTTTATAATTATAATTTATATTACAATGTTAATATATAATTTAATTTATGCTTTCTAATTCCATTTTTAATTTTTAAAATAGGAGTTTGATGATTTTGAAAATGAAGATATCATGAAGCATATGCGTAAATCCGAGTTAGAGTTGTATTTAGATGAGCCAAGGGTTGATAGGACAGCTTAAGCTTGATGTTTTATCTTATTGGAAGGCTCATCAAGTATAGATACCCTTTGCTAGCTCAAATGGTTCGAGATGTGCTTATCGTTCTCGCCTCTACGATTGCTTCGAGTCCGCATTCGATAGTGGTGGTAGAGTTCTTGATCAATTTAGAAGTTCTTTATCACCTGATCTTGTTGAGTCTTTGATTTGTTCTAAGGATTGGATTTATGGAGGTAAAATTTTTTTACCTATTATATTTTTATTTCAATTTATATTTTTAGATAAAATTTATAATACTTGTTTGTTTAAATTTATTGCAGAAGCACTTGCTGAAAAGTTAAATGTGGATGAAGTTGTTCAAAATATCATGGATTTGAACATCAATAAGGAGGCACTCGCTGTTGAGAAGAACTGAAGAACATTGACAATGTTGTTTGAAGTTTATTAAATTTTTAATGTATTAAGTAAATTGAATGTTTAAATTTTTTAGATTAAGTTTTATGAATTTATTTACATTTTTAGATATTTAATTAGATAATTTATTATTTTACTGGCCATTTAAGACTTTATGGACTATTCTATTGGTTATTTTAATTTTATATGGTTTGATTTATTTTTTCAAATTTTTAGTGTAATGAGTGGACAGATTTAGTAGGTATTCGGGTTGGCGGGTTGGCGGGTTTCGCATGTATTCAGGTTGACGGGTTAGTGGGTTGGCGGGTTTCGCAGGTATTCAGGTTGGCGGGTTGGCGGGTTAGTGGGTTGGCGGGTTTCACAGGTATTCAGGTTGGCGGGTTGGCGGGTTTCGCAGGTATTCAGGTTGACGGGTTAGCGGGTTTAGTAGTAATCTATTTATTTTCGTGTCTAATCGTGTCGTGTCGTGTCAACCCGTTTATTTTCGTGTCGTGTTCGTGTTACAAAATTAGACACGTTTATTAATCGTGTCGTGTTCGGGTTGACGTGTCATGTGTAATTATTTCAAGTTGACACGACCCGCCAACCCGAACACGACACGATTGCCACCCCTAATTAGAAACAAAGCTAAGCTTGTTGCACAATGATTCAATCAAGAGGAGGGCATTGATTATAATGAGACATTTGTACCTGTTACTAGACTAGAATCCAATAGAATGTTGCTTGCTTTTACATGTTTCAAATGTTTCATACTCTATCAAATTGATGTAAAAAATGGCCTTTCTAAATGGTTTTATTGAAGACGAAGTACATGTGGAGAAACCTTTTAGTTTTATTTATGAACATTTTCAAAATCATATCTTCAAACTATCCAAAGCTCTTTATAGTTTAAAACAAACTCCTCATGCTTGGTATGAAAGACTTAGTGATTTTCTTCTTTCTAAAGGTTTTTCAAGGGGTGTTATTGACACTACATTATTCATTAAAGCTGAAAAATCTGACAATCTCTTGATTGTTCAAATATATGTTGATGACATTATCTTTTGAGCTACTAATGAATCTTTATATAAGAAGTTTGCTAAGACTATGCAGCAAGAGTTTAAGATGAGCATAATGGAGGAACTCAACTTCTTTCTCAGGTTACAAAATAAGCAAACCAATTATAGGATCTTTCTAAATCAAGCAAAGTATGCCAAAGAATTGCTTAAAATGTTTGAAATGAATCAAGCAAAGGAAATCAATACTCCTATAAGCACTTCATTAAAGCTTGACAAAAATAAAAAGGGTAAGAAGGTAGATGAATCAGAATATCAAGGTATAATTGGAAGCCTTCTATATCTCACTGCTAGCCATTCTAATATCATGTTCTCAATTTGCTATTGTGCAAGATTCCAATATTGTCTTAAAGAGTTATATTTATGCGATGTAAAATGTATTTTTAGATACTTAGTTGGGATACATGATTATGGACTATAATATCCTCGAACTAACTCTTTTGATCTTATAGGATACACAAATGCAGATTATGCAGGACGTAAAGTTGAAAGAAAAAGTACAACTGGGCATTGTCAATTTCTTGGACATTTACTAGTTTCTTGGTACAGCAAGAAGAAGCGTGTGTGTCTCTTTCAACAACTGAAGTTGAATATATAGCTGTAGGAAGTTGTTGTTCTCAAATTTTATGGATGAAACATACTTTACTCGATTTTGGTCTTGATTTTAAGTGTGTTCCCATTTTGTGTGACAATACTAGTGCTATAAATTTGACTAAAAATCCTATTCAGTATTCAAGAACTAAACACATTGAGATCAAATATCATTTCATTTAAGATCATGTGCTCAAGGGTGATATTTGCGTTGAATATATTTCTACTAATGATCAACTTGTAGATATATTTATCAAACCATTGGTTGAAGATAGATTCAATCATCCGAAGAGAGGCTTGGGAATTACCTAATTATAAAATTAACATTTTTTTGCAGTTAATTGTTTATTCTTATAGGATACTAACGAAGTCTAATTTTGGATGGAGATGTTGGATACTGAATTGGATGACATGAATTCAAAACCCCCCTACCAAAACCATCTCTCAAATCAAAATACCGTATGACAAAATCGGTTGGGCATTTTGGACTGAGTTTTAAGTAAAAAATTACAACATCTTATTACCAAGCGTAATTTATGTTTGGACAGACAAAAAGGATGAACGATTTTTGTGCCCAAACCTTTCAAATTTTCAAACTCTAAATATCTGTGCTTTTTTTTTCCGCAAATACTCTCTCTTTCCATTAAAATATCCTTTCAAATCTCTGAAAAATCATCTCTTTCAATGTACTTGATTGTACTTCTCCACTCAATACCTCGATAAGCCAAAAGGATTTCAAACCCATTTGAATTATTTTCTCTTTTTCAAAATCAAAAGTCGTCATCGCTTTCTCTTTCCTCTGAACATTGTTCTCACGCCAAAACCAGAGAGACTAAACACTTGAAATTTTATACGCCATGGCTAAACTTCTAAAAACTAGCAAGGGGACCGAACTAAAGGCAAAAGAGACTAAGAAGGGCAAAGAAACTGGAAAGAAACCAGTTGCCGCTTCTCAAGCTGTTGGAAAGAAAAAGGATAGCAGTCAATGAACCTACCTCTCATATTGTTTCATCAAAGCAACTACTCGAGGAAAAAGGCACTAACACTCAGGTACCCTGATTTCTTAACTCAAAATGTGAGACTGATTATAATGATTGGGTATCTAGGAATAAAACAATCATTGTTAGCTGATGCAGATGCCTTTTTAAATTTCACAAATGTTCTAAAAATGTTTGAATCAATTAGCTGGGAAGCACTATTGTTTGTGAATGAAAAATTGTACACAATGTTAGTCTGGGAATTTTATTTAAATTTGAGAAGAGAAAGACATGAAGAAACAGGGGATGGGTTTTTGGTTCAGTGGTACACCTCATAGGTTGGGGGTGTAAATTTTGAATTCGACCACCGAATGTTGAACAGAATCTTTGATGTTAGAGATAGAGGGGTATAATTTTTTAAGATGAACAAACTGCCTAGAATTTTGATTTGTTTAAGTTAAGGAGGTTTGAGAGCAAGTTCACTGGTGGGAAGAGTTTTAAAACCTCAAGGGAGCACAATATTAAGTGGTTGAATGGTATGGGTAGACTGCTTCATCACATGGTTCAACTATAGTTATTCCAGGTTTTAGGCAAAAAACCTCTATAAGCAATATGCATATAGTGGTGATAATGGCCTTAACAAAGGGCAGGCCGATTAACTTTAGATTTTTTTTACTACAAGATTAATGACTTAATCCCGGAAAACCACCAATAAAACTTTACCCTTTGGAAATCTCCAAACTAAGCTATTCAAACATTTCAATGTAGATGTAAATTTGGTTGCCCCTGAGCATTCTAAAGTAAATGTCTACAACAAGGACTCATTTGAAAAGATGAGGTTTATCTAGATGGATAACCAATAGATTCTGCTAAGGGATGCCACAGATGAGGAAAAAGAAAGACTACTTAAGGTTAAGGCTGAAGGTAAGAAACCTGCCTCTGCTACCACGACTGGCACAAAAAGGAAAGATGAAAGTTAAAAGGAATCATCCAGCAAGGATAGGCAAAAGACTGAAGGAAGTGGCTAACACAAAATATTCTGGATGCTCTAAATCTCTTGGCTGCAAAAGTGGATGGCTTGAGTGCAGAAGTGAAGACTAAACTGCAAACTCTGAGCAATCGACTGACCAATATAGAAAACAAGTAGTTTGATACTACAATGATCTATGAAGAGCATATTCCTCCACAGGAACAAGAACCAGAAACCGTTCTCCCTTCATCAGCTAAGCATGCTAATGTTGATCCCACTGAAGAACCTCCTGCAAAACCTACTGAAAAACCTCCATCTGCCAAAACCATTGAAACCACTGCTTCCCAAGTCGCTCCTAAGCAGGCTAAACCAGTTGCCCCTGGGAGCTTCTCAGGCCATTGGCAGAAGCATGTCATAGTCAAAAGAAATTCCAGCAGACTTGCCGGAAAGCACAAGAAGAGTGTTGTTGATGATAAGCCGAAGACTATGGTAATTCAAAACAACATGGCAATTTCTACAAACAAACATGGTGTAAAAACCATGAAGAAAATTGGCTAACACATTCCTAAACAACCTCCATTACTTTCCTAACCAATTTTTATATTCTGTTGAACAATTTTTTATATTCTACTACACTTACTTATTATTACATTTCCTTATCTTTGCTATATTATGATACATTTGTTTATCTATTTCTCTCATTCATTTGCTCTTGCAGGCCTAAGGTGTTTATCTTTTTGACAGATGCCAAAAGGGGGATAAATCAATTGTGGGATGATTGGATTGTGTGGTGGATGACTAGATTGTGTGTTGTTGTTGATTTTGGTGGATTTTGATTTTGATTGAGATGTATGTGTTATGGATTTTGATTTTGGTGGATTTTGATTTTGATTGACATGTGTGTGTTGTGGATTTTAATGAATTGTGGTTACTGAGAGGATTTTGAACTAGATTTTGATGAATTGTGGCTATTGAGACTGGATTGTGTAGATTGTTGTGTGATGTGATTGAATGTGTGTGATTTGGACTAAAGTTGGGATTAATGTGTGATACAAATTTCTTCTAGATTGTTTGAGATTTTATCTGAACCCTACATAGACACAGGGGGAGTAATCCTGAATCCAAAATCCCAATCCAAAATATGTTCTTACAAATGTTGTACTTTTGGAAATCTAAAATCACATAATTAGTTTTATCTGCTAATACATAACGTTATCCTTCTATCTACTAGTCATATGCATATAAGAAAGGGGAGCAATAATAACTATTTTCTATCTTCTACATTTCCATATGCACAAATGTACATATTCTTATGTTAAATCTTTGTGCTAACATATTTATATCTAATGACCATTTCTCGACTATTTCCTTATGAAATGGTCCTTTTAAATGGAAGGAATGAGGATACTGAGGTTGGTTGGGCTATAGGCTCATTGAGCCCGATTTATAAAACTATGCTTAAACTTTCTAATATTATCTCATAATCATTCCTTGAGCCTTATGATTGAGAGATCGCACTTAAAATAAATATAAATTCTCATATCTCTCGATTTAACATGTTCACACAAGATTTTTTTAATCACAATCCATTAAGTTTGTCATCATTCAGAAAATGGGAGATTGTTAGCCCAAAGGGCTTTCTCCTATGTTTTGATAAATGATAAATATTGATGTGGACTAACATGTGTGATTTGTATGTGATAGGCTTTTTAGATTATAACATGTTTAACCACGATTCTTCAAGTTTCACAAAAAGGATTGACAAGTAACTTATGGATAAATGAAGTACAAAAAGGATTGATCAAGTCAAAATCCTACCTAAAGAAGTTGCATACCATAAAGACTTTCGAAGAATTATAGACTAAGAAATTATGGTTAAGGTATTATTTGTATTTTTTATCTCTCTTTACCTTAAGTTCAGTTTATTTCATATTAAAGCACTCAAAACTATTTCAAAAAGAGGGTATTCTTCTTATGCATGTTTTGTCCGTAAAAATAACTTTTAGAAGAAAAGTTTTTGGGAATTTGGTAGATTCATTTTTTAATAGACCTCTGAATACAAAATGCCCTTCCAAAGCCTGTTTCCAAAGTACCAAAATTTAAAATTGTTCAAAATATACTTCGTAGCACAAAATGTTGTCTTGGATGCACTTTTTGGACACACAATTTTTATTCTGAGTCCAAAATCCTACAAAAGCTAACAGTAGCAACTAGTCATTACTAACCGTTGTGGCTTTGATTTTTACCCCCATAAAAATCATTTAAACACGATTTTCAGTAAGAGATTTTGTACAAACACCTTTAGAAACATCCTAAGACACTTGAAAAATAAAAATCCATCATCCACATTGTGCTTCAAAGTGAAATACATTGTTCGAAAGGTAAAAAAGTAAAGCTGCTTTGTTTGGTGTACATTCCCTTAATCTGTGAGCAAAATTTGTATTCTCTCATAAATATGAATCGTGTTAAGGTTAAGAAAGTAAAATGCGGTTAGGGTGAGCCTTTATTGTTGGGTATATAGAGGTTGGGAGTAAAACCAAGTGTTGTAACCCTCTATTGTAAGATTGGTGGTACCTACCACCATTGATTTGAGAAAAAAGGTTTTGGTGGCTGGGTTAAAATTTTAAAGTGCATGCTTAAAGTAGTGGATGTAGATCATTTAAGGATCGATTCACTATAAATCTTTAGGTCCATTCTCATGCATTTATTTTGAATTCTATGAATGAAATTTCACTGTTTAATTGATTAGAAAACATAGCATTTCTATCTGCATTCACTGTTTTGGTTAAACATATATATGTTGAAGAATGAATTGGTTGTTGATCCACTATCTGTCCTCTTTGACATAGCTTAGTTTCTATCATTTGGTAGAACTTTGAAAGATCTATAACTGCTTTTAAATCTGGACAGGAAAGGGTTTCTTTTGAAACTCACCTATTTTTAGTTATATTCTAGATTTTTAAAAATTTTTGAAAATATGTTTTTGTTTGCCATAAACCTTATTCACCCCCTCTAAGGTTTATTAAAAATAATTTTGCTTGTGATAAGATTTGAACTTAAGTTATTAGGATATAATCACTAAACTCTAACTACTTAAACACATCAATCCTTGTGTCCACATTCTCTCCCATCAAACACTTCCACCTTCAACTCAATACTAACTCAACATCTTATCTTATAACACCATAGATAAATGTTTATTTACTCAAATAAAATATAATCCCCAAAAAACTTAAATACTCAACAAAGCCACAAGTATTCAACATGAAACACATTTAAAGGTTTCAAATATTTCATACGCTCATGTGATATACTATCAATGCATGCTCCTATCTTTACCTCAGGGTAGTTTTAGGCATGGTATTACAGTTCACAAGTATCTGCCATGTTTCAAAGAATTAGGTGGGAACCTATCTTAACTTTAGAAGGTCCATGTTATCTAGATTTAGTGAGGGAATTTTATGCCAGTATGTTTGATAAGAAATTGGGGTACCTTCACAAATATTGAGACAACTATCAAAGAGATTCCTATTCAACTTACTAGAACTATATTAGCTCAGATTTTAGGAATTCAGGATATTGGCAATTGGGTTATAATGGATAGTTACAACAAAAAGATCTCATCTGAGTCTTCATACAATTTTGAGGCTGCTAGAATTGAATTACATTTGGGTTAGCGGTCCTTCACACTAATGTTTTGGAGCCTGCTTAATTGTCTATTGCTGGGATTCAATGTTTGTTCACGGGCTAGCGCTACAAATAAGGCTAGAGTTATTGATGTATATTATACCCACAAAATGTTGCACTTCCTTTATATTCCATTAGCACATATTCTTATTTCATCTTTGCGCGAGGTTGTAGCTTCAAGCCACCCCTCCAAAGTTTTTGTGTTGCCATTAGTTATCATGAAATTTCTCCGACACATTGGAGTGGATTTTACTAGATAGGTTGTTGTTTTCACCAAACCCAATGATGTTGTACCAAAGTAAACCTTATACCATATAGGTTATCAATATGATAAAAATAAGCAAAAGTGGTTACTACTTGGGGAAGTGAAAGTACACCAACCCTCACCTGTGGAGATTCATTAATGACCAAGACCAAATCCAGAAAGACCAACTACGTGCAGAGTTTCAGGCCGAGGCACAAACATAATTAGCATAATTAAGGATGGATATAGATCAGATGAAAACTACTCAAGCCGCCATGCAAGTGACCCAAATTCAACACTAATAGTGGTTTGAGCAGCTGGTACATTTTTTGCAACATGAACAAGAATCGATGACTAATCATAAAGAACACACTCAACACCACTCAGGAACACTTAAGCAATTAGCGAAAAGAATGGATCAAGTATGGATAGGCCAGAAGGTAGTTCAAGAGACCCAGAACCGCATCCTAGAAGGACAACAAAGGCACAAAGATTTCCTATCTAATATTTAGGGGCACATATGTCAAGATCATGGAAAGCATGGAGGCTCTGGATCGAGAGGCTACTTTTGATTTTTCTGTGCAATTTATATTTCTAGATATTGCTTTCTTAATATTTCTTTCTATTCCTTTTTTTTCTTTTCTTTTCTTTTCTTCTATTTAGAATATTTTGCTTTATCTTGTCTTATCTGGTTGTTCCCCACTCTTTTGGACTAATAACTCATTCTTCAATTTTATGATGATTTCTCTTGTTGTTGCGCTTCAAGCAACTTGGGGAGTATTGCTTACTCTTTTCTCCCTTTTTATCCTTCTAATCTTATTGGAAATGCTTATATTGTGTTAATTTTTAGCCAATAAGGACATTGTCTAGTTTAAGTGTGGGAGAAAGTTTTGCAATATTCTTTTCAAGCTTTATTATTATTTTTAGTGTTTTTTTCTCAACTTTTATGCTAAATTGTTTGCATTTTTAGGCTAATTTTCAAGAATTTTTAGCATATATGCTAATATGTGTTAATTTAGTGGAGTTATTTTTTTTTTTTTTACTCGAGAATTCTACTGAAGGTTTTTCGGGTAGAGTTGGTTTTATACTTGTATATTAGGCATGACATAGTTTAAGTCTTGAGAATTTGAGTTAACCTTATTTATGCCTTTGTAAATGTTATGAAGCTTCATTCATTGGATAAGAACATTATGATGAAATATAAGTTTGGATTATTGGTTTGTCTCCTGTTTAGTGGCATTTCAATTTCTATACTATGTACTTTAATGTAAAAGTAAGTAACAACAAGAGGTAGAATGTAAAATACACTTACTGAAGTGAGGAGAAAAAAGGTCTGGGACTGCAAAGAGCATGTCCTTTGGCGAAAAAGTGAGCTATATAAAAAAGGAGTAAAGAATACAAAAATACTCATTCTAAATCATTATATATATTTCTTTGTAAAAAAAAAAGATGAGAAAAAGAAAAATGGAAGGCTGCTACTTTGCTACTTCAGATTATAATGTAATGTTTGTAAACCACGAGATTATAGTAAGTCAGGTAATCCTAACTTATATAAATCACATTATTTGTACTATTGACTCTAGAAATAGAATGCGGGTCGGCTCGCAGTGCTGGGCTGGTCTTGCCTTTACACAGGTCGGTCTTACCTCTACTCAGGCAGTGCTAGTCCGATCCCAGGCCCTGGGCCCAGCCCCTAGGACTACTAGGCCCGTGGGGTAGGTGGAACGATCTGTGGGCCTCTCTCCCCTTTTGTTTTTTCCCTTTAATTCGATCAAAAATTTTAACGTACTTTTGTTTTTAATTTTTTATTACTTAAATAACACAATTGTTTAAAATTATAAAAAGTCACCTTGTAGTAGTGAGGGATTTGACTTAAACCCCTATCAATTTTATTAATTAATAAAATAAAAATTACATAAGAATGAGACTTGATGTATAAACCTCTTAAAAATATTATAATGATTAAATTTCAAACATAAAATAAATATCTTCAAAATAAAATTAAACAATTGCATAATATTATCTATCCTAATTATTTGAAATACTAACTATTTGGCTCTCCCCATTCTTCATCTGAGTCTTCATCAATAATCTACGAATTGGTCATCCTATCCTTGGCTGCAAACCAATTGCTGCAACACATTTATATCCCCAAAGTATGAGAAATCAATTGAGATCTTCTTTAGCAATTACTCAAGTGGTTTCACTAAAGACACTTTTCGATAGAACTATGGAGACAAGTAGCGTCAAAAGATCATGTGCCATATTGGATAAAATTAGATATTCCCTTATATGATCTGTCCACCAACTATAAATATCAAAATGTTAATCCTTATTTTCTACCAGAGATTGCATCTCGTAAATTGCCATCCCGCTATAAGTGGCAGATGGTCTTCTTTGACATTTCATGATATCCCATGGATTAAATTTTGATAAAATCGAAGAAGTAGATTTTTGCGGTGGTTAAAAATGACTGCTAGATGATGATGATGATGAACCTTCCTTACTTATAGTAGCAGAACTAGAACAAGAAGACTTAAATTCATACAAGTTATACATCTTAGATAGAGTTTTAGCCATTTTATCTTTTATATCTTTTATCATAAGCTGCTTAAGTGTTGAAGATTCATTAAAATCTAAAGTTTCATAAAAATATTCAATAATACTATAAAATCCAGGAGTTTTTACTCGAGGATCTAAACATAATGCCAGACAATATAAAAAATGAATATCTTCATAATATTTCTTATATTTTAGAAGAATCATATTGGGGATGTATCATATACTCTCTAAAAATATGTGTTACTTTAGTAAGTATAAAAAGAATATGATGAGTAGTTAGGCAATAAGATCCTGATAAAAGTTTGGTTACTTCTTTAAAAGTAACTAAAAATGATGAAAGCCCAATACAATTTTCAAAATGAGCATCAGTGAGTTAGGGTTGAAAATTATTACTGTTACAAAATTCAATAAGTTGATTTTGAAAAAGCATAACATTTTGAAACGTATCAAAAGTTGAATTCCATCTAGTTTAACAATCTAATCTATATTTTGTTTTAAAAAAAGACCTTATTGTCGATATAAAGCTTTAAAATTTTGAAGCTTAGTTGGAGAAGTTTTAATAAATAAAATAATATTTCTAATTATATTAATAGTATCATCAATATATGTATATACTTTCTTAACACAAATTATATATATGATAATATTCATATTATTTTTTAAAATTGTGATGGTAGAATCATTATTTGTAACATATCTAAAGAAATAGAAATAATTTCATTTAATATCCTATATCCATGACATATTTGAGATCTAGTAATACTACTATCTAAATGAGGATATTCAAACAATATAAAACAAATAGTTCATTTTTGTACTAACTAATCGTAATCAATCAATTATATGTAATGCATATGTAAGTCTCTTTAGTAATTGCATTCCAACTATCACAAGTAAGAGTAAATTCTCAATTACAGGACTCAAACATGGCTACAATATACTTTTCATCTTTTTGTGTATTTTTATTATATCACTTTTTAATGTTGTTTTAGAAATAGTTTTAAATGAAAGTTGGCAATTGTATTGCATGAATTGTTCATAATGTGGGTTTTTCAAAAAAATTAAAAGGTAATTTAGTTTTAACAATCATTTTAGCAAATTCAATTCTAGTTCTTTTATGATCGTATTGAAAATTACCTATAATTTTACATCATGTAGTATGGATTTGTTGTTGTTTAAATGGGTTTTATAATCAATCATTATGTAACATTTTCATGTGTCTAACTAACGTTCTCGTCCATTCTCCCCTCTTATATGCATTAACCGCCTTACATATTTTACATATTGCCCTATCATTATCATTATCCTTTTCAAAAAGATTCCAAATCATAGATGTTTTTTGTTTTAGTTACAGTTTCCAAAGGTTCAGAATCAACCACAGGCACACTCATATTAGATTCATTAGGATTAATTACTACAGGAAAAATCACAATTTGCGACGAATTTTTTACGATGGCTACAATACCGTCGCTAATTAGCGACGGTTTTGCAATGATTATGGATGAACTCACGAGTTGACCAATACCATCGCAAAATCCTCGTAATTTGCGACGATTTTGCGACGACAAAAATAGCCCTCGCAATTCGTAGCAAGACCGTCACTATTTGCGAGGGTTTTATGACGGCTAAAGTGCCCTCGCAAATCTCTCGCAAATTAGTGAGGGTTTTGCGATGGTTAAATATTTTTTAAAATAAAAAATTTAAACAAAAAATTTGTTATAGCCATCACAAAATCCTCGCAATTAGCAAAGGTTTTGCGAAGCTAACCAACGCAAAATCCTCTCAAATTGTGAGGGTTTTGCGACGGACTTTTCACATTAAAAATAGAGAAAATGTAGACCGCCACAAAACCGTCGCAATTTGCAAGGATTTTGCGACGGACTTTTCACATTTAAAAGAGAAAAATGTAGACCGTCACAAAATCCTCGCAAATTGCAAGGATTTTGCAACGGCTAATTAGTTGTTTTTATAAAAAAAAACTTAAATAAAGGTTTCATAAAAAATCATTGCAAAACCCTGACAAATTGCGAGGGTTTTGCAATGGTTTTTTATGAAAAATATTTAAATAAAAATTATTTTGAATCTCCGTCGCAAAATCCTTGCAAATTGCGAGGATTTTGCGACGAACTTTTCACATTAAAAATAGAGAAAATGTAGATCATCGCAAGACTCTCATAATTTGCGAGGATTTTGCGACGGCTAAAACCCTCACAAATTGTGAGGATTTTGCAACGGCTAATTAGTTGTTTTTATGAAAAAAATTTAAATAAAGATTTTTTGAATATCCATCACAAAACCCTCGCAATTTGCGAGGGTTTTGTAATAATTTTTTATGAAAAATATTTAAATAAAAATTAATTTGAATCTCTATCGCAAAATCCTCGCACATTGTAAGGATTTTGCGACGGACTTTTCACATTAAAAATAGAGAAAATGTAGACCGTCGCAAAACCCTCGCAATTTGCGAAGCTTTTGCGATGGACTTTTCACATTTAAAAGAGAAAAATCTAAACCGTCGCAAAAGCCTCGCAAATTATGAGGATTTTATGATGGCTAAACCCCTAACAAATTGCAAGAATTTTGTGACGGTTAATTAGTTGTTTTTATGAAAAAAATTTAAATAAAGATTTTTTGAATATCCATCGCAAAACCCTCGCAAATTGTGAGGGTTTTGCAATGATTTTTTATGAAAAATATTTAAATAACAATTATTTTGAATCTCCATCGCAAAATCCTCGTAAAATTGCGAGGATTTTGCGATGGACTTATCACATTTAAATCGCAAAACCCTTACAAATTGCGAGAGTTTTGCGACGGCTAATTTTTTTATGGAACATAATATTTAAATAAAAATTTTTTAAATGTTCGTCGCCAAATTCTCACAAATTGCGATCATTTTGCGATAGACTTTTCATTTTTTTTAAAAAAAGAAAAAAGTCCAGATCGTCGCAAAACTCTGGCAAATTTGCGACGATTTTGGGACGAAATTTTAAAATACCCGCCTTTTCATATTGAAATTTTAAATTTTTGCACGGAATGAATTGAATATTCTTTTCCGCCGATATTTTCAATTTTTGCACAATAAAATTTTGAATACCCTAATTCATCGCAAATCTGTCATTAATTGCGACGAATTTGCTTCTTCCCTCGCAAAATCAGTGCAATTTACGAGGGTTTTGCGACAAAATAGGGTTTTAATCTATTTTTTTAAATTTTTAAATTTTTATTAATTTATTTGTGGGTGGTGTATTTTGATAAATTTACTGAAATATTTTTAATAACGTGTTTCAAATTGTGCATTTTATTATAAATTTGTATATGTAATTATGTTATATTATAGACCTAATGTATTACATAAGTAAATATATATAGTTAATTCTATTATGTTATTTACTTACTGTAATATATAAGTAAATATATATGTTTATATAGTATACAATATATATAAGTATCTCTTTGGTTTAATATATATTATAACATTTATGTATGGATATACATATGTCTAATGTTTTAATCTATCACTTTGATTAATTGGTGTATAAAGTAAAATATATAAAGAAAAATAATTTAAATACCGTTGTTATTGTTGAGATTAATAAAAAATTGGTAAAAATTATAATGTATAGATCGATTTGTAATGTTCTTCGTTTCCTACATAATATATATATATATATATATATATATATATAACATGTAGGTTTGTATATATACATATGTCTAATTTTGTAATTTATCACTTTGATTAAGTGGTGTATAAAAAAAATATAAAAAAAATAATAATTTATATACTATTATTATTATTGAGATCACTAAAAACAAATGGTAAAAATTATAATGTAAAGATCGATTTATAATGTTCTTTGTATTAATTTACGAGTGTTTTGTTATTTCGGTGCAAAATATCTAGGGATAAAAAAAAAGTTGAACTCTTACAAAATTTTCACTCCCTCATTTTTTTTTTCTTTCTTCCTCACATTGTTTTTTCTCTTCTGCTACCCACTTCCCCCGTCACCCATGCCCCCAACCCCCAAGCCGACGTTCCCCAGCAGCCCCTCCCCGCTCCCGCCTCAGCCCACTGGCCCCCCACCCCCGTGCCCACGCCCCCCATCCGGCCCCTCTCGGCTCCCACCCCAGCCCGCGTCACAGCCCAGCCGGTGGCACAGCTCCTCCCCACCCCCCAGTGCCCACGCCCCCTAGCCGGCCCCAACCAGCTCCCATCCCAACCCGCACCGCTACCCCTCCCTGCTCCCACCCAGGCGTTACCCGCTTCCCCCCAGCTGGCCCCTCCCTCTCCCCTCCCAGCCTGCGCCACAGCCCTTCCCCACTCCCCCCACGCAGCCTGCCCCTCTCTGCTCCCCCCCAGCCCGGGCCACAACCCCTCAGCCCGCGCCGCAGCCCCTCAGGTATGTTTCTCAAATTTTTTTTTAATTTGCAAATATAATTTGTTTTGCAGTTTGATAAGCTTCGTGATTTATTAGCCTTAATCCCAGCTATCCATGCCTTTCTTAGTTATCTTTTGGATTATTTGTGGTGCGTCTTCCTCTGTATTGTGTGAGAATGCTTGTCCACATTTTCAGCTTTTGGATGGGTGAATATTGTTCTTAAAAAAAAGGTAATTATTGTTGTAGAAAAGAGAATAATGGAATAATGGATGGGTGAATATTGTTCCATCATTGACTGTGATTGAAGGAATAAAAGAAGAAGAACAAGGGGTAAAAAGGGAAATTGCGTAGCTTTGTTAATAAATACATAGGAACATTCAGCATTCTTAAACTTCATTATAAAAGAAGAATTTAAGAATAGTGGAAAAATGCAAAAAGCTTAAGAATCTATGCATTCAGAATGAAAAATAATCAAAGTTCACCTTTGGATTAATAATCCAATTGTGCAAATTTCTTATATCAATAACATTTTTCACTGATAATCAACCACATTTCCAAAAAGAACAAATCAACCCAAATCTAGAAATATTCGTCATAACAACATGATCAAGGTACTTGAAAGCATTTAAGAAAGTATTCATCAACGAAAAACGAAGTGCTTAAGAGCTAACATAACTCATAATATTAGAAGAGGAGGACAACTGTATGAAAGCTAGGACAAATTTTGGAGCATCAAAGAAAAAAAACACAATCACAAGATAAATCTACTTGGGGCCTACAATTAATGTTTAAATTTTCTTGGGCTGGATCAGGCCTAATTTTAGAAAATAGCAAACTTTAGGTATGATAGAAGGTAAATAGTTTAATAAATAATACGAAGCAGCCTGTAAACATTTGGACTATTATTGAGCTCTAAAGAGAGCAGAACCGAATATTTTTTGAAGTAGTTAAGATCCATTCCAATAAGTGTATCTGGTTAAAATGATGAAACTATGTGCATAGAGTGAAAAAGGTGAATTCCTTTCATAATTTGAATGTTTTTCATGTGCACTTTTTTAGTGTTATGCCCTAGAGACAATCACTTGTACGTTGTATGTAATATATTTTATTTCATAAAAGGCATTATTTATTTTATAATTTCTTTTGATTACTTTTGAGTAATATAATTGTTAGATAAAATCCCTAATACAACACTGCGTTAAGGAAATCATGATAGAGATCTTAATATGAGATTTCTACTACATTGTATAGTGTTAGTACTTAAATAGTCCCTAGTCATAATATTAATGAGACAGGATATCATTAATACGTTAAGACTAACATGTGTTAAGACTTCATGATTTGATCAGGCAGTGGTTCTCATATCCGTGAGTATTGAGATACTCAAAGTTAACACGTGGATGCTTGTTAGTAGAATTAGTTCATTGGATGACCTAACTATGAGATAATCACATAGATAACTATTTAGTGCCAATGATATAATCTCAATGTAACAAACGTGCAAGTATCTTTAAACTTGAGATCTCTAAGGTACTTTGTTTGCTGAGTCTTGTACTTTGATTCCAATCTCTGGAGTTTGATCAAGGGCCGCCTATAGGATGGATATTGGGTACATAGTGAGGTAAACGAAAGTAGTTGAGAGGGTCAATAAAGGATTCACCACTTTTAATAGTAGGGGCGAATATCTCACGGCCACTTGTAGGAATTACTACTCGAGAAATCCTTGGCCAAGGCGTATATGTATTAGAAACAGTTCCAATTGATGCATATCTAGAGTAAGGGTTTCTGGTACAAGTATAATTGTATTCGGGCCAAAATTAATATATATTCTGGAGGGAGTTGGCACTAATTCTGTACTCCAAACCGAATGAGATATTGTATGGTGAAAGGAGTTAATTACAAAGTAGTTTGTTATTAAAATGTTCATGTCAAGCCACTTGACTTCTTGGACTCTTAGGTGGTCATGATGTGTTGCTAGATACCGCTCATAATATGGGAATATGGGTTTATTAATTAATGAATTAATAAACAAATCATGATTAGAATTAATAGGATTAATTCTAATTAATTATGGATTATTAATCTCAAAGACGTTGGATTAATTCATGTTCGCTACCAATTGACCGAGAAACCTAATAAGTCACACACAAAAGAGGAATATATACTCAAGATGTTATTTGATAACATAGTGGGATTTATTGCGAGAAAGAGAAGTTGATGTGGCCAAATTATAATTAGTTATAATTGATGGGTCAATTTGTAATTTTGAAAACTTGATGGGTTCCAATTGCAATTATTTGTTTGGAATTCTCAGATGTGTTTTTGTAGAGGCTTTTCGGTTATATGGGATATAACTCTAGTGGAAGACAAAGAATCACATGAAAATAACTCTACAAAACCAAGGGGCACACAAGAGAGAAGTATATGATCTTTTATTCTCTTCACTCTCTCTCTTTCGTGTGGTTCTCAAGAAGAACACCAAGACTTTTCTTCTTCTTCTTCTTTCTCTGGTTTTGTGAAACAAGAAAAACAAAAAAAACCCCAGCCACCATTGTTGTTTTCTGCTAGCACAGAAAATCTTGGTGCTTAAGTGTGCTCCTTCGTGTGGATTTCTGTTAGAGATAATCACACACTGTGATTATAGTGGTTGGATACACAACTCTTGTGGTGATTCTTCAAGAGGATTGCTGGATCGCGCCACAATTATCATACTTGAAGAAGGAAAGTTTTGTTTTCTACACAAACAAAGAAAGGTAAAAACTGTTATCTTCGTTTCTTTGTTTTCCATGTATATGTCTTGTTTTCCACACATATGCAGATCTTGGAATGGTATCTCGTTTTAATTCTTTCGCTACGCTGTATATAATACGCGTGAGATACCCAACACACAGGTCCTTTAATACTTTTTCTACATATCAAATGTATTGGACTTTACTTTGTGCATTTGAGGCATCACTAACTTGCAAAACTAGTTTATTTCTTTTTTCATGTTGTAGCTTCTTTTGAACTTAGTTCCTAAATCCTATGCTAATTAGAACTTTGATGTTAGTCATGATACCTTTTAGTCCATTTTTGTTTAGTTTCTTTATGGTTGTAACTTTTTGTTATTTGTCTGCACAAAAGGGTATGCTCCCTCCCCATTATTATGTGTACATTTTCTGTTTTCAAGAAATAAATTGGAACCCCATGAGTGATAGGTGATTTACTCCTCCTGAGCAATGGGTGATTACTCCAAATTTCATTTTATTTTCTTTTTCTATAAATGAATGATCTGTTTTTGTTGTTTGCAATTGCATTTTGATTGTCAAATTTTGAAGTGGCCTCATGCTTGGAAAATATCCAATTATAGGGGAGATTCTGTCAAATTTTTTTCAAAATCTGCCAATATAGAAGAAAATTCATCATCATTAGTGAATACAATTATCCTTTTGTTAGATAATGGAAAGGAAAATGTAATTACTCATTTTCACTAATTTAATTCAAGGGGTGATTTTAATTAGTAAATGGATTATTCTTTTCTCTCATTTAAATGTCATGGAGGATCATAGTTGGATGTTTAGAAAGCACACTTCAGGTATAAAAGGGATCATTATTGAATTTGAGAAAGGGGTTAAAGCTTTTTTTACATTTGCCTTATCAAATGTAATATCAAGTGTAATTAGATGTTCGTGTGCAAAATGTAAGAATAAAAAGTATTTAGATCCAGCAAGTTAAGCTCCACCTATGGAAGTTTGGATTTGTGGCTAACTATTACCGATGGACATGTCATGGGGAGCCATTCAAGCATACCTCAAGCGTATCTACCTCAATCTTAGAAGTTGAGTCACATCAAAGAAATCCATCTCGCGAAATGGTCTTAAACGTAGAAGGTCCTGACTTTCCTCCTGAAGCTTCATTAGCAGGTAATTTGGAAGAACCACCTAATATGGAGGCACAAAGGTTTTACAATATGTTAAGGGTTGCAGAGACTCCTATATGGGATGGTTACACTACACATTCGCAACTTTCACTTGTTTCAAGGTTATTAAACATTAAGTCTGAAAATAACTTCTCACGGAAAGCCTTTAACGATGTTGTGCAATTGATGAAAGAGGTTGTACCTAGCAGTAATACAATTCCTAATGATTTCTATCAGATGAAAAAATTAGTTGCTAGGTTAGGTTTTGATAGAGCCTAAATTAGTCATATTTCCTAGTTATTTGATGTCATTTTGTGATACATTTTGTACAATAACTAGTCATATTCCTTCATATTTTAGATTTTACTTTTGAAAAAGTATTTTGTGCATTACTTCAAATTTTAGGGGTAAAATAAAGCAAAATCATCGCTAAATAGACTAGAGGCGACACCGGCCAAGACAGGAGAGGCAGCGCCGGCCACGTGCTGCTGGCATGCACTTCGAGGCGATAAAAAATCTCCAAAACAGGGGCTGAACAGAACATAGCCGGCGCCTGTTAGGAGCCCAGAGGCGGCGCTGGCTGCGTCCTAGAGGAACTTGGCATGAAAATCGAAAAAAATCAACGAACGGACAGAGAAATAGAATGTAACTGGCGCGGCCCTAGGCAGGACATGCAGCATTGGCTATGCACTGGTACTGAGGCGGTGCCTCGATTTTCATGCTCATTTTTGACAATTTTTAGAGTTTTGGTATTTTCCTACTTTTATTCGGCCATAAACCTTAGAATGACGAATTTAGGCACTTCTAAAGCCTATAAATAGAGAAAAAAAACATAAGTCAAAGGTATGAGTTCAAGGAGCAAAACACAAAGTCACTCAAGTTCAAGAAGGAATTCATCAAATCAATGAGGATTGTATAAGAGAGTCTATGAAAGAAGAAGAATGAGGCTTGTCTATGAGTACTTTCTTTTAATTTTGTTTTCTTTTCTTGAACATGATGTATTAATTATTTTATTATAATTTAACATTATTTTCAGTATTCGATTTTTATAGTTACTTTGATCTTTTGATTAATTGATTGTTATTCTTGGTATTTAATTACTTATGTTGATTACGAGATTAATTTGTTGTTTCTTTCTATTAACTTGCTTGGAAAAGGGGTTAATTGCTAAGAATTGGGTAATTAAAGGTTAATTGATGTCTGCCAGGATATGGATTCATTAGTTAATTTCATGTTTTAAGTTTGCCAGGATATGGGGATTTAATCAAGAATTGTGTTTAATGCATCTTTTGGGTAAATTAGTTGAGACATGATATGTGATGCTAATTTATCTAGAAGATAGTGATTTCATGGATTGGAAAAGAAGTGAATCTATCTTAATCCTTCATAATGCCAAGAGAATGATTAGTTATGATAATGATTGGGTACTTTAAGGTCATGTTTGTCAAAATAATAGTTTGAGTTACATAATTCTCCATTCTTGACATGTATAAATAACAAACTAAGCCTTAATCCCAAGTAACTTAGGGTCGGCTACATGAACCAACGTCAGACAACGTGTGGTCATCCACATGAATCCTCTCTCGCCACTTTCTTCTATCGAACGTCATACTTTCATCCAAATCTAACAAAGACATATCTCTCTTAATTATCTCTATCCATGTCGTTTTAGGCCTACCTCTACCTCTATCTTTGTCTAACATATCCTGCATCACTCTCTCCATCGCCCTAACAGGAGCATCCCTCGGTCTTCTCTGAACGTGTCCAAACCAACGCAGACGACTTTCTCTCATCTTTTCCTCAATAGATGCCTCACCTACCTTTTCCCTAATGATCTCATTTCTAACTCTATCATTCCTAGTATATCCACACATCCACCATAACATACGCATCTCAGCTACTTTCATTTTTTGAATATGACACCTTTTAGCTGCCCAACATTCCGTACCATATAATAAAGCAGGTCGTACAACTGCCTTGTAAAACTTTCCCTTTAAATTCAACGGTGTATTACGATTACAAAGAATACCAATCGCACTCCTCCATTTCAACAACCTGCCTTAACTCAATGTGCAACGTCGCTATCGAGCTCTCCGTCTTTCTGAATAATAGATCATAGATAGCGAAAACAATCAGCTAACGGTATATCTCTACCTTCCAAAGTTACACTCTAGGCTATGTTTCTGCTACCACTAAACTTGCATCCCATATACTCTGTTTTACTCCTACTAATTCTGAAACCCTTGGATTCCAATGTCTGGCGCCATAACTCCAATTTAGCATTTACACCGGCTCTAATCTCATTAATTAATACAATATCATCCGCAAACAATATACACCATGGCACGACCTCTCCGTATAGTGCGAGTCAACTCATCCATAACTAGCTGCAAAGAGGAAAGGGCTAAGCGCCGATCCTTGATGCACCCCGATATTAATAGGGAATTCTGCAGTCACTCCGGCGCCAGTCCTTACACTTGTACATGCTCCCTCATACATATCTTTAATGAGAGTAATATACTTTATTGATACACATTTCTTGGCCAGCACCCACCAAACTACTTTTCTAGGAACCTTGTTATAGGCAATCATCTGCGGTAATAAATGAATTGCCTCCGTAGTGGAACGCTCAGGCATAAAACCAAACTGATTATCTGAAATTTGTATAATGCCCCGTAACCTCTGTTCAATCACTCTCTCCCAAAACTTCATAGTATGACTCATGAGTTTAATCCCACGGTAATTGGCACAATCTTGGACATCTCCTTTATTCTTGTACAGAGGAATCAGAGTACTCTTCCTCCACTCTGTAGGCATCCTATTAACTTTATATATCTTGTTGAATAGACTTGTCAACCATGTAATACCTATATCTCCTAAACACTTCCAAACCTCGATCGATATACCATCCGGTCCTACAGCTTTTTTTGGACTCATCCTTTTAAGGGCATCACGGACTTCATGCTTTTGAATACGACGAATCCATGCACGGTTAACATCTTCGTTCGAAAGCGCTAGGCTACCTACACTCGGAACTTGGACTTGACTCCCGTTGAATAACTTGTCAAAATATGATCTCCATCTCTCCTTTATTTCTTCATCCTTAACTAAAATATTGTGGTTTTCGTCCTTTACACATTTCACTGCACCTATATCCCTCGTCTTCTTCTCCTTGTAACGCGCCAGTCTATATGTATTCTTCTCTCCGTCTTTGGTATCTAACTTTTCATATAAATCCTTGTAAACTATGGCTCTTGCGTTTCTGACAGCTTCTTTAGCTTTTCTTCTCGCGGCCTTGTATTTCTCAAAATTTTCATCACTCCTACACCTTTCTAAGTTTCTATAGCACTCTCTTTTACTCCTTACAGCTTCTTTCACTTCGTTGTTCCACCACGACACATCCTTGTTAAGAGGTATTTTTCCTTTAGATTTCCCAAACACTTCCTTAGCTACTGTCCTAATACATTGAGTCATCTTTCTCCACATAGTATCTGGACCCGAATCCATATCAGAAGACCAATTATCCGCCTCAACTACCTTATTGACAAAGGCTATTCTTTCATCCCCCTGAAGCCTCCACCACCTAATCCTAGGGTCAACTCGAAAATTCTGCTGCTTACTCTTTTTCCTAAAATTAAAATCGAGGACCAACAGCTTGTGTTGCGTAACTACACTCTCACCTAGAATAACTTTACAATCCGTACACCCACTACGAAACCTACGCCTCATAATAAAGAAGTCTATCTGACTGGCATTTAACCCACTTCTAAAGGTCACTAAGTGAGAATCTCTTTTCTTAAACCAAGTATTTGCTATGGTCAAATCATAGGCCAAGGCAAAATCAAGAATAACAGTTCCTGTATCGTTTTTAGCTCCAAAACCCTGACCTCCATGAACACTCTCAAACCCGTTCTTATCAGTACCTACATGTCCGTTTAGATCACCACCAATGAAAAGCTTTTCTACACACGGTACACTCTGGACAATCTCATCTAAATCATCCCAGAACTGTTGCCTAACCGAATCATCGAGTCCTACTTGCGGCGCATACACACTAATAACAGTAGTAATCTCGCCGCCAATCATGATCTTGATGCTCAAAATCCTATCACTCTTCCTCTGTACTCCAACCACATCATCAATAAACTTACAATCAATAATAATCCCAACTCCATTTCTATTTCTAACTTTACCTGAATACCAAAGCTTATAACCCCATGGAGCGACTACTCTCACCTTCTCACCTACCCACTTGGTTTCCTGAAGACACAAAATGTTAATCTTTCTCCTCCACATTACCTCAACTAGCTCTGTCAATCTACCGGTCAAAGATCCTATATTCCATGTAGCTAGACGAATCCTATCCCTATAGACTGTCTTTGTTACCCTACACCCTTGCATATTTGACACTGCATCCGGGGACCGACACGGCGCGTTGCTTCCGAGCAACGACCTAGCAACCCTCGCATATTTATCACTACACCCGGGTCTAGGAAGTGCAGCGCGTCACTGAGTAGGGAACGCCCCCACAAAGTCAATCGATTGGTTCATGTCATAGATGTGACTATGTTTTACGCTGGCCGTCACAAGCCTACCGCAACTCTCCTCCTTTATCCGGGCTTGAGACCGGCAATGAACACCGCAGACAAAACCCATGGAGCTCACAGGCGGAGTTATCCTTGACATGTATATATTATTTTATTTTATTTTATTTTATTTTTTATTCTTTTTCATTTTATTGAGTCGGTTAAATAATAGAAGAAAAGTGATTAATGCATACTTGTTCCTTGAGGATCGATACTGGTTTTAAACCCTATGCTATGCTTAATGATGAGTATGCTTGCTCATATATATAATTTAGGGTTAACGTTTTAATTTAAACTTGATTGAGAATGTTTTTATTTTTATATAATTTTTATACCCAAATTCATAGACATCATGTTTGCTGGTACCAAAATTAGATGTATGCATCAATGGATGCATACTTTACTGGAAAGATGACATGAATTGTAAAGAATGCAAATTTTGTGGCCATCCTCGATATGTATAGAAAAAGGTTGGGAAAAATATAAGTATAAAGGAAATTTCATTGAAGAATATGTATTATTTCCCGATAACACCGAGGCTACAAAGATTGTATACTTCTAAAATAACAGCTGAACATATGAGATGACATGGAGAGAGCAGATCGGAGGAAGGCACCATGAGTCACCCTCGTGATAGTGAAGTATGGCAACACTTTGACCGAATACATCCTGAATTTGCAAAAGAAGTACGGAATGTCAAACTTGGTTTATGCACAGATGAATTCTCACCATTTGGGATGTCGGGTAAGCAATATTCATCCTAGCCGATCATTCTCACACCGTATAATCTCCCCCTGTGGATGTGTATGAAGGATCCGGTCATGTCTTTAACAATCATTATCTCGAGTCTCAAGAATCCAAAGCATCAGGTGGATGTTTAGTTACAACCCTTGATAGACGAATTAATCCAATTGTGGTTTGAATGTGTCACCACTTATGACATATCGAAGAAACCAAACTTCCAACTACGGGCGGCGCTTTGTGGACTATTAATGATTTTCCTGCATACGGTATGTTGAGTGGCTGGAGCACAGCTGGGAGATTAGTTTGTCCATATTGTATGAGCAATACAAAGTCTTTTCATCTACAAAATGATGGGAAACAATCATGATTTGACTGTCACCGTCGTTTCTTACCATCGAATCATCCTTGCAGGAGGGATACGATATCTTTTAGGAAGGATAGAGGTTATGAGACATCACAGCCTGTGCCATACCCTACTAGTGAAGAAATCTGAGGTAGTTTGTCTAACTATGAAAAAATCACAAAAACAAGCAAAGAAATTGGAAGGAGTAATGGCAGGGGAATATCTCATAATTGGGCAAAAAGGAGTATTTTATGGGATTTGCTGTATTGGTGTACTAATTTGGTCCAACATAATATTGATGTAATGCACAATGAGAAGAATGCATTTGACAATGTCATGAACACAGTTCTGGAGATAAAGGGTAAATCAAAAGATAATTTAAAGGCTAGACGTGACTTCGAAATATATTGCCATAAACACGAGCTACATGCCTCGGATGTGGGAAGAGAAAAGGTGGCTATACCTAAAGTTTGCTACTCATTGACATCAGAACAAAAAAAACTTTTACTTGAATGGTTGAGGGGATTGCAACTCCCAGACGGATACGCTTCAAACATTGGAAAATGTGCTAATTTGAATGAGTTGAAGTTATCCGGTATGAAAACACATGACTGTCACATATTCATGGAGAGACTACTTCCCATTGCATTGAAGGAATTTCTCCCTTCTAACGTATGGGGTGTTTTGATGGAATTAAGCCTTTTTTATCGAGATCTATACTCTCCTAAGTTGAGTATAGCTCATATGGCCAAATTGGAGTCCGACATTCATTTGTTGTTATATAAGTTGGAGAAGATATTTCCACCTGCATTCTTTAATATCATGGAACACTTATTAATTCATTTGCCTTACGAAGTAAGAATTTGTGGCCCTGTTCAATATAGATGGATGTACCCGTTTGAACGGTAATCTAATCATTCAATCTAATTCTTTTCATGTCAGGTATGATATGAGCGTGTGACTGAAATTGAAATTTTTTTCAAATGACAGGTATTTGCATCACTTGAAAATCAAGGTGAAAAATAAGGCTAGAGTTGAAGGATCAATCTGCAATGCTTATCTCGTTGAAGAAACATCCACTTTTTTCTCTTTTTATTTTGAGCCATATGGACAAACAAAACGTACAAATATGGCGCGAAATGAAAAGGGAGAACGATTAGAGAGGATGCAAGAACCTGGGCTATCAATCTGCCATGTTCAAGGAAGGATGGTAGGACGGATTCGAACCCGGTTCCTTACCTTTGAAGAATTCATTGTAGCAAGAATTTACATGTTGCTTAATTGTGGTAAAGTGCAGCCATACATTGAGTATGAGCTACTGCTTTATAGGTCTTATACGATAAATGAAGATCTCGTAATGATTTTGACATATTCATACTTCTAACGCATTACAGGGCATTCACAGGCACACTTACGAAGATTGGCTCCGACTATATGAGAGATAGAAATCAATAGAAGAATCAGCCTTGAATTTGCAGAATGGTTTGGTAGATATGTAAATTACATGAGTTAATAACTTGCATTTGGAACTCCATTGGGGATTCAATCAATTTTGTAATGCTATAACTTTCATTCTATGTAACATTAACTTGTTTCATTTTTTTTAAGTACAAGATCCAGAAAATATGGTTACAAATGAATGCTTGAGAAACTTTGCTTGGGGTCCATCAAGGCTAGTGAAATCATATTACAGGTACATAGTCAATGGTTACCGATTTCACACTAATGATTATGCAGAGAGAAAGAAAACAATGAATAGTGGTGTGTGCGTGAAAGGAATTGGAGATGACACATTAGGACCTAATTACTATGGAGTGTTAAATGAGATTATTGAACTGCAGTTTCCTGGTAATCCACAACAAAGCGTTGTTCTTTTTAAATGTCACTGGTTTGATCAAACATTGAATCGTGGTACCAGGGTACATCCGCAGTATAATCTTGTAGAAATTAACCACAAAAGGAGCTATGCTAACTATGATCCATTTGTTTTAACTCAACAAGCTAGCCAAGTGTATTATGCATCATATTCAGGGAATAAGAGGCCAAGATCTGATTGGTTGGCAGTTTGCAAAACCAAAGCTCGGCATATAATAGATGCACCCATGGTTAACAGAACTTATCAGGAAGAAGTAGATGCCACTGACAAAGTTAACATATCATTATTTGTTGATCTTGGTATTCTGACGCATGAGAATGATATGAATGAAATGTTGGATGTTCAAGATGAGGCTATAATGGCAAGGGCAAATTCTCCTATAAATGAAGACGAAGAATCTGAAGATGAATGGGATACGAATAGCGATACATCAGTAGATAACGACGAGTCTGTATCAAAGAATAATTCCAGTGATTAGGTCTGATTTAAATTCATTAACAATTTATATAGTTAATGGTAAGGGATTCCTGAAATCTATTACATTATTACTATCTCATGTCAAATTTTAATTTTTTTATTACAGAATTTCAATTCTTATTATTATTTGTTTCACATTTCAAAATCTTTTAATTTCTTTTATTTTAAATACCATCACATATAATTTTTTACACTAATTTTGTCTAATTGTCGGGAATCTCATCTCCTTCTATTTTTGTAGGAATCTTTCGTTTAGACTTGCACAAGCCGGAGGAAAAGAGATGGATATAAGGTGGTTATATCTATGTCTGGTGTTATACAAATGTCATTGTTTTGGGTATATGGTGTATCCATATACATGCTTGCTATCCATATGATTTTTTTATTAGTCCTTATTATATTCTTTTGTGGTGTAAACAACAAGGTAATTTATATAGTGTATTGTTGCTGTATTAATAGACAATTCACAAGGACAAAGGCATTTATAATTTTTTGCTTGGTTTTAACTATATCTAACATAATAATTGGAACCTTATGAGTGATGGGTGATCATTCCCCGTGAATGATGGATGATCACTCCTCTTGGGTAATGGGTGATTACCCCTAGTTACCTTTTGGATTTTTCTATAATTAAAAGATCCAAAAGGTAGTTTGTAATAGCCTTTTGATTGTTAAATCTTGATGTGGCCTTGTGCTTGTAAAATGTCCAATTATTTGGGAGATTCTATCAAAAATTTTTTAAAATTCAATTCACAATAGCAATGTTTATTTGGACATATCCATCGTTATCATACTATTATTGTATTGCTTTCAACTATCGAATAGATATAACGTTTCAATATTATTATTCTTTTATCATTTTTATTTACAGTTATTTACATCCTTCTTTTAAAGTGTCCTCGGTCTTTATTGGTTATTCATTTTTCTTTTTTCATCTCCTTTAGCAATGTCTTCTAATAAAGAGTCATTAAGGGAGGGGAGTCAGGAGGTTCAGGAGCCTTATACTCCATCCCCCACTCAGCTACCTCAACTTTCAGTGCCTCGATCTTTACATGGCTATGTTGGAGACAAGGGAGTACCATCCCCAGCTTTTCAATCATCCACTGCTTCAGCTTCGCATTCTGTTGGATGGCAAGTTTCGGACTTCCAACCTTAGATTGTTCCACGAGGAAACGGATAAGTAACATATTTATACTTTGTAATATGTTAAGTATTAGTTCAATTATTATTGTTGTTGTTGTTGTTGTTGTTGTTTTGGAGATTAACATAACTCTATTGTACATTGTCATTGCACCAAAAATAGGTTCGCCGACTTGGACAAATGTGTTCGAGAAATTTCAAATATAATACAGTAGTACTTCACTGGTTCGTATCCGACATACACACACGTCCCGATAATCGTGCGAGACTTATGGTTTCAAGAATTTGGGGTAAGCAATTTCTGAGTATTTTTTGTTGTCTAAGTACTATGTTATATGTTAATCAGAATTCTTAATCGTGATCATGCAGAAATATTTTCAGGGGAGGGTTGAGTACACTTCCCAAATTCAATCAATTTGGGAAAAGAAGTGTCGAACGCAATTTTTGAACATAATATCCAGGTTGAGGAAGAGAGATGGTTGGGTATGTCCTCATTGGATAGAGGCTCAGTATTGGAATGACATTTGTGAGTATTGGAGTTCAGAGAAGTATCAGAAGCTCTCATCTATCAACAAAAAAAATCATGGAAATAGTTGCACCCATACTGGAGGGTCTATCTCATTCACAGAACACGAGGACCGTTTGGTAATTCATTTCCACTTAATTATTTATTATTCTAAATTGCTTTGAAACAAATTTATATAAGATTGTAATAATTGTGTTTTGTTAACATAAATGTAGCGGGCCAATGAGGGGAGTTTTTTCAGCTACACAAACATGTTTGAGACATTACATGTCTTTCAGAGTGGGCCACAAAAGGGTCATTTTGTCAATGAGCGATCTCGCCAGACTTTGGTAGTATATAGATTAAATATGTTGAAATTTTTTATATTACGTGGAATTTGTATTTTAATTTGATATTTACTACTGATGATTCTTTTTTTTTAGGATGACGTGCAAAATCTCATACAGAGCACCCCTTAATCCGAGTCTAGTGACTTTGTAAACAATTTTGTTCCTTTTGATGAAAAAGCAATTTCGTAAAGGCACAAAGTGGGTTCAAAAGGGGACGAGTTTATGGATTAGGCTCAAAGGCAACACATGTTTGATCTAGATTGTCTCAAAGTGAACTGCATACATCTTCCATTACACCAGCTGATATCGGGCATCTAGTAGAGTAAAGGGTTCAGCAGGCCGAGAGGAGGTTCAATCGATAAATAGATTTGTACCGGGACTTCATGAGGTAACAACACTCTACATTTAGTGGTTGGATAGCAGCTATGTCGGATAAGGTAGGCATTCCTGCACCATCTATGCCATCCATAGAGGAGATAGAAGCATGCATAGCAGCTGCTGATACTGAAGATGAAGATTTCAATGCTGACGATGGATTTGATCCAACTGATGAGCACACAGGCTCACGTAGGGGCTCTCAGTCCCCTCATCCACCCCCTTCTGCAACTGCTCTTTCCTTAGCTACATAGACTTTGTTGTATTTATTTTTATACTCTTTATACACTGTTACTTATTTCTATGAACTATTTTACTTTTTTAGATATTTATTATGTATTTATATTATATTATGTTTCAGTATTTTAATTATATTTATTCGGGTTTAGTTTCAATTTTTTACATTATTTTCTAGATTATGAACATAGTTTTGGCATTTGTTTGTGTAGTGTTTCAGGACTGATTTATAAGAAACTAATAATTTAAAATAAATATAATAATAGAAAAATAAAAAATCATCGCAAAATCATCACAATTTGCAACGATTTAGCGAGGGCTAGAAAACTTCATCGCAAACTGCGACGATTTTGCGATGGCGACGATATCCCTTGCAAATTGCGACGATTTTGCGAGGGTATAAAAATTCCTTACAAAAACGTTGCAAATTACGATAATTTTGTATCCCTTACAAAACCTTCGCAATTTGCGACGATTTTGTGAGGGTTAAGTTTTGGGGGGGGATCCGTCACAAAACCCTTGCAATTTGCGAGGGTTTTGCGACGGTCACTTTGCTTGGGTAGAAAAGTCTCTCACAATATCGTCGCAATTTGTGAGGGTTTTGCGATGGCCGAAAAAGTCCCTCCCAAAATCGTCGCAATTTGCGACGATTTTGCAAAGACCCTCATAAAACCGTCGCAATTTGTGAGGATTTTACTACGGATCAATGTATTTCGTCGCAAAACAGTTGCAAATTTGCTTCTTCGTTGAAGTTTGACCAAAAATATTCATCACAAAACCGTCACAAATGGCAGCAATTTTTTCTTGCCCTCGCAAAAATCGTCGCAAATAGCAATGGTTTGTCTTGCGACGGCAAAAAACGTCGCAAACCGGGTCAGCGACGGTTTTTTGCTGTCGCAAAAAGTTAATTTTCCTATAGTGAATACTTGGAGATAGTTGTTGTACACTAACACAAGGACCTTCATTTTTATTATCTATTTCATTATTTATTAAATTCAATATTAGATCTATATTGAACTCAAAATGTGTAGATGATTGAGAAGAAAAATGATGATATTGATATAGATCTATTTTGCCAATATTTAATATGTAGACTAAATAAGAACATTCCATTAAAATTTAAATAAAATTTTAAATAATAGTTTAAATAAAATAAAATAAAGATGGCTTATCTCTGAATTCTTTCTTTTCTCTTTTTTAAAATCTAACTTTGTCAATAAGGATTCTAAATATGATTTTGAATTGTAATAGAGGGATAGACCCTAATTTTATGTCTTAGATTAGATTTTCTCTTATGATCTATTGAATTTCAATTTCTTGTGCTTAATTACTTAGGTATTGTTGTTTTGATTGATTTTTAGGGATTGAATGATTTGTCCAATTAATTTGTTCTCTTATAATGATTTCGAGAGATAGAGTTAAACGTCCATTTATTAATTTAACATTTTTTTTCTTCAATTAACTCAAGAGAGAGAGAAAAGAGGTTGGGGAATTGAATTTAGTAATCAAAGGTATTATGAAATTGCATAGAGATTGTGCTTTTGTGTCTTCCTAGTGAAGGTTAAAAATAAAGGAAGCCATGCACGTAGAGAAATATAAGCCAAAATGCATAGAGGAAAAACAACACAGCGGAAGGTTTTTAACATTTAATACCTCTGCACTTCAATGATCTATTTGGCTATGAAGAAATCGACTGAACCATACGGATTTCTTCTTCACGACTCGTTGATGCTTCCAGTTCAAATCCCGCTATCCTTCTACTCCTTCTTGGCATGAACGCACGAGCTCTTTGAATACTCAGAATATTCCAAAGCCTAATTATTGTTGGTGAAACAACTCAGGCGAGGAAACACAAACTCTAAATCTCTTAACTCACCGCTATCAATTAGCAAAATCAAGAAACACAAGGAGGAATCAAGAAGAAAAAAACCAGGAGACAAAAGGCTTGAATTTTTTTTTCGTTCACTGTGTTATCACCACTGATACACACACATGGTTCTTTTTTCTTGATAACAAAACACCAGGGTTTTTGTTTTTCAACACACCCGAAAGTTATCAACTGAAGATGTTTAGCTTAGTCTAAACTCTTCTGTACCGTGAATGATAAAAAAATCCTTTGGTCCACTCTACTGGGCCATTAACATTTTTATTGTTTTTCCTACACCCAATGAGCCCAAAAATAATAAATATTAATTATTTATTTTTTGAGCTTATAAAAATAACTCAATAAATGAGCCCAAATAGACCAAAATAATTATTCAAACCTTTTATCTAGTTTTAGGCCCATGTTAATTTTTCTCATTATTCAATTTGGGCTTAGACCCTGAATAGTTAATTAACCAATTAAATCAGATAATAAATTTAATTTAATTTCTTTCTACCTTTATTTTATTCCAGTCCAATAATAAATTAGACTTTCTGAATAAAATAAAATCCTTTTTAATTGAGACCATTTTCTCAATCCAAAATTAATTAGAACTTACGGGCTATTCCGAAGACCAAAAAGACATATCACTTTGCCTACTAAAATGAGCAAAATACTCCTGTTATATAAATATTTATATTTTACATTTTAAATATTTTCTAATATCACTATAAGGAAATATTGGCTCCAAGAACAATGCTGCGTTAGCTATGTCTCCGACCTACAAGTGACATGACTAAAATACCCCTCTATATATCGTCATGCATTTAGAGAGGAAAAAGTGTATTAACACCTCTCTAAAGGACATCTACCATCCTTAGGCTTCTAGTCCAATGATTCACGACTTTTGAAATATTTTCACTTTCCAAGTGAACTATCCTAAAGCAAATATCCAAGTCATGTTCTCTAGGGCCCTAGATATTTAAATCATTCGGACAACCATAATGGGTGATATAGCATAAAAGCTATCTTGTTGTCTTAACTAATTAGTTACATATACCTAATATATAAGTATATTGGTCCTATAATAGAACCTCAACTATAATATATCAAAGCATACGCTTCTAATTTCGTTAAACCACCAACTCATACTCAAGTTATAGAGTATAAGTCCACGCTGTAGCTGTAGTAGTCTAGATTTCTACCATATAGTACTTTTAGAAACTAATACTATAGGTCCAATTCTATGTATTCGAAATACGCTTGTGTTATGAAATAAAAAGACTATTCATTAGCTAAATGTAAGTTATTCTATGTTTAGAATTCATAACACAATAATCTTTATCATGATGAGATTCCCATTCTTATCATTCGGTGAAGAACAATAGTTTATATGTTAAGTAACCTATAGTCCATACCTTACTGTAAAAAACCTCCATTCACATTAACCATTTACTTAAATACAATGGGTTTTTTTTAACAAAATTATGCACAAAAGTAAAGAAGAATTCACAAACAATTTCTGATAACAAAACTTTTATTAATACAAATCAAAATTACATCAGAAACCTAGTCTAAGAGGGCATACATCCCAACATCTGGTACATTTGGTAATTGTATTGATCTTAATGTTTCCTTAGGTAAATTAGTTTGAAAGAGATATTAATCAATTAACTTGGGACTAAAAATGTCATGCCTCAAGAAATGGTGAATTTATAATAGAAAACCTCTACCGGTGCTAGAATTGGAAGTCAATTGTTCTAAGAGGATTTTCTTTACTTGATTTAGAATTGGGGCATCTCTATTTTTGCATGGCTTTTCTCTTTTTTCTTGTTCTTTGATGACCCTTGTGACTTTTCATGTGTAGACCTAAAATGATCTCTAGTCTAGTAGTTTAATTACTTTATCTTGTTTATCCAATTTTTTAAACAATAAGGTGAAAACAAAGTAGTGGCAATTGTTAAATTTTTTGTAGATTCGGTACCTACTATTCCCTATAGTATATGATAAGTATACTTGCCCTATTTTGTGTGGTATTGGGAATTAGCATTTTATTTTAAAACTTGATTTACTTGTGACCCTTGTTGATAATTTTTCCAATCCAACACTCATACCATGCACACATTAAAACTCGTTAAATATCGGAGATGTGTATACATTCACTACACAGTTTAGCATTAGCTAGTTTTTCAATACCATTAATGATAATTTTTGCTTACTTTCATGCTCAATAATCATCTATTTGTATCACTTTGAGGTAACAATATGGACAAAGTGGGTGAAGAATTCTACAATATCTTAGTGTTAAAACTCTCATTGAGTTGTACATAGCACATACCTAGATGTATCTCAAGTAGTATCATGCCTATTTCACTCAGACTAAAAATGCTTTTGATCCATTCATGTCTCCAACTCATATACTAGCACAAGTTACCACCAAGTCTCAAGAAAAATTTCCTATATAGTACCTCAAATGTTTTATAAAATTTTTCCAAATATAGAAAGCACATAGTCCACAAAGGTTTAGGGGAGAACCATGGAAATCACTATAGCCATTGCAAGATCTTGATCAGTAAAGATAGTTCTTGGGTGTTTGCTACCCAGTACTTCAATGAACATTGAGAAAAGCTAATTAAAAGAATTAATGGTTTTGTTGTATAATAGAGCAGCCCCTAAAACCACTAATTGCCTATATTGGTTGAATCCAACAAAAACTCTGAGAGGCTAATATTATTTTTTTGTCTTGTATGTAGTGTCAAATGTGACTGTGTCACCAAAGAAATAGTAGTCTACAACCATGCATGTATGTAATACCCCGTCTAACCCTACCCTTAGTACATGGGGAATGTGAGCATTGAATGGCATCTTGCATGTGCATATGAAACTATGATACATTTATCTAAGTATTTGATGGATATGTGTATATGTATGTGCATATTTGTTTGTATGCTTTTTATGTTTTAGTTCGCTTAGTGAACTTATAATGCCCATTTTGTTAAGTAAGATGAGTTATTTTGAGTTTAGAATTGTTATTGGCATATGGGATGCTTGGGTTAAGGGTGAAGGAAATTTGCCTAAGCATTATGGACCCAAGAATTATTGTGATCTAGTGGTTAAAGTTTGAAAATTATCTCTTGGTGACTCGAGTTCGAATCTTAACTCTAGCAAAATTATTTTCTTTTTCTCTTCCATTTTTCTCCTTGGCCGAAATATCTACCCTAACCGCCACTTGGTTGATTTCCCTCAAAGTGGAAGTTTTATTCCCTTTTATTTCTTAAAGATAAAAACCTAGTAATTATCCTCTAGTTTTTCCTATGCTATCATTTCCTTTTTTATAATTTATCTACTCAAATACTTAAACTATCACTTTCAAAACAATATCCATTTTCTTAATTTTGTTTTATATAAAAAATTTAAATATCCCTAAATTTCTAAGCTCATCCGCCACCTAGAACAATTTATCTCCTAGAATTTAACTTAAATAGATATTACTAAATTTATCTATAGTATGTTATTTATTTTAACTAAATTTCTTTTAACATTTATTTAGAAAGAACTTCAGCTTTTCTTCTTCAGTGATGTCGCCAACTAGTGGATTAAATTTCTAAGATATAGGGGTTTGATCTTGAAGATAGTCGCTTGAATAAAAAAAATCAGAAATTTCTGTTTCCTTTATGATAATATCCTTATTTATCAAATATCAATTACCCTTTATGTATATTATCTTTATAATTAGATTTTTTGTTCAAAAAGGTAGTTGGTTTTCTTTCTTTGTTCTGGAAT